>OZ012741.1:438917928-439477485 GCA_963859935.3 Lathyrus sativus | reverse complement strand
CAACAAGCAAATAACGAAAAAGGTTATGATCTATTTGTATTTTTTACTCACTTGTCTCAACTAGTTTATTAATAATATTTTTATTATAATTTAAATAATCAGTATTTGAAAATTATATATTTCATGCAAAAATCTTAATTTATTGAGCAAAAAAAAGAATTGATGTTCAATAATAAATTTTTTAATATAAAATAAATGATAGAGGAGAGGAAAAGAAATGACATATAATATCAATAATTTATTTTAAAATTTAATAGTTCAAGTTCATTCTTATTTTGTTACATAAAAATAACTATTATATATATATATATATATATATATATATATATATATATATATATATATATATATATATATATATATATATATATATATATATATATATATATATATATATATATAATGTATATGTATATATTTATATATATATATATATATATATATATATATATATATATATATATATATATATATATATATATATATATATATATATATATATATATATAATATATATATATATATATATATATATATATATATATATATATATATATATATATATATATATATATATATATATATATATATATATATATATATATATATATATATATATATATATATATATTGTTCTAGACTAGGCCGAGGCTTAGCCCACCATTAGGCAGGTCCAAGCCCTTTTGAGATTGGGCCCAACAGGACCATGCTGACGAGGAAGAACCCGTGGGGCATGACATTCCTCCGTACCGAGCGAAGGCCCTTAGCTGTTGGGCAATACCCTCGCTGCCGGCCAGCCAACCTTCGTCTTCTCTGTCATCGGCCAGGACTGCCGCCTCCGACCAGCCAGCCTATGTACTCATCGTCAGCCAGGACCATCGCGCCCGACCAGCCAACCTCTGTCTGCCTAGGAAACTCCTCAGGCCTTTCCCCACGATCTCCACGTGCCCCTCACGCAGGGACACGTCATGAACGAACTGCCCACTTCTTGGAGATTCGGTCTTCCTCCTCCCGGATAATATGGAGCAGTTACCCTAGGGCGAAGACCACGTCCTAATCTCATGATGCCATGTCAACCCTAGCAGTTACTTGCATTGGGTCTGGTAGCCTAGCCCAGTGCTAAGTAACCGTTGGCCCTGCGCTGGGGGTTCACTATAAATACCCTCTTCATTAGAGGGTCGGATAACTTAATCTTCTTACTCTCTCTGCACTTACTTCCACTCTACCCGTCACTTACTTTGGCATCGGAGTGTGTTTCAGGTACACCCCCTCCTCTTTAACACCTTGGTGAACAGCACTCAAGTCTTCGACGCGTGGCAGATCGTTTATCCCTTCTGGTCAGGTACGATCAGTGGCGCCATCTGTGGGAACCTAAACTTCCCCGTTCCTCCGAGCAGCGAGCCAAAGTTTTCTCCTTTCAACACTTCTCGATCATGACTAGTCCACATCAGGAAGACACAGTTCACAACTCAGCCCACGCCCCCGTCACCAACGACGACAATCAGGTGGGGACATCCCAGCTCCGTGAGACCGACGCCAGGGACGGGCGGACTGCCTCCCCTTCTTCCGAGGAAGCTGTCATACCCTAAATTTGTCCTACCTTTGTACAGTCTCCATTTTGTACATTTACCCACTTTCTTTATTCAAAAAGTCCAAAAATATGTTGTTATTTTCACTTGAAGATGTCAGGTCAGGCGTGTGGACAATGTTGAATGAGGAATGGTGTAGGTCGAAACTGATTTCTGCAGAGTTTTCAGCACAGTGCATACCTAAAGGCATTATTTTTGGTATCAAGGCATTATTTCTTGATTTCAAGGCAATGAGGTTTTTTGGTTCATGGCAATAATTCAGGACAATTTCACTCCCTATGTAATATCAAACTCGAAGGTGGTGGGTGCATTTCATTCATTTTTTAGTAGCTCAGCTGGAGTTATTTTATTTTTGAGGATGACAAGAATTTTGGAATTTAATTGAGACTTCGCCAAATTTTAAAAAGTTTGAGAAGGCATAAATGTGAGAGTGCAAAAGTTGAAGATTTGTGAATAAGTTAAGGTCATCTTGATTTTTGACTTTCTATTACACATTGATCAAGGATAGTTCAAGTGGTAATGAAGCTGCTACAATTCAATTGAGGCCCACTATTTACTTTTTTTTCCAAGCCGTGAAGTTGGCGCTGGTATTTCTGATGTAAATGAACCATATGCCAATATCAATGCATGATACAATTTTATATAATTAATTCCTACTGCACAAAAATCTAAAAAAGTGTGTTCATAACATCATGATACAAATTAATACTCCATGTATACAAATTACAAAGGATCATGTTGCAAATCATGCCCTACACAAATGAGAGTCTGCAGTGCACCGTAAATTCCCTATGCAGAGATGAAAAGGAAAGAGGATAATTAAACCCAGCCAAAATAACTTATCCTAAACCTGTATCGAATTCATAAACTAAGCTACTTCTTTGAAGGCTTCCGTAATTCATTATAACAAGGCCACAAAGATGCAAGCATTGATAATGATGCTGAAGATTGGTTAGCGATTTGCGCTACTGCAATATTCCTGAACATAACTTGTATGATTTGAGAGTATTCAAAGCTCATGTAAAACAAAAAATTTCGAATGAGGACCCCACTCCACAAGCCATCCTGCAAAGCACTTCGTAATTGCTACCTCCACACGCGCCTCACGCACGTTGCATCTTGCCATCTACACTCCTTGTTCCACACCAAACCTGCTAGTTGAAAGAAAAAGGACAATTCATTACTAGCTGTAAAGTTGAGAGGATTAATGAAAAATGGATTAGCAAAAGACAAATAATAGGGATTCTCAAAAGGTACATACAAACCGTACACAACGGATACCACAACCAGCTATACAAGTTTCTTTTTTACCAAGCAACATGGACCAGCAAAGTCTGAGACAGAGAAGACCATCAACAAGTTTCAAAAAATTGAACAGCTATCCCACACGGCATCTACTAGCAAACAAATGGAATAATTTCACAAAAATAGCTATGTACAGACCTGTTCAGAAAAGCCATGGTTTCTCCTCCCATCTAGAGACAAGAACATCACCATAATGTGCACCCGGCTGCAAAAACAGGGGGGAGAACAACACAGCCTCCAAAAAGCGACCCACATAAACTTTCTCTCCAGTCTTCAACCTTAATAATTTTCCTTCAAGCTTCAGATTCAAAACCTTCATTCCCTTTAATTGAACTCCAACCTTATCTCTCTTTCTTCCACAAACAGAGCCCTCAACAACAACAAACTGAACCTCCTTAGACCACTTTCAGAACCATTATCAAACTCCAACCATTCCCTTCAAATTCACAAACTCAACCTTCAAACTCCAACTACCCAGAAATTCCTTCCGAAAAATCTCAACAAACTCCTCGCCTTCTTCCAAATTTCAACCCAACCTTCTAACAACTCAAAGACCTTTCCTCAACCTTCAGTCCTCACCAAATCATCATTCTTCAAAACGAAATCCTCTCACCGATACAACATCAAAACTCTATAAAAACCTTCTTGATGCTCTTCAATGAAAAAACTGCAGATAAAACGTTCAAAACCCTTTCTTCATAAACTCCTTACCCTTCATTCTTCACCGTCAAAAACAAGGACCGAAACCGAAATCCCCAAATATTCTCATCAGTAGATCGAAACTCTTCTATTCAATCTTCGAAAAACCCCAGTCGTTTTTCTTCTGCAATCTCCAAATCTCCTCTCTGTTACAACTTCTGTTAACCATAAACCCATCTTAATCACAAGCAAAACGCAGAGGACGATTGAGAAGGATAATGGGATCAAACCGAAACGAGATCAAGAGGGGTTAAGACCCAAACCTGAAGGAGATGAGGAGCGAGATGAAATCCAATCGTAAGCCTTGTTCTTCGTTTGAGAGATAAGGTCAAATATCATGTGGATGATATTATTTGAACTTTACGCATTTTGTTTTGAGGATAGAAACACCGTGGTTGTATCTCCGACGTTGGTCTAGCAGCGTATTTTCTTGTTGTTTTAATCATCACAATTTTTTTTATATTTTATTTATTATTGGATCTGAATGCATCACTCACCCCTCTGTTTTAATTTTATATCCCACTGTTTTTAGCTCCTAACTATTATTTTAATAAATTTGCATATTCTGTTTTTAAATTAGTAATATAAATTAGTTTTTAAACTTTGTAAATATTTTGTTAGTGGGTTGTTAGTATATATATTATAATTAACTTTTGTATATTTATTTTAGTTTCTAAACTTGTATATATATATCTTTTCTAATATAACCTTTTTAGAAATATTATAAATATTTTCTTTATCATTTATCATTGAACAATTTATTCCATTTTCACTTTTTTTTTGGTCGATGACGAGACATCCGTAAACCGTTATTGGTCAAACTATTGATAATAACGTTGGATCCGAGACCAACTTTTTTTTTCAAACTTTCCATTTTTGATTTTTATCGATTTTTACTCATTTTATTCATTTTTATCACTTTTTAGTCAATGACAATTTTTACAAATTATTATCGGTCAAACTATTGATAGATATTAATTTATTCGAGACTATTTTATTTCCGCTTCATTTCCGTTCTTTTTTCATTTTTCCGATCGATGATGTCTCCCGATTCGTAAGCGTCGTGTATCGAAGTCGATAACCTTCTCGATTTCAAATCTATGGAGAATGACCATTTGGGTCATTTTCCCTACTTTGGGATCGTGATAGGCTACCTTCGATTAATCGACATTTTGTTTACGATTAAAGACGAGATCACGTCCGTGCGACACGATTTAATTGGTGAATGATTCTCAATATCATTTCTCCATCTTGTCCATAACACGAATATCAATTCACGCGACCTCCTATAGACCGACTTTCATTATAAGTCGAGCTACGATGGTTTAGCGTTACATTTGCCCCGATTTAATTTGTAATCAAACTAGCCACTAACTTTAATTTCTATCAAATATTATTGTGGATATTATTGTTATATTATCTTGCTATATTCATATCGTCATATCATATTATTCATTCTCACTCACATAATCGAAAACACATAATAAACTATCGAAATCCTAAAAGCCGAATTGGTGGACTGTTGTATCATTGGTTATTTGCAGGAACCCTAATTTTGAGTCGTGCCCGACTTTGCTCAAGGCGTAGTTTAGGATACAATGCACACACACGGCTTTCTCTTGGGCTACCTGACAATGAGACCCCTTTATTTCGTGCAATCCCGTGTAACTTACATGTACCCCTCTCCCATTACGATGTATGTTTTGCATTTCTTTGATTATTAGTTTATCTCCTAGGAGCACCCATAGGGACTAGAGCGGATCAAACTATTTTCAAACTAATTCTCGATTAGTCATCGAACCATTTTCAAACACCCTGTAAGTCGAGTGCTCATACGCATTCGCCATCAACCTATTGCACAATTTGACCCTTGATGCGTAAGTCAAGTCGGTCTCGTTTTTCAACCCATTTCCTTTCCAACACGCTTTGCACGCGATAATAAGTCAAACCCCTGTTCCAACGTCAAGTGGATTTTCATAACAAACTATCAATCAATTAACAACTATTCAATTTTTTTCAAGGTGTAAAGAGTAGGTTCAAGTCTTTGATCTTGCTTTCGGTTGTTTAGATGCGAGTTATCTTATTCGTGTGTGAGCAATTGACGCCTTTAACTAACATTAACAACTTGACAACGTTCAACCATCCTTCAACAACTCATCCTTCCAAACACCATTTCAAACTGAAACAACTTTCTGTTCACGATGAAAAAGAGAGGGTTCCAAGTCTTTGGTTCGCTCTCCCGACTACGTGGGTCCGAGAAGCCTTTTTTAAGCTTCACGTAGTCGTCATCCGATCAAACTCACCCATTCAAACAACCTTCTTATGTAATGAAAAAGAGAGAGTTCCAAGTCTTTGGTTCGCTCTCCCGATTACTTGGGTCCGAGAAGTATTTCTTAAGCTTCAAGTAATCGTCATCAATTCAACTTTACCCTTTCAAACACAACCTTATTTTTCACGATGAAAAAGAGAGAGATCCAAGTCATTGGTTCACTTTACCGACTACTTGGGTCCGAGGAGTCTTTCTTAAGCTTCGAGTAATCGTCATCCGTACCCACTTCAAACCCATTCAATCCCATATTCTTTTCATGGTCGTTACCACAAACTACGACTGCTTTGATTCTTCATTCTCGTTAGAATGTAAGATACGTAGGCATAAGATTGCGATGATCTTGGCGAGCACAATCCCCTCCATCTTCCATTTCCTCCCATCCTTTCCCATAGTCGAACTACGAGAGCTCTGATTTCTCATTCTCGTCCGAATGAGTATACGTAGGCACAAGGGCCCCAATCCTTGGTGAGCACCCTATCCTCTAACCATCCCCTTTACCCTAGTGTCTTTATCCTTTATAGTAGCATTTTAGTGTTTAGTATTGAGAAGAGAAGAATTAAGCTTAGCTAACATCCATCACAACTCGAATTAAGAGGTTCCCGTTGAGTACAACAGAAGTGAGGGGTGCTAATACCTTCCCCTCGCGTAACCGACTCCCGAACCCAGGAATATGGTTGCGACGACCGTGTTCCTTCCGCGTTTTTTGAGGTTTTCTCGATATTTTACTCTCCAGTTCATTCGGGATAATAAAGTTCGGTCGCAACTCTATCGAACTGCATTTCCGCGCCTTTTGCGCGAGGGTCGTGTTTTCGAAATGTGATTTTTCGAGGTGCGACAGAAGCGCCACATCAGGTTGTTACTCGGGAAAGAAGCCCGGAAGTGTTCTGTCCAATCCCCACACCGGCCGGGGCAGACCCTACCATGGTCGCCCTCTTTGCGGCCATCAACCAGACGAATCAAATGTTGTTCTGGCAGAACGAGTGCATAGGCGCGCTGGAACACGACGCCCCATCCCGCTCCCCTCCGCGAGAAGAGAAGCACGGGAACTCAAGGAGTCCATCACTTTGACCTCGGAGTCGCCGATCGCAGCTGGAAAGGCCCCAGCCCGTAGTCTCCAAAGAGCGGGCAAGATCTCCGACCTAGGAGCCGAGGAAGACGAGGGCGAAACCCCCGGTCAGGCAACCCAGGGTACGAAATCAACCCCCTCCTCGACACGGGCCTTCGCCCCCCATGTCCCCGATCTTTAGTGACGAGGATGACTACAGGACCTCCTTGTCCCGAGAGATCATGGCAGCTCCTATCCCCCACGGGATGGAGAAACCACCAGCGCTGTCGACGTACGACGGCACCTCAGACCCGGACGACCACTTGGAGGATATCGAGGCTATGCTCGATTACCGTAAGTCTGAGGAGCCATCAAATGCAGGCTCTTCCCGATGACCCTGAGGAAAGGTGCCATGACATGGTACAAGAGTCTGGAACCAGAGTCCGTCACATCGTGGAGGGTCCTGAAGGACCTTTTTTCACGGCACTTCATGGCATCCAGGTGCCACCTGAAGACAGAGGCCGCACTGGGCGCGATAATCCAGGACCCCAACGAAACCCTCAGGAACTACATCGAGAGGTTCACCCGGGAGGCGGTGAAGGTAACAACATCAGATGAGATGAAACATTACCTAATGGAGCAAGGCCTGCACCGAGACTCCAAATTCTACGAAGCTGTGGCCATCCACCGACCATACTCCTTCCAAGACTTCCTCGACCGAGCTCGCCATTATATCCGGTTCGAGGAGACCCAAGCGGCCAACTCCGCCCGTGACACCAGGGACAGAGAGACCCCCCGCGGGTCCCGAGATGACGAAGCCTCAAACCACCGACGCGGAGGAGACCGGAGACGAGATGACCGTTCTCAGGAACCCCGCGAGCAGCATGGCCCCGCTGTCAGTTTTACGGAGTACACGACCCTAGTCGCTTCCCGCGAGCGAATACTGGTCGAATGCGCCAAAACAGAGTTCGTCCAGGGAGGTGTCCGCTTCCCTAATCCGACACCCGCCAAGCCCAACATGGACAAATCGAAGTTTTGCCGCTTCCACAAAAGCCACAAGCACATGACTGAAGATTGCATCCACCTGAAGGACGCAATCGAGATTCTGATCAAGGACGGACACTTGAAAAGGTACACCCGGGGAGGAGAGCCCCTGCGGCAGAGGCTCCTAAGGCTAAAAGAGTTGAGGACCCTCCTACCCCCAACAATGACTCCGGCCTACAGGTTACCCTCAACATCAGTCGATCCGAGGACTGGTTTTCCCTCAGAGAATTCATCCTCCCTGCCGAACCTCAGCTACCCGAGGAGCCAGTGCGACCGACCAGTCGGTGGGAATACTTCTCAAGGGCGATGGTCATCTCTGGCGGAACCCCGAGCAAACTGTCGGTGGGGTCAGTCAAGCAAAAGTTCGAGGAACTCATAAGCAGCAGCTCCGGCAAGAAGAGCACGCTCGACAAATTCGAGGGTCGATCCAACCCGATCACGTTCTACCTCGAGGAACTCCCTGGGGGAGCCCCTAACTCGAACATTCCTCTCCTGATCCGGGCGCAGATGGCCAACTTCGACGTCCGACGAATCTTGGTCGACGGAAGGAGCTCGGTGGATATCATGTACACCCACCTCTTCGCGACCCTCCAGCTCGATGAGTCTAACCTGTCACCCTACCCTGGGTCAGATCTCCAAGGTTTCAACGGACGACAACAAGGCCGTGAGGGTACGTGGAGCTCAGAGTCACCTTCGGGGAGAAGGAAACGGCCAGAGAAATCAACGCCCATTTCTTGGTCGTCAAGTGCCCCTCCTTATACAACTGCATCTTGGGCAGGACAACGATGGGCGAACTCACTGCGGCCCTCTCAACCGTCCACTTGAAGATGAAGTACTACACTAGGTTGGGAGCCGTCGTCACTCTCAACAGGGATATTGAAGCTGCCCGGCGATGCTTTGAAGCAGCAATCAAAGGCCTCAACACCATCGGCCCCACGACCAAGACGACTACACCTTCCACTTCCTCGAAGAGCGAGCCCAAGGATCACGTTGGCACCGTGGATCTCGACAGCCGTTTCACCGAAGAGGCAGATCGAGAGGACAAAGTCAGCAACATTCCTCCATCCACCAATGGGAAGCCTATCCATCCAACGCGCCCCATCCCAGACGGAGACTTCGAGATCATCACGCTCGGGGAAGACACGACGAGGACCGTGAAGATCGGGGTAGGGCTGCCCGATCTGGCAAGGAAGCAGCTGAAGGCATGCCTCCGTGAGAATTCTGACCTCTTCGCTTGGAGCGCTGCAGAGATGCTCGGACTCGACCCCGAGGTCTCCTGTCACCAACTCTCCATCAACCCGGCCGCTAGGGCTGTAGGGCAACGTAGATGTAGGCAGTCCCCCGAAAAGTCAGCGGCTGCTGAAAAAGCAGTAAAAGACCTCCTAGAGGCAAATTTTATTTCGGAAGACCGATATTCAACCTGGCTGTCCAACGTTGTACTCGTTAAGAAAAGTAATGGAAAATGGAGGATGTGTGTTGACTACACCGATCTCAACCGGGCATGTCCCAAGGACGCCTACCCTCTCCCCAACATCGACAAGCTCGTCGACAACACGGCGGGCTTCAAACTCCTGTCCTTCATGGATGCATACTCGGGGTACAACCAGATCCCCATGGCTGAGGCCGAAAAACAGAGCACGACCTTCATGACAGAGTCAGGCAATTACTATTACAACGTAATGCCCTTCTATCGCTTGCGCGAAAAAAAGGTGCCGGCACAACACAAGAGTCGCCACCTTTCGTTATTTATCCCTCAGAGCGGGAAAGGAAACGATCGGAAAAACCTGACGAAAAAGGGTAAGACAAGGTCATCGCAACCATTGTCTGGATTCGGGAGTCGGTTACACAAGCGGAAGGTATTAGCACCCCTCACGTCCGTCGTACTCAACGGGATCCACGCTTGTTGTGTTTACTTGGACGGGTTGGTTTTATTCTATCTACCTATCAAGGCTGGCTGAAAAAGAAAAGAAAAATGACTCGGCAAAGCATCGCGCTTTATGCCTACGTATTCTCATCAGAGAATGAGAAATCAGAGTCAACATAGTTCGGCCTACGAAGGGTTATGGGGGAAGGTAGCTCTCTAAGACATCGCCATCTTGTGCCTACGTACTCTCAACAGGCATGAGAGATCAGAGCTCACGTAGTTCGGGAAACTACGGTTTATTTCCTGTCTTTTACGAAAGAAGTGTTTTTTATTGCATTTGCGATTTCAATCGCACTAGAGACTATGACCTGAGAGTGAATGCGTCGCATGTCACCCAAAGGGTACCATACTAAACATCCAGACTGTGGAAAAGAAACTCTCCCACAATCCTTTCTCAGATAGCTTAAGGCTCGTAACGTACGAAAGAAATCATTCATGATTACTGTATCTTAAACTGTTTTGAGAGGAGAAGAGAACAAGCCCAACTAGGAGGGAGACTATCAAGTCCTACTGTTGTCATGCCATGGATTCATCCTATAGTTGAGGTTTGAACAGGGAACTCCTAGAAGTTGTCATGCATAGGTTTCAACCTAAAATTCTATCATCAAATCCTTATCAAAGGAAATGAGAGTCCTAAGGGATCATGTCAATGATACACCAAAACAGACAAAGCATCAGCTTAACAGTAAAATGCATGCAATGCAAGTGAGGGAGGAAATGTGTGTGGGGCTTCAGCCTCCACAAGCTCATCTCAACCTCAAGCCAGAATGGATAACAGTAATCATAATGAAATATAAACAACATGCTATCAAGCAATAAACAGTAAACTGCAATCATATAGATAAAAATGAAATGAAATGCCATCAGGCAAACAAACTACATGGGCAAGGGAGCTGGGCTCTACCGAATACCCGCAAGCAAAGCCACATAATAACAGTACAAGCAGAGGGAACAACTCAACCTCTAGTGCAATCATGCTCCTAGATTCTACCTATTCTAGATATGAACTTATTCTAATGCATCAAGCAAGTCAAACAAAACACATCAATACAGAAAAGAAAAAGAAGAAAGAGACCAACTTCTCTCTCAACTTCAAGCCTCAGCTTCTCCAACAGTAACTTCAATCTTCAGACTTCAATCACTCTTGACAAATATCAATTTGCTTTTCCAGGTTTCAACCCTACAACATAAGTCTCAACTTATCTTCTCCTTTAAGCTTCAGCTTCTTGATCAGCTCCACCTTCAGGCTTCACCTAATCTTCAGGGGTCTTCCAGTATCAACTTGCTCTTTCTGCTCTTCAAGCTTCAGCTGGAATGGCAATGCTCAAGGATTCATCCTCTTCTACACTCTTCATTGAAGTCTTCATCTTCAAACTCAAGCTCAACATCTCTCAAGATAATCAAACCAGAGGAAATCACTTACTGGATAAGCTGAGGGATATTAAACTGCTTATTGACCACCAAAGGTGACCTTTAAGGGTTCAACATCAAAGGAATAGTTCCCTCAAAAGTTCTACTTCCTAGGTATAATCACTTATCCCTCCAAAGGAGAGAGGTGAATACCATGGAAGGACTTTAAATCACAGGGAGGAATGGAGGTGAATGATACCATCCATGTTTGAGAAAGAAGTTATCTACATCAAAACTCTTCCTAATCCCTAACCCTAAAACAACAGAAAAGGAAATAAGATCAAGCTCTCAAGCTCCTCAATGCATCTTCAAGTCTTCTACTATGCTCCTCAATGCTCCACAATGAGATACCAAGCTTTCCAAGCCCACAAAGCAAAGCTAACAAACAAACATGCCCTAAAGGCAACACAAACAATCAACCAATACAAAAATCAACTAAAAATAGCATACTATTATATTAAATCCTAATATAATTTCTAAGGGATCCTACATACCTACCCTTAATACCCATATATGTACCATAGTCTAAATTGTCCTAAAAACCCAAAAATCTAAAGTTATTATGGACCTATGTTGAAGTTTAACCTAATTCTACACAACCTAATAGCATCTAATCAAAACTATCCTAAAAATCATCACAAAAATATGGAATAAATCCAGGGGGAAGCTAAAACATATATCTAACTACCCTAAAAAGATTGACCTAAAAATACTAAGGGAGCTACCTAAACTAAATTCTACAAAATCATATATCAATATAAAAGCATTAAAAAGCAATTAAAGAAGAAAATATGCAACAAATACTAAAATACATGAAATGACAAATGTTTTTATTTTATATTTTTCTAGACAAAAATATGAAATAGGAGAAAAAACTCCCATGAAAAAATCTTTATTTTTCAATTTGATATGAATTTTCTAATATGAAATAAAATGGAGAAAAAAATAATATGAAAATTAATGGCTGGGGTGTAACAAGTAACAAAATACAATGCAATGCACATATGGGCCCAGACTGGGGGTGCACATAGAAAAGCTCCTAAGCCCAATATTCAAATCAGAAATTAAATGGAAAACATTAAGAAAATGAAAAAGATTCGGTGTGAAAAGCAATGGTTTTCAGTTCACTATGCAATTGGGCCTCAAAGGGGGGTGGGGATAGACATTTGATCCACTAAGCCCAGACTTCCTATTAATGAAACGCGACGTTTCATTGCTTTCAGCCTTCCCTCCAAAATTCAATTAAACTCAAGCCGTTGGATCTGGTCTCAAGTCAAGGGTCAAGCGCATGATCTGATGGACGAGACTTCATCTTCTTCCTTGGGTTAGGGTTTCTGAAACCTCCATTAAAACCAGAGTTCATGCAACACACTTCCATCCCTGCGTATTACCTCAAATCCTCATCAAATTCAACCGTTCAAAACCCTAAGTTGATCCATTTTCCATGCTGAACATGATCCTAGTCTTGGAATGCATTGAAACGGCCTCTAGCATGCAACCCGATGGTGAATCCAAGCTAATCTCAAAACATGACCAATCCTCAACTTCAACCAAACTCAGATTTCTCTACATCAAAATGATCCTCACATTCCACTGATTAAAACAAGCTATCAATCTAGCATTATCACTCATTATATCACACGTTCTTACTCATCCAAGAAATGGTAGCCATAATCGAAACTTCATCAAATGATCCCTAAGTCTTCAGAATTGATCACTTAGTTGTCTCTAACAATTCTATACTAACAACTTAACCTAACCATGCCTAGATTATGAGGTGAAAGAGATTTTGCAAACCTGGCTTCTTGATATGGTAGATGATGAAATCCTTGCTTTCAAGGCTTGAAACTCTTCAAGAATAATCCTTGGATGATGAAACTTCTTCTGTTTGCAAAAGATTGGAAGGAGAGAGCTTGTACTTCAAGATTCAATGATAATTGCTTCTTTGCAAATCCAATGTGAACACCTTCAATCTTCCATCAATGGAGCTTCAATTCAGCATGCACACACTCAGAAGGATCTATGGAAAAGGTTTGTGGAGAAAAATGGAGGGAAATGAAGAAGAATGAAGAGATTGAATGTGACTTGCAATGGAAGATTTTGGATTTCACTCTCTCTTTCATGCACCAATTCTCACCAACCTTGCATCTGAGCAAGTTAGACTCATCTTATAGAGTGGTTTAGAATCATCTAGAACCCCCTAGAACAATCCAATGAGAAAATGAAGTTTTCATGTCATGGTATTTTGATTTCAATTCTCTCCACATGCTATCTCATGCCAAGCCCTTGTAACCTTGGTTTCTGACTTGAATTTATCCCCACATGAGATTTAGGGTTAGTTACAATGCATAACTACCTTGCTTGTTGAGTTCTTTTGAGTTTTGGTTTGGTACCTTATTATGCAAGCAATCCAATTACAAGGCAGCCCTATGATCCAAGCCTCAAATCAAAATTGTGGCTGAACCATTGTTCTTAGAATGTCATTTGGAGTCAAAATGACCTATTACATGACATGGTTTGGACTTATAACTTGGGATTTCCATTTTTCAATTTCACTTTAATTAACTTATGCCTCATTTTTAGGCCATTTTTATCACTTTTTGATATGAGCCTTTTCAACATCTCATGACCTCCCTACTAGCCTTAAAACATCATTCTAAGCAAGTTTTCTGTTGAAGATTTTTCCATTTGAAGCTTGGAAGTTGGAGATATGGCCTTATGCTTGAAATGACCTATAACTTCCAAATGACCAAAATGCCCTTGACTTGTCAAAGCCATAAGTTGAGTTCTACAAATCCTATCAAGGACTTATAGTACTCTCTAGAAAGCTAATAAGATTATCTTCAACATTCATGTTGACTAAGAATCCATAGGAATCATCCTACTAGGGAAAAAGTTGTTTGCAAGTTGGGTGACTTTCAAGGACCCAGATTCACATACCTCAGATGACCTGTAATTTGTCAAAACCATAACTTGAGCTCTACAAATCCTATCAAGGACTTCTACTACTCAAATTAAAGCTAAGAACAAGCTCTACAACATTCATGTTATGGGGAAGATGAGATGACAATCACATCTTGAGCTAAACTGCCTTGAAGATAGGGATCAAACTAGGGGATTTTACACTGTCAATCCTTGGAAACCCTAGCTTAAAACTTCTCAAACTCCTCAATCATGATGAGTTGGTCTAGAAATCATCCTTATAGTGTCTCAATACATCATTCCATGATCACATGGCTCTTGGATTAGGTCTCAACCTTCTCCAAATCTTCAGTTGACCTAGGGTTGACCCAGTCAAAACCCTAATTCCACCACTCATGGCTGAATCTTCTGAATTCTTGTACAATGACCTCTCTAGGCTTCATGATGGCTTTTAAGACATCTCATAAGCTTTCTCAAAGCTTCAAGTCTATCCTCATAGTCTCAGAATCATCTGAGGAGCTCCCACAACTCTCAAGTTATGAGACACACAACCTTGGTTTCAACCAATTCCTCTGAGGATCTCTTGAGTTCTCTGATAAAGGTATCAATCCTTGAACCTTTGAATAACTTTCTTGGCTAGCTTCAAAGCCTCATATAACTCTTGATGGGTAAATAAATGTTGGTCAAATTTTGGGGTGCAACAGTTGCCCCTATTCAAACGGCTTGAACCTGAATGGGTGAGGAGCGAACGGCTCTCAGCCAATCAAGGTGCGAGACGGTTGAATACCGATAAACCCAGAAATTTGCCAAGTGCTCAAGTACACGGTACTCTAAGGGGAACAAATCTCCAAAAGCTGGAATAGTAGTTGCACGGCAACTAGCTGGAGAAATACTGATCTGACATTGCCGTCAGTTATCCGCATTAAATTCCTCTGACATTGTCATCAGACACCGAACACCCAACATCGCCGCTGGAAGACTAAATCACCTGACATCCCCGTCAGAAACAAACATACCCAACATCGCCGCTGGAAAGCTAAACCACCTGACATCGCCGCCAGAACCAAATATCCGACATCGCCGCCAGAAACAACCATCCAACATCGCAGCTGGAAACAAACATAATCTGACTTCGCCGTCAAAAACAAACATCCAACATCGCCGCCGGATACAATCATAATCTGACCTCGCTGTCAAAAACAAACATCCAACATCGCCGCCGGATACAATCATAATCTGACCTAGCCATCAAAAACAAACATCCAACATCGCCGCTGGAAACAAACATAATCTGACTTCGCCGTCAAAAACAAACATCCAACATCGCCGCTGGAAACAAACATAATCTGACCTCGCCGTCAAAAACAAACATCCAACATCGCCGCTGGAACAACAAACATAATCTGACCTCGCTGTCAAAAACAAACATCCAACATCGCCGCTGGAAACAAACATAATCTGACCTCGCCGTCAAAAACAAACATCCAACATCGCCGCTGGAAACAAACATAATCTGACCTCGCCGTCAAAAACAAACATCCAACATCGCCGCTGGAACAACAAAGATACTGACATCGCCGCCAGAAACAAACACATTGGGGAATTGGTCACTCGGTAACCGGTAGTACATAGTCGATCATGCCATCAGGCATTCAAAGAACACTGTCGGGCATCAGCCGGACTTCAACCATCAGGTTGATCATGCCATCAGGCATTCAAAAGAATTGTCGGGCTTCAGCCGGACTTCAACCATCAGGCATTCAAAAGAATTGTCGGGCTTCAGCCGGACTTCAACCATCAGGTTGATCATGCCATCAGGCATTCCGCATTAGCTGAGATAACTGCTTCATTAACACGACCAGACTTCAATCATGGAGCCTTCAAGGGAGATTTCAACTTCGCCGTTAGAAACCTGCTGGGGATGACGCTTCGCCGCTGGGGAATCTGGAGAACTATCAAGTAACTCCGCTCCGGGGGTCCAGAAATCATTCGGGATAAATCAACTCTGCTGAGGGCTCCAAGAATCATCTTGGACAAATAACTCCGTCGGGGACTTTCAAGAATCATCTTGAACTGATAACCATTCTGGAGATTTCAGGAATCGTCCTGAGCGAACACTCTGTTGGGGATTCCAGGAATCATCCCCGGGCAACTCTTGCCGGGGACAAGCCAATCATGGCTTGAGCAGCTTCCAAGGATTCGGCTCTCTTGGGGCTTCAGGAGTCATCCTGGGCAACCTTCACTAGGGACTCTACTGGGGTCTTAAGAATCATCTTAAGCAAATGGCCCTGCTGAGGAATTCAAGAATCATCTTGAACTGAAGACTTCACTGGGGACCTCAAGAATCATCTTGAGCAAGTGACTTCGTTGGGGAGAATGTCAGGAATCATCCTGAGCAACTGATCCTTCGGCGGAACACCTGCAAAACAAGAACGGTAACAACCTAGATCATGTTTATTATGCGTATGTTTCGGCAGCATGCTCCACACGGTGGAAATGCTATGCGTTTATGATAAATGATATGCAATCATGCACAATGATGCGATCCCGTTAGCAAAATAAATGCCGAGGGAGAATTCTCCTGTCAAGGAGAAAGAACTACTCAGATAGAGGAATCATCCTGCTGAGGAGAACATGGTCACGCCAATCTCAATTGGACTCCGCAGGGGACACAACTTCAGTTGACTGCTGCAGGAGAA
The DNA here is from genome assembly GCA_963859935.3 of Lathyrus sativus. Classification (NCBI taxonomy): domain Eukaryota; kingdom Viridiplantae; phylum Streptophyta; class Magnoliopsida; order Fabales; family Fabaceae; genus Lathyrus; species Lathyrus sativus. Next base: position 439,460,519 of record OZ012741.1, on the reverse strand, counting down.
ACAACTTCAGTTGATTGCTGCAGGGGACGAAGTTCTACGAGAACCAGGACCTGCTGAGGGAAAGCGATGTCAATCGCGGGAATAAGTTGCGTGGCCGTCTCGGCTACTCTTCTGGGGATGAGACTCTGTGGGGAAACAACTTCAGTTGATCAACACTCCACTGGGGAAAAACAAATCATGGTCTGATCAACTTCCAAGGATTCGGCTCTCTTGGGGGATCTGCAAACTCGGCTGGGGAAGGAGAAATCATTCTGCTTCGCTGGAGAGAGTACAACTCTTGGGGAAATACAACATCAGTTGTTCAACGCTCTACTGGGGAAAACCAATCATGGTCCCAACTGCTTCACTGGAGAGGGTACGACTCTGATGAGGAATTCGAGAATTTCAATTCCGCTGGGGAAGAAGGAATCATCCGACTTCGAGGGAGATTACAACTCTATGGGGAAACAGCATCAGCTGTTCCAACACGCTGCTGGGGAAGAGGGACTCATCCGACTTCGGGAGAGAATACAACTTTGGTGGGGAATCTCAATTCCGCTGGAGACTTCAGTCTGACACCACCAGTTGCCGCATACTTCGGCGTACAAATAGTTTCCTACGAAACCTGCACTTGTGACCCGATGCAGGGGGAACGAATTCATGCTTCGGCGCATGACCCAGCTGAGGAGGTGATGTTCCTTCAGGATGCGTCTGCTTGGGGAAAGAGAATCATCTCTGCCTGGGGAGACATATCAATGCTCATTATCTTGCGTTCAGACTCTGCGGGGAGAGGTGTCGCTTGCGCGAAAATAAGGTGCCGGCAAAACAGAAGAGTCGCCACCTTTCGTTATTTATCCCTCAGAGCGGGAAAGGAAACGATCGGAAAAACCTGACGAATAAGGGTAAGACAAGGTCATCGCAACCATTGTCTGGGTTCGGGAGTCGGTTACGCAAGGGGAAGGTATTAGCACCCCTCACGTCCGTCGTACTCGACGGGATCCTCGCTTGTTTGTTTACTTGGACGGGTTGGTTATAATCTATCTACCTATCAAGGCTGGCTGAAAAAGAAAAGAAAAATGACTCAGCAAAGCGTCGCACTTTATGCCTACGTATTCTCATCAGAGAATGAGAAATCAGAGTCAACGTAGTTCGGCCTACGAAGGATTATGGGGGAAAGGTTGCTCGCTAGGACGTCGCATCCTATGCCTACGTACTTCCACACTGTATGGAAGATCAGAGCGAACGTAGTTCGGGAAACTACGGGTTATCTCCTAAAAGAAGTGTTTTTTATTGTGTTTGCGATTTCAATCGCACTAGAGACTATGACCTGAGAGTGAATGCGTCGCATGTCACCCAAAGAGTACCATACTAAACTTCCAGACTGTGGAAAAGAAACTCTCCCACAATCCTTTCTCGGATAGCTTAAGGCTCGTAACGTACGAAAGAAATCATTCATGATTACTGTATTTTAAACTGCTTTGAGATGAGAAGGGAACAGGCCCAACTAGGAGGGAGACTATCAAGTCCTACTGTTATCATGCCATGGATTCATCCTATGGTTGAGGTTTGAACAGGGAACTCCTAGATGTTGTCATGCATAGGTTTCAACCTAAAAGTCTATCATCAAATCCTTATCAAAGGAAATGAGAGTCCTAAGGGATCATGTCAATGATACACCAAAACAGACAAAGCATCAGCTTAACAGTAAAATGCATGCAATGCAAGTGAGGGAGGAAATGTGTGTGGGGCTTCAGCCTCCACAAGCTCGTCTCAACCTCAAGCCAGTCATGAAATAACAGTAATCATATTGAAGGATAAACAACATGCTATCAAGCAATAGACGGTAAACTGCAATCATACAGATAAAAGAAAAGAAATCATGCTATCAAGCAAAACAAACACATGGGCAAGGGAGCTGGGCTCTACCGAATACCCGCAAGCAAAGCCAAGCAATAACAATACAAGAAGAGGGAGCAACTCAACCTCTAATGCAATCATGCTCTTATACTGAACTTATTCTAGATGAGCTTAGTCTAATGCAACAGACAAATCAGACAAAACACTCAATACAACAAAGAAAAACAGAAGAAAGCCTCAGCCCCTCCAGCATCTACTCAATCTTCAGACTTCAGAGATCACTTGCTTTCCAGGTATCAACCCTACAACATGAGTATCAACTCATCTTCTCCCTTGAGCTTCAGCTCCTTTGATCAGCTCCACCTTCAGGCTTCACCATCTTCAGGGATCTTCAAGCATCAACTTGATCTTCACAAAGTCTTCAGACTTCAACAATCTTCAAGGAATCATCCTCTTCAAAGCTTCAGCTTCTGTCTTCAATGGCTCTAATGCTCCAGCAATCAAGATTCAGTCAACAAGATGAGGTGAGGATGTTACAGTACTCACTGACTTCCAAAGGATGCCATTGCGGACTTAACATCAAAGGAAAAGGCTCTCTCAAAGTTCTACCTCAGAGGGTAAGGTCACTAATCCCTCCAAAGGAGAGAGGTGAATACCCTTAAGGGACTTTATGTCACAGAGAAGAGAGGAGGTGAACAAAACACTCCTTGTTTATTGAATGGAAGTATCCTATCTAGGGCTCTGCCTATGCACCTGCAAACCTATAAACAAACAAGAAAAAGCTATGCTAAACTCCTCTGCAAGGTCTTCAAAGCTTCAATGATGATCCATAAGGTCTTCAACTCAATCTTCAAAGCTCACACACTCAAAGGGGAAGAAAAACAAACACAACAATACAACTTATGCCTTTAAGCAACACACATGCTATCTATACATTCAAAAATCAATGAAAAATACTAAAACACCATACAATATTCTAGTAAAATTCTAGGGGATTCTATACATACTTACCCTTAACCCATATGTTCCCCATACACTAATTTGGCCTATAAACCCCAAAACAAATTTGTTCAAGTCTACTTATACAACCTAAAACCCTAATTTCAACACCTAAATGGCTAACAATCAAACTACATCAAATTTTAATCTACAAATTGAGAATTAAATCCTATATGAAACTAGGGTTCAATACCTAACTATGCCAAAAAGAATGGCTCAAAAATCCTAAGGGAAAGTCCTAAAACAAATTGTACAAAATTAAGTATCAACTAAAACATATTAAAAAGACTATTTACAAGAAAACATGCTAAAAAATATTAAACTAAAAATAAAATGGAATTTTATTTTTTATTAATTTTCTAGACAAAATCATGATTATGTGAAAAAAAAGAAGAAATGAAAAATATTGATTTTTATATTTTTTATGAATTTTATAAAATGCAAAGAATTAAAAGAAATTAAAATAAAAGAATTTAAGAAATAAAGGGGAGGGGGGGATCAAAAGTAAAACGCCCCAGTTCATTCTGATCATTGGGCCAAATCTGGGGGTGGGAATAGAAACAAATTGCTGAGCCCAGTTCCATCAATGAACCAAAATGGTGCGTTTGGTTTAGTTATACGCTGCGTTTCATGCTTCAGTCTTCCCTCCGTTTTGAAATCAAATAATGGCCGTGCGATGGACTGAATAAGTCAAGCTTTGGGGATCATCCAACGGTGGACCTTCATCGTCCCCAACTCAACCCTAGGGTTTGCAGAAACCCTAACCCCATGCAAGGATCCTCTTCAAGCTCGTTCTCACTGATTACCCAATGAAACCACAAACTTCCAACGGCAAAAATGTTCTATTAATCCCCAAGAACACAATGATATCAATAGACTTCCCTGAAACCTCTTGAATCATCCTAACAGAAAGCACGAAAGTTGGGGTTCCACCATGATTTTCTGTTATCAACCTTAACCAAGCTCAAACCTAATGATGTAAATCTGTTCCACAGGTTATCCTAACCATTCTACACTACATTATATCCATTAATGCACACACAATAGCTTGCTATCAATTCTGCAAGAAATGGTACCCTGCCTCGAAACCTCATGAATCTTCCTCTAATCCTTAGAAAATGGTCCTCTACCCTAGCTTAACCAGTCTAAACCTATAACTATGGTGGAATGCACATAAATTAGGTGATACGAGCAAGATTACCAACCTGTCAAACTCCAATGGTGGATATGGTTTTTCTCCAATTCAGTGCCTGCAAGCTTCCCTGATTGATCCTCAATGGCCAATATGAATTCTGTATGCAAGAAAATGGATGAACCTTGCTTGAATCTTGTGTTTGATCTCAATATGCACTTCTTGCAAATTATTCAAAACAACTTCAAACCTCCATGGATCTACCTTCAATTTGGTCTGCAATTGCTCCTAGAGATCAGAGTAGTGTGTTTGTGTGGGAGAAAAGAATGGAGATGGAAGAGAAAGAGAGTTTGCTATGGAAATGCAAATGGAAGAATCTCACTTTTTCACCAACAATTATCACCACTCACCAACAATTATCACCAACCCTGGCCTCATTGAGTTTCACCCTTCTTATAGCAATCAAAAGAATAATCTAGATCCATCTAGAAACTTGTGGAAAGTGTTAGAAAGTTTGAGAACTTCTCATGGAATGATACATTGGATATCCATTATCTCATGCCTTAGGCTTGCCAAATTGACTTTAAAATCTCCTTACAAGAGATATTGAGAAAGAATGAGTGCAAAACATGCATTTCCTTGCCTTGTGTTAAAATTTCCAAGGGTGCCTTATTATGCAAGAATGAGAATTACAAAGTAACCCCCATTTCTAAGCTCCAAATCAAAATTCTACTTGAACCATTGTTTTTAAAATATTGTTTGGAGTCAAAATGACATATTGGATGACCCATTTTGGATTTGTACATCTCCTAAACCAAGATTAAATTTCAACTTTTTCAACTTATAAGCCATTTTTAGGTCATTTTCACCCCATCTTGTAAATCCTTGCTACAAGCTCTTTCAATAACGCATGACCACTTTTCTAGACTTAAAATCCCATTTTGAACAACTTTCATGTTTTGAGTTTTTCCATTTGAAGCTTGGAAATAGGAGATATGGCCTTTGCTTAAAATGACTTATAACTGCCAAATGACCAAAATACCCCTGTCTTGTTCAAACCATAAGTTGAGTTCTACAAATCCTATCAAGGACTTCTACCACTCAAATTAAATCTAAGAAGGTTCTCTTCAACATTCATGTTGACCAAGAGATCATAGGAATCATCCTACTAGGGCAAAAGTTGTCTGAAAGTTGGGTGACTTTCAAGGACCCAGATTCACACACCTCAGCTGACCTGTAATTTGTCAAAACCATAACTTGAGCTCTGCAACTCCTATCAAGGACTTCCACCACTCAAATTAAAGCTAAGAACAAGCTCTACAACATTCATGTTGTGGGGAAGATGAGATATCAATCACATCTTGATCTAAAACTGCCTGGAAGATAGGGATCAAATTAGGGTTTTTTCACTGACAATCCTCAGAAACCCTAACTCAAAACTTCTCAAACTCTTCAATCATGATGAGTTGGTCTAGGAATCATCTTTATAATATCTCTATGCATCATTCCATGATCTCATGGCCCCTTGGATTAGGTCTCAACCTTCTCCAAATCTTCAGTTACCCTAGGGCTGACCCAGTTAAAACCCTAATTCTACCATTCATGGTTGAATCTTCTGAACCCTTACACAATGACTTCTCTGGGCTTCATGATGGCTCTCAAGACATCTCATAAGCTTTCTCCAAGCATCAAGTTCATTTTCAAAGTCTCAGAATCATCTGAGGAGCTCCCACAACTGTCAAGCTATGAAGTACAAAACCCTGGTTTCAACCAACTCCTCTGAGGATCTCTTGAACTTTCTAATGAAGGTATCAACTTTCAAACACTTGATGGATAAATAATTGTTGGTCAAATTTTGGGGTGCAACAGCTGCCCCTATTCAAACGGCTTGAACTTGACTGGGTGAGAAGCGAACGACTCTCAACCAATCAAGGTGCGAGACGATTGAATACCGGTAAACCCGAAAATTTGCCAACTGCACGAGCACACGATACTCTGCGGGGAACAGATCTTCGAATACTGCAACACTGGCTGCTCAACAACTAGCTGGAGAAATATCGATCTGACATCGCCGTCAGAAACAAACAATATATCCAACATCGCCGCTAGAGAACTGAATTAACTGACGCATCCAACATCGCCGCTAGAAGACTGAATCCACTTGCCATGCCCAACATCGCCGATGGAAAACTGAATCTGACATCGCCGTCGGAAACAAACACCACTCTGAGAGACACTCGACATCGCCGTCGTACATCATCTCTGCTGGGGATTTAAAGAGTCTGACCTCTCCGTCGGACATTCAACCTCGCCGTCGAACAAACATCCAACCTCGCCGTCGGAAACAAGCATGATCTGACCTCGCCGTCAAATCCAAACGTTCAACCTCGCCGTCGAACAAACATCCAACCTCGCCGTCGGACAAACATGATCTGACCTCGCCGTCAAATCCAGACGTTCAACCTCGTCGTCGAACAAACATCCAACCTCGCCGTCGGACAAACATGATCTGACCTCGCCGTCAAATCCAGACGTTCAACCTCGCCGTCGAACAAACATCCAACTTCGCCGTCGGACAAACATGATCTGACCTCGCCGTCAAATCCAAACGTTCAACCTCGCCGTCGGACAAACATGATCTGACCTGGGGTTCACCCCTGGTAAACGGAACAAAAAGGTACACTTGCGTATTTGAAACCACTCCGCTGGTAATGAGAGAGCTGACCGAGCACATTCTGATCTGGGGTTCACCCTTAGCACCATAACGAACATCGGAATACTGCTGCACACTGCCCACCGTAGAACTTCAACATTCAAGATATATGAAACCCTGGCCCCTGGCCACTTCCAGCTTCAGCTAGAAAAATTTTCAAGTACTTCTGAAAATAAGCATCCTTGGCCTTCAAGGATAGATGAAACCCTGGCCCCTGGCCACTCCAGATCCGCTGGAGAATCTTCAAGTTCTTCTGAAGATAGATGAAACCCTGCCCGTCGGCTACTCCAACTTCAGCTAGAAAAAATCTTCAAGTACTTCTGAAGATAAACATCCTTGGCCTTCAAGGATGTAAACTTTGCCTGTCGGCAACTCTGCAGGAGGTATCTTCGACTTCAGTCTGAAGAAATGGTCCTTGTCCTTCAAGGATACATGGATCTGCCTTCAGGCAACTCCACCTCTGCTATAGAGCATCCGTGACTTCAGTCAGGGATATACTTCGGCCTTCAGTCTGAAAAATGAATCCTAGGTCATTCATGACCTTGGGGATAACCTTGCCCTTAGGCACCTTCGCTTCAGCTTAGGAAATCTGTGACTTCAGTCAGAGAAATGGTATCCAGAGCCATTCATGACTCTACGGGGATTCAAAGACTTTGCCTTCAGGCAAAACTCCGCTTCAGCTGGAGAAACATCTTCGACTTCATTCAGAAGAAAAACTATTCACGTGATCGCGATCAACCATCACCTCAGGACAATTGACTTGGTCTTCAGGCCAACACAAATCATCTTGCATACAAAAATTGGACTTACCAACTTCTGAACTCTGTCTTCAGACACACGTTGATTCATCAACAAGGAAATCTGAATCCACAGGAACCTTCTGATATCGCCTTAAGGCGTTTGCGAAGTCAATCTTCAGATTAGACATCACTGTTGGAGCAGACATATCACGCTGCTAAGGACTTCAAGAATCATCTTGAACAAACAACTCCGTCGGGCACCTTCAAGAATCATCCTGAACCGATAACCATTATGGAGACTTCATTCTGCTGGGTATTCCAGGAATCTTCCTGGGCAACTCTTGCTGGGTACGCTACTGGGGAACTCAAGAATCATCCTGAGCAAACCATTCGGGAACCTGCGTTGAGGTCTTAAGAATCATCTTAAGCAAATGGCCCTGCTGAGGAATTCAAGAGTCGTCTTGAACTGAAGACTTCGCTGGGGATCTCAAAAATCATCTTGAGCGAGCGACTGTGGGAGTTACACTGGGGTCTTCAAGAATCATCTCAAGAAAGCGACCTCGTTGGGGAGAACGTCAGGAATCGTCCTGAGCAACTGGTCCTTTGGTGGAACACCTGTAAAACAAGAATGATGGTAACCTAGATCATGCTTATGATGCGTATGCTTCTGCGCCATGCCCCACACGGTGGAAATGCTATGCGTTTATGCTAAATGCTATGCAATCATGCACAATGCTGTGCAATGTTAAATGCTATGTAGTGTTAAATGCTATGCAGTGTTAAATGCTATGCGGTCATGCACAATGATGCGATCCCGTCAGCAAAAATAAATGCCGAGGGGAAAATCCTCCTGTCAAGGAGAAAGAACTACTCAGACAGAGGAATCATCCTGCTGAGGAAAACGTGGACACGCCAATATCCAACGGACTCTGTCTGGGGAATTGATCTTCCGCAGGAGACTTCAGTCTGGCACCGCCAGTCGCGACATACTTCGGCGGGAGAATAGCTTCCTGCGAAACCTGCACTTGTGACCCGGTGCTGGGGGAAACACCTACTTCGGCGACTTCATTGGGGAAACACGAGCTTCGGTACCCGAACATTTCTATGAAATCTGCACTTGTGACCCGGTGCTGGGGGGCATACGAACTTCGGCCCTTGACTCAGCTGATGAGGTGACGTTCCTTCAGGATGCGTCTGCTTGAGGAAGAGAATCATCTCTGCCTGGGGAGGCATATCAATGCTAACTATTCTGGTTCTGATTCTACGGAGGAGAGACTTCTGAACTCTGCTGGAGAAGGAGGACTCGTCCTGCTTCGGGGATGCGTACGACACATCTTCTGGAAGGTGCTACACCTGCAACAACACAAACAAACAGACAAGATACTCTCCTCAAAGGGGCCTATCCAGGTTATTATCTCGTGACAATATTCAGTTAATTAATTGTTTCAACAATCAATGGGCCTAGGCCCGTAAGTTTATGTATGCGCATTTTATCAAAAACATCGGCGTTTTCATTCGCAAACAAAACAGATAAATGCTAAACAGACAAGCATAATTGCTGAATAACATTGTTGCGATGGAAATAGGATCACAAACTATTAATGAGTTTGAATCGCAATTCAATTCACAACCGCTCTTTGATTTATCCGAAGGAAAAGGTCAAAAGAGGGAAAACCTATTTTGCATCGTAAACACAATGCGGGGAAAGATCTAGGGTTCGGGGGTTGGTTAAATTTAGGGAAGGTATTAGCACCCTAAACTTCTGTAGTACTCTACAGGAACCTTTTGTTCAGATGTTTACTATTTTTGCTTTATTTATTTGCTTAAGGTATATGTACAAAAGGATTAAAAGTGAGAAAATAAACCTAAGGGGTTAATTCTAAGTTTACTCGGCAAGACATCGCATCTTGTGCCTACGTATCCTTACGGGAGTGGAATCAGAGTAATCGTAGTTCCCCTCAAAAGGGAGGTTAGAGACTTCTTGACTGTGGTCAAGTTCTCAATGGGGAATAAACGTATCTTAGGGACACGCTTACGTGGAGTATAGAAACTCCAATATCTACGTTGAATTGTTAAGTTGTAATTAGGGTTAAATTAGGGATTCCACGGCGGGAAACCCTAAAATGAGCGCGGCGGCTCTTTGACCTAATGCTAGGGGTAAAATTGTAATTTTGCCTGCGGCGAGGCATTTGTGAAAATTTAGGGTTTGTAAAAGTGTAGGGTTTGAAGTTGAGGACTATTGACGCGGCGGTCAAAAGCTAGACCTAATTCCTTCGGCAGTGCGTGCAATGTGACAGAAATATTGATGAAGGTGTGAGATAAATGAACTGTAAACAGGGAATAAAACAGAAGTTAAAGTCATCCAAAATAGAAATTAAAGGGCAGAAATTTAAAGCGCGATTATTAGATTCGCGGGATTACATATGAGAAGCAGTTACAATATGATAATGAACTTTTGAGTGAGAAAATAAGATGACATAAATAATAGTAAACGTAATGAGCTGCAAAATGAACAAACGATGTTAGTGGGCAGAGTTAAGCGGCAATCGAATTAATTACGAACAATAAAGAAAAAAAAAAGGATGCAAATTGGAGATTTATTATTGTTTTATTTAATATTAACTTGCAAAAAGATTTAATTTTAAAATGTGTTTTTTTAAAAAGAGTTTTATTTTTGAATACTTCTAAGGGAAGTTTTTTTTCTTATTTTCATTTAAAAAGAGTTTTTTTTTAGTTTTATATTTACAAAAGTTTTATATTATATTAAAAAAAGGTTTTAATTTTTATTTTAAAAAGAGGTTTTTTAATTTTATTATAAAAAGATTTTTGTTTATTTATAATATTTACATTTTTAAAAAAACAGATTTTTTTAAATTATGAAATTAAAATGTTAAAAAACGGTTTTTTAAAAAAACATAAAAAAAAAACTAAACAACATAAAATAAATAAAAGAGGGGGGGGGGGGGGGGGGGGTTGGGCCGGTCCTCACACCCGGACCCAACCCGGTTAGTGGTCATAAGGTGGAAGGTCTTTTAGGGTTTCCAAACCCAAACTTCTTCGCGGCGCCGTTTCACTTTCTTCTCCTCTCTCGTCTTTCTTCTTCCTCGCGACTCTCTCGATGCGCTTCATTTTCCTCCATAACCTGAAATCAAACACGAATGTTGTGAGGGAGATATCTCATAGCTTACATTTATGGTGAACGGCCGATGATGAGGGTTTCCTCTGAGGCTTGGAGTTGATTGCCCGCCGTTTAAACGGCGAAGGCGATCTTCCCCTTTCGGTGGCGCGGTTGTTGATGTTGGTTCGTCAGTGAACGGAGGCGATGATGAGGGTACCGGCCCCTCTGAGTCTCAACCACGCCGTTAGGGTTTCGTTCGTTCTTCTCTTTCTCGTGGCCACCAGTTAGGGTTTGTACGCGATTCGTCCTCTTTTTTCTCTGAGGTGAGATCGTTCCTTTATACTTCTCTTTTTGGGCCTTTAATCCGTGATGGATTTGCGTTATTATTTCACTTTCATGCGATTTGATTTTACCTGGATTTGATTTTGTCTGATTTGTTTGATCTTTCAGATACTGATTGGATTCCAATGGGATACTTTCTGATACGAATCTGATACTGACTCAAAACTTTCCATTCTGTTGACAGATATGATTTAGATTTCATTCTGATATCTGATTGAACTTTGTTAGGATCTGATTGAAACGTTTTTTTCTCTGATTTGGAATTGATATCAAATCAAAATCTCTCTCTATTATTTTTCTGATATGGTTTGCCTTCAGGTTGGATTGATTGATATCTGATATTGGTTCACAGAACTCCTTGATGGATTCGTTTTTCTGTTTGATATTTTTGATCTCGAACTGATTCGTTTTTTTGATGCAGCTCAGATTCTTTTCCTCTTCTTCTGATATTGTATTGGTCTTTGCCGCCGAGACGGGTACGCGGTAGTGATGACACTTAGTCTGAACCGTCGAAGCAGGATACTACAATCCTGGTTTTACGCTGTTGCTTCTGATTTACCTGATAGCTGGGCATTGCTGATTACTTGAGCCGCGACGACTGATAGGGACTGTTATGGTTTTGCGCACTGCTATGTTTATCTTATGAATTGATATGTTTATGTTAGCTTATTCTTGTTCGTTCTGGTACAATTCATGCCATGATTTTGTGCTGTGGCGTGTTCTGAACTGATATGAACTTCGACTCTTCTGTGCAGTTTTGGCAGGTTGATTGAATTGGTGATGATGATTTGGGCTATGATGTTGATGTACTGAGCCATGTGCTTGGTAATTTGTTTTTCCAATGTGCTTGCACATTTGGTCTATCTTGCTTTCTGTCACGGTTTTGTGAACTGACCTGCTCTTTTGCCTTGTTTTTGTATGCTGCTGTGCAATGATGTTTGAGCCGAGGGCTGGTATTGTTTTCCATTGTCTTCAGGCAGTTCTCGGTTGGATGTCTTGGTTTGGATTTGGTACGCTCCAACCATCTGTTATGCTAGAACTTGATTCTTGACACTTTACCGAACTGCACCACATCTCTGGTTTTTCTGCTGAACCTGTTTCTTGCATTAATGGCCGCTACACCTTTCTTTGGATCCTGTTGGGAACTTTCTGTTATGACAGATTTGTAGGATATTTCTTCTGGCTCTTTGCGCATGAATTTGCCTTCTGATATATTGTTTTGATGCAGTTTGTATTTGGTGTTCTGTTTGGACTTGGTTTTCATGACATCACCTATATGGTTCAGCATTGATATTGCTCATGAATTGTTTAGGTTTTGAGTTCCAAATTCTGAATCTGATATTGATGCGTTTGTGGCTTTTCAGGTGTTGGAAATTTCGAAACCAAATCGACTCAGACCTGCCGGCATCCGGGTCTGAGTCCAAACTTGCCTATGTTGCCTTATTCTCGTATCAGTTTGGAAATCCAATCGCGGCAAAACGAATCAGTCCCGCTTCTTTTATTACTTCTATCTCTCGGATGTCCCGTAACGATAAGAACAGGTGTTACCTGATCTGACGCCCACGGCGCGGATCGGTAACGGGGGTAGGACGCAGCTTCGGTTGTGCCACTCCCGGCACTCGATGATGACATTGTTCTGAGAGTGTCAAAAACAACTTCTAACATTTTTCTATATTGTTTGTTCTATTTTGATGTGCAGGTGAATTGGAGATTCTGCGGAGAAGCTTAAAGACATCATGAAGACACTTAGGAATTTTTAGGATTTAGGATAGATACTTATTGTAAATGAATCTTCTTGTAAACCAAGTTCAAATTCACTTATCCATTTGTAAACTGTAAATATTTATGAAATGAAATTCAACAAATATTCATATTTGCTTTCTCAATTGTAAATTCAAAGTATCCATGAATAATAATTCAGAACCATTTAAATTCCCTCTTGAGTTGTAACTTATAAGTACTTATGAACACAAAGTTCAAAAATATTTAAAACTTACTTCTCCTTTGCCTTTTATAAATGATATCCCGCCATATGATTATATCCAAACAAATTCAAATTAAAATCTCGTTGATCACATCACTTCTCAAAATAACCTTAACAGTATCCACTTCCTTTTCAACCCAACTTCATCTTATTAAGAGGAAACAAAACTGTTTTAGAAATGTTTCAAAATCAAACAAAGCACGGCCCCGAGTCCAATCATATTTCTGACAAAACATACCGGCACCTTGACCCAAGTGGCAAATAAATGCCTCAGAATGTAATAACAGCCCGTTTTCAAGGAATTAGCAGAATTTGCGTAAAATGACCAAAATACCCCTGGAACCAAATCTGCAAAACAAACACCTCCATAACTTGTTAGTGGTTAGCGAAGGTACATATGAGATGCTATGCGAAATGACTGACTAAAATATAAGGGTAAAATATAAGCGCCATTCATCTTCGGCCGGTAAGGAGATGAGTTGTGGTGTTCAATCTTGAAGTTCTGGCACAGCTCCTTCATCATCTTGTTATTCAAGTTCGAACCATTATCAGTAATGATCCGCTCGGGAATTCCATAGCGACAGATGATGTCCCTCTTTATGAATTTAGCTACCACCTGCTTGGTCACATTAGCGTACGAGGCTGCCTCCACCCATTTGGTGAAGTAGTCGATAGCTACCAGAATGAAACGATGACCATTGGATGCAGTGGGCTCGATCCTGCCTATCATGTCGATGCCCCACATGGAGAACGGCCAAGGGGAGTACATGACATTCAATGGGCACGGCGGCACATGAACTTTATCAGCATAAATCTGGCATTTATGACATTTCTTCGCGAATCTGAAGCAATCCGACTCCATAGTCAGCCAGTAATATCCTGCTCTTAGGATCTTTCTCGTCATGGCATGCCCGCCGGCGTGCGTACCAAATGTGCCCTCATGGACTTCTTCCATGAGCATACTCGCCTCTTTCTCATCTACACATCTGAGTAGCACGAGATCGTGGTTTCTTTTATACAGCACTCCATCAGGATTGAGATAAAAGTTTCCAGATAGCCCCCTTAGAGTCTTCTTATCCTGGATTGATGCACCCGCAGGATACTCCTTAGTCATAAGGAAGGTCTGGATGTCGTGGAACCATGGCTTGCCGTCGGCGGCATCCTCGATTGCAAAGACAAATGCCGGTCTGTCAAGACGCGAAAGTACAATTCTTGGAGCCTCATTCCAATAATTGACTTTATACATTGAAGCCAACGTGGCTAAGGCATCAGCCATCTGATTTTCAGCCCTGGGTACATGATGAAGTTCCACTCGGTCGAAGAACGGAAGCAGCCTCCTGGCATAATTCATGTACGACACTAAATTCGCTTGACGAGTTTCCCACTCCCCTTTAATCTGATTGATTACAAGTGCTGAGTCACCATATATGTCTAGATTCTTGATTCTCAAATCAATTGCCTCTTCTAGACCCATAATACATGCTTCATACTCGGCTTCATTGTTGGTGACTGGAAACGTCAGTCTCGCAGTAAACGGGATGTAGGATCCGTGAGGAGTCGTGATGATAGCCCCGATACCACTTCCATAGGAATTAACCGCTCCGTCGAATATCAACTTCCACTGAGACTTCCTATCTGGCCCCTCATCGGGCAATGGCTCATCGCAATCCTTCGCTTTGAGAAACATAATATCCTCGTCAGGGAATTCGAACTTCATTGGCTGGTAGTCTTCGATTGGCTGTTCGGCAAGGTAATCAGACAATACGCTTCCCTTAATGGCTTTCTGGGAGACGTATTGAATATCATATTCTGTTAACACCATTTGCCATCTGGCAATCCTGCCCGAAAGAGCTTGCTTCTCGAAGACGTACTTGATCGGATCCATCTTCGAAATTAGCATAGTGGTGTGGTTGAGCATATATTGTCGTAGGCGTTTGGCAGCCCAAGCTAGTGCACAACACGTCTTCTCCAGCATAGAGTATCGAGATTCACACTCAGTGAACTTTTTACTCAAATAATAAATGGCATGCTCTTTTCTGCCTGTCTCGTCGTGCTGACCGAGAACGCACCCCATACTATTCTCCAGAACCGTCAGGTACATGATCAATGGCCGTCCAGCCACTGGAGGTATCAAGATTGGAGGCTCTTGAAGATACTGCTTTATTTTGTCGAATGCCTTCTGGCAATCTTCATTCCAAGTAATCGCCTGATCTTTCTTTAAAAGCTTGAACATCGGTTCACAAGTGGCCGTGAGCTGAGAAATAAACCTTACAATGTAGTTTATTCGGCCCAGGAAACCACGAACTTCTTTTTCTGTTTTCGGCGCTGGCATTTCTTGAATAGCTTTTATTTTCGCAGGATCAACTTCGATACCTCGTTCACTAACGATAAACCCCAATAACTTTCCGGACCGCACTCCGAAAGTGCACTTGTTAGGATTCAGCCTCAGCCTGAATTTCCTAAGCCTCTCAAACAGCTTCAACAAATTGACCAGATGCTCCTCCTCCGTTTGGGACTTTGCAATCATGTCATCAACATAGACCTCGATCTCATGATGAATCATATCGTGAAACAAAGTTACCATTGCTCGCTGGTAAGTGGCCCCTGCGTTCTTCAGACCGAAGGGCATTACCTTATAGCAGAATGTTCCCCAGGGGGTGATGAACGTCGTTTTTTCCATGTCCTCCGGTGCCATCTTAATCTGATTGTAACCGGAGAAGCCATCCATGAATGAAAACACGGAAAAATGGGCTGTGTTGTCGACCAACACATCGATATGAGGCAACGGGAAATCATCCTTAGGGCTCGCCCTATTCAAATCCTGATAATCGACGCACATGCGTACCTTACCGTCCTTCTTCGGTACAGGCACAATGTTGGCGACCCACGGAGGGTAAGTGGTGACGGCTAGAAATCCTGCGTCCAACTGCTTCTGGACTTCTTCTTTGATTTTTACAGCCATGTCTGGTCTCGTCCTCCTAAGCTTTTGCTTGACTGGAGGGCAATCTTCTCGCAACGGCAAGCGATGAACCACGATGTCAGTGTTAAGTCCGGGCATGTCTTCGTATGACCAAGCAAAGACATCACTATACTCTTGAAGCATCTCGACCAGTCTATGCTTGACATCATTCTGCAGCGCAGCCCCCACCCTGACATTCTTGACGAGCTCCTCAGAACCCAGATTTACAATCTCAATATCCTCCTCGTGAGGCAGAATCACCTTCTCCTCTTGTCTCAACAAGAGGGCCAACTCTTCCGGAAGGTATTCGTCTTCATCAATCTCATCCTCGGCTTGATAGATCGGGCAATCAAAGTCGTAGTGAGCCGTAGAGGGTCCAGAGTCGATGTCATCTGTTATGTGGATCCTGCAATAACAAGGGTTAAGTTTAAAGCAAGAATATGCAGGTTAGCACAAACCTCGTTGCCATTTTGCCATTTTTTTCGAAATAAACATAAAACAGGAATAACAGAGAACACAACATTTGAGTACGAAGAAAACGCCTTTTATTTATTAACAAAATGCATACACATAATCCAACAAGGCCCTGACAGTAAAACCACTATGCCCCGGGCAGGACATAGGGTTGTACAAAGATTGTAAAAAGCAAATCATTACTCTTCACTTGTCAGCTTGATAATCTCCTTGATGGTCCAATTGTGGAGGCGCTCGCCCGGCTTGCTCGGTTGAATCCAGGCGTCAAGATCACAATCACTATCCCCGCTGTCCTCCGACGCAGCATTGATGCTCTCGAAAATTACTCCGCCCCTGGTGAATAGGATCGGCCCCTTCCCACGAGACGAACTGCCAGAAGAAGATGAAGCTTCAGCTTCAGGAGAATACCCCAATCCAAACTTATCCTGCTTGATTGGTATATCCAAAACATGCCCCCAGCCTGGGGTGGAACCGGCTTCGACAATGGCCCGAGCTTCCTTAAACGAGGAGAGATTCAACTCTTGCTTCTCTGCGACGACAGGAGCTACCTCTTTTACCCTGACGGTTTCAAATGCTTGGCAGAGAGTTTCATGGATCTCGCCATCCATTTCAACATATTTAAAGGACGACAAGTGGCTCACCATAATGTCCTCCTCACCACAGACGGTCACTATGCTGCCCCCAACAACATATTTGAGCTTCTGATGCAGCGTGGACGTCACGGCACCAGCAGAATGGATCCATGGCCGACCTAAGAGGCAACTATAGGCGGGCATGATGTCCATGATATAGAAAACCGTATTGAACGTCTCTGGACCAACCTGAATCGGCAGGGTCAACTCTCCGAAAACGTGGCGCTTAGTCCCATCGAAGGCTTTCACTACCAGATCGCTGGGCGTGCAAAGCAATCCACGGGTGTCCAACTTCATCATTGCCTTCTTCGGAAGCACATTAAGGGATGAGCCCGTATCCACCAGGACATGCGACATGACGGTACCTCTGCACTCTATCGAGACGTGCAAGGCGTTGTTGTGATCTCTTCCTTTAGAATTTAGCTCTAGATCTGTGAATCCCAGCCCATTACCCGCATTGACATGGGCCACCACCTCCTCCAGCTGATTTACCGATATCTCCTGCGGCACGTATGCAGCA
Organism: Lathyrus sativus; assembly: GCA_963859935.3. Classification (NCBI taxonomy): domain Eukaryota; kingdom Viridiplantae; phylum Streptophyta; class Magnoliopsida; order Fabales; family Fabaceae; genus Lathyrus; species Lathyrus sativus. Next base: position 439,443,070 of record OZ012741.1, on the reverse strand, counting down.
TTCAATACCTTCAGCAAGGCGTTGCGGTGCGCCTCAGAACACAGCAACAGGTTAAGAATAGAGATCTTTGACGGAGTCTGATGAAGATGATCTACAATTTTGTAGTCACTTTTCTTGATTAGTCGCATGAACTCTTCGGCATCTTTAACTAGCAAATCTTTTTCTGCCCCTGCAGGGCTCTCTTCGACAGCTTTACCTTTACCCTTATCCACAGCGTCAGCTCGGACCACTTTCTCTGCTGCAACCTCTGCTGGCGCAAATACTCTACCGCTTCGAGTGATACCACTGACTCCGGTAAGATTCTGCACAGTTGATCCGAATGGCTCTAGCTCTATCTTCTGACCATTACAATAAACTTCGGCGTCATAATGCCATGGAACGGCATTAGTGCTTTCGAATGGGATCGGTCCGGCCCTGGTGATAGTAATAGTAGGCGGACGGGGCGCAGAAATGGTGATAGGGTGACGAGGAATAGTAATGGTAGCAACCTCATCTGCCTGCTTCAGCACGACCTCCCCTGATGCACTCTCAATGCTCCGGCTGAACTGTAAAATACCCTCAGACATCAGACTTTGGATACCTTCGACCAGCTGCTCACACCCATCAGGAAGTGTAGCACAAGCCATACATAACTCTCAGCATCCAGGAAATAACCCCTTCTTCAGCAACTTAGCCTTGACGAAACTAAGCGGCGTCTTCAAATCTTTGACATCAGTCAGCAAGTCCGCACTCTCCTCAGTGATAACAGCATTCACTCCGCCCCCCTTATGATGAGGCATGGGGTTTTTGGTAACGTTGGGCACGTTGTCAGAAAAATTGATAACCTTGGCGTTCACCAAGTCCTGGACTTTGTGCTTAAAAGCTTTACAATTCTCAATCGTATGGCCTGGTGCCCCAGTATGGAACTCACAAGTGGCATTGGCGTCATACCCCGGTGGTGGTGCCCCTGTTAAGGGAGCCAACGTCCTCTTTTGAACTAATTGGAGCTGAAGCAACGTTTGCAAAAGCTGTGCATACGACATAGGTGGAGTTTCAAAATGACGGTTTGCCATAGGAGCCCGATTCTGATATTTCCTGTACCCCTGCTGGTTCTGCTGCTGAGGCTGCTGCTGCTGCGGCTGCGGTGGAGCAGCTGGAATATTTATGCTAGCAATCTGAGGTTGAGGGCCCTTGCCCTTTCTCCTAGCATTAGTGACAGCACTGGCATCTCCCTCTCGACGCTTGCCAGCGTAAGGTTTCTTACTACCTCCTCCAGCTGAGGATGATTCACCCTGAATTTTTCCGATCTTTATACCGTTCTCAACATGCTCGCCCATAGTGATGAGAGCCGAGAATGTTCCGGACATGCCACTGACCAGCTTTTCATAGTAGATTCCAGGAAGGGTAGCCACGAACATTTGTACTAGCTCGCGCTCAACCATCGACGATTGAACCCGAGCAGCCAATTCACGCCACCGTTGGGCGTACTCTTTGAAGCTTTCGTTGTTCCGCTGTGAGAGATTCTGAAGCTGAACTCGGTTGGGGGCCAAGTCGCTATTGTATTGATAGTGGAGGACGAACGCTTCTGCAAGATCTTTCCAGGTGCGCACAGTAGCGGGCTCCAAACCCATATACCATTCGAGTGATGGACCAGAAAGACTATCCTGAAAGAAGTGCATCAGCAACTTCTCATCGTCAGAATAGGCGGACATCTTTCTGTAATAAGATCGGAGGTGGACCCGGGGGCAAGTAGTACCCTTATACTTCTCGAAGACAGGCACCTTGAACTTATGAGGTGCTTTAAAGTCAGCAATCAACCCGAGCTTGGACATGTCAACGCCCAATGTGTTCTGATTTTCGATGTCTCTCATCTTGTCTTCCAATGCCTTGAACCTGAGTCGAGCTTCAGCATTCAACTCTGCTTCTACACCTCTCTGAGAGAATACGTCATCCTGATGGTCCTCCAGCCACGGTTGAGGCACCAACAGATTTCCTGCACCAGCATTGCCGTTAACCGGCCCTATGTTAACATTGGCTCCCAGACTGCCATTGCCGACGCCTGCCGCGTTGAGTCCGAGATTAGTCATCAGATTGCCGTTAGCACTGCCGTTGCCCCCTGCAACAGGAACAACGTTTTGTGGAGCGTCCACTGGAGGAGGAGTAGGCACGACCCCTCCATGCAGTATGCCATTACTGTCAACCCTGGAGATCAGAGGTTGAACCAGAGTACGAAGCTGGTCTTGACCATTCGCGACCACCTGCATCAGCTCCATAAAACGGTCCATCCGTTCACGGAGCTTTTGGACGTCTGACTGCACCTGGTCCATTATCCTTGTCTGATTGGCGCGAGTTGAGTAGCGGTGGATGAGTCTTTGATCAATCCTGGAGACCGGAGACAACTCGGAACCTGAAAAACCTGTCAACAATAAGGGTTAGGAAAATCAATAATATATACACCATGCAAATATGCTTCATGCAGATGCATGCGTGTGTCTGTGTGCGTGGGAGATTTTCCCCCGACCCTAGTGCCTTAGTGCCAGTGCCGATAATAATAAGAAGACAAAGAAATCCGAGCCAATCGTGGAAACATCAATCTCATATATATATGGAAAGGCCTGTCAAGGCGGTACACAGTATCAGCGAGTACAAATCAACAGCATGACCTCAGCCAACAAGTCTGGTGATGGTCAGCATACATCAAAGATCAAAACAACAAGAATACGACTAGTCAAGTATGGCCACGGGCGTGATACTCTGCTAATAACTCCTTTGTTTCTGAATGATCCGGCGAAGTGAGCAACCCCTCGACGAGTAGTTCCCTCTGCCTGATAGTATGCTGAAGCCCCTGAACTGAACTCTCCCAAGCTCCTTCGCCAAAGCAGTCCTCCAGCTTCCGCTTCTTAGACTCAAACATCAGCTTATGCTCCTTCAGGTTAGCAATAGCTTTGTTGAGACGGGCTTCAGCGGAGTACCTGCGGGCGGTCTCTTCATCAAACCTCCGCTCACTGTCTTTTACTTCGGCTTTCAGCTTAGAAATCCGCAGCATCAGCTTGTCTTCTCACTCCTTCCTGGTGGCCATGGCAGTCTTCCAATGCTGGTCGAACTTAGATATTCTCCGATATGCTTCCTCCAAATGCTGCTTCTTCGTAGCTAGTACATCATTAGCAGCCCTGAAGTCCTGACCTAAGCATTCCCGATCAGCAATCTGCTTTGCCAAGTCCGCACTCAGCTGGCTTACCGATTCTGTTTGCTTTTTGAGAGCATGCACGACTTCGTTCCTCTCACTTCGAAGCTGAGCTAACTCCTTATCTAATTCTGCATTTGCCCTCTTCAGTTCATCACGCTCGGCTAATACCTGGTTGTGCTGATGAACGGGCACAGTGGTGGGATCTTCAACTGGTGGAGGACTCTCTGGTCTGACATGAGGGAATGGCATCCCTATAGTACTGGCTCTGGCTCTGATCCAATCTGAATAAGGAGGGTAGGCTTGGCTGTTGCTCTTCCCCAATAAAGGCTTTCCTCTTGTGCTGATATTGTTCCACACATACTGAAGCTTGGACAACAAATCCCCCTCTAGAATACCCGTGAGGTACAGAGATTCCCATACCTCTTCCTCCTTCGGTGGAGTCCTCAAAGCGTATGCAAACTGACGAACTAGCAATGATGGATTGTAGTTGATGCAACCCTTCCTACCTATCAGAGGTACATTAGGAAACCCACTACAACTGAAGATCAACTCGGTGCTTAACCTGTCTCTGTCAACAAACCAATCAATGTCTTCTGCTGACAAAGTCATCAGACGTTCGGGCCACTCAGCTGTGGCTGCAGACAAGACAGAAGAACCCTTCTTGGGCAGATGACTATCAAACCACTTGTACAACAACGATACGCAGCATGAAACATTCTTCCCTCTCCGGTTCTCATTCTTGTAATGCACTGAATGGTAGACGTCTCCGATCAGAGTAGGGATTGGATTCCCTGAGGCGAATATATGGAATGCGTCAAAGTCCACGAAATCAGGCATGCTGGGAAATAGGATAATGCCATAAAGCAAGGATGGCGTTGAATGCGTCCCAACATTTATCCGTAGCACACTGCTGAGCCTTAGCTATCAGAAACTGCAGAGAGAACCCTGGGACCTTATTCCAGCTCGTCACCACTAACTCAGAAGCGCTCAAATGGAGTGAGGAAGCTAAACCGGCCAGATCAGGCTCAGCATCCATGTGGACGAAAGGCATCTTCCTTTTGATAGGCACACCCAGCATATCAGCATACTCTTCCAATGTCGATGCGAGAACGAAGTCACGAAAAGTGAAACACCTCAAAGGAGGGTCATAAAACTGCAGAAGAGCATGTAACCCATTCAACTCGGACGTGGAAAGTTTGCAAACCAGACCAAGCAACCTGCCATAAGACTTCCTGAACCTATCCTTCACAGAATCCCCTGCCAGGGCTATCAAACCAATCAGCTTCGACACATCGGGGGTCGGGAACTTGTATGCAACAGTCTTCCTGAGAGAGGTCATGATAACAGCAGAAGGCGAGAAATCCAGGATCGGGGAAACGGTACCTGCAACAAAGACACACGTTAATGGAATGCAGATGGATATGCAGACTAATGCAAGATGCAGGCATGCAATAATATATCCAGGTAGCTGCTGTGGAGATTCGGTATCAACAGTCACTGATGAGAAGGAAACCCCGGTGTAAGACCACTAATCCGATCTGCTGAGAATAACCATCTGATAGGACCGAGATCAAAATTCTGCTCTGACAAGAATAAATGCCTGATAATAAGGACCCCGGATGCATGATCAAGAGATATCTGCTGATGAAGTCTTCAGACCCCAAATCAAGATCTGCCCTATCAGAAACAAATACACAGCTGCTGATGAGATCTTCAGATCCCACTCAAAATCTGCCCTATCAAGAACAAATAACATCTGCCGATGAGATCTTCAGACCCCACTCAAAATCTGCCCTATCCAGAACAAACTACTGATAATAATACACTGATCACAGCCTGCTCTATCAAGAACAGACAAACACCCGACAATAAGATCCTCTGATCAAAAACTTGCTCTGTCAAGAACAAACATATCTGCAACTGAGAATCTAACATAACTGATTCACTGTCAAGAAAACCAGGTAGTCTGAAGGTCTAAGTTTCCTGCAATAAACCCAGTCCCGCTCACAGGTATGGACCTAGACTGATTCAAGGTACGGCATCCTATGCGTTCATCAACGTCACAGACTTTCAAAACTGATGATACGATTCCCAGAAGGAGTGGCATCATCAAGTCCTGAAGAGGCCTCACTCAGCTGAATCACAAATGATCGGTCCCCAGAGTCGACAATCCACCAAACCAGCAACCGTCTCAACCCAAAGGGTTGAAAGTGAAGCCAACCGGATGAACCTCGTCTGAGCGTGGATTTCATGAGACACTAGTGCCTGCAAAGCAAGCACGCGCCCACTAATTTCCACTCTAAGTCTATAGTGCACTCAAGCCTGGGTCTGGCTTCTCACTCAATCAGAACTCCCATCCCACAACAGCACAAATAATCATATTATACTGAAAATAAAATGCAGGAAATAGAGTGCGAGAAGTAAAAATGCGATAAATAAACGCAACCAAACAAGCAAACATACAAACGATAGGACTGACTCGCAGGGAACCGTTGGAGTCCCCAGCAGAGTCGCCAGCTGTCGCTTGCGCGAAAATAAGGTGCCGGCAAAACAGAAGAGTCGCCACCTTTCGTTATTTATCCCTCAGAGCGGGAAAGGAAACGATCGGAAAAACCTGACGAATAAGGGTAAGACAAGGTCATCGCAACCATTGTCTGGGTTCGGGAGTCGGTTACGCAAGGGGAAGGTATTAGCACCCCTCACGTCCGTCGTACTCGACGGGATCCTCGCTTGTTTGTTTACTTGGACGGGTTGGTTATAATCTATCTACCTATCAAGGCTGGCTGAAAAAGAAAAGAAAAATGACTCGGCAAAGCGTCGCACTTTATGCCTACGTATTCTCATCAGAGAATGAGAAATCAGAGTCAACGTAGTTCGGCCTACGAAGGATTATGGGGGAAAGGTTGCTCGCTAGGACGTCGCATCCTATGCCTACGTACTTCCACACTGTATGGAAGATCAGAGTGAACGTAGTTCGGGAAACTACGGGTTATCTCCTAAAAGAAGTGTTTTTTATTGTGTTTGCGATTTCAATCGCACTAGAGACTATGACCTGAGAGTGAATGCGTCGCATGTCACCCAAAGGGTACCATACTAAACATCCAGACTGTGGAAAAGAAACTCTCCCACAATCCTTTCTCGGATAGCTTAAGGCTCGTAACGTACGAAAGAAATCATTCATGATTACTGTATTTTAAACTGCTTTGAGATGAGAAGGGAACAAGCCCAACTAGGAGGGAGACTATCAAGTCCTACTGTTATCATGCCATGGATTCATCCTATGGTTGAGGTTTGAACAGGGAACTCCTAGATGTTGTCATGCATAAGTTTCAACCTAAAAGTCTATCATCAAATCCTTATCAAAGGAAATGAGAGTCCTAAGGGATCATGTCAATGATACACCAAAACAGACAAAGCATCAGCTTAACAGTAAAATGCATGCAATGCAAGTGAGGGAGGAAATGTGTGTGCGGCTTCAGCCTCCACAAGCTCGTCTCAACCTCAAGCCAGTCATGAAATAACAGTAATCATATTGAAGGATAAACAACATGCTATCAAGCAATAGACGGTAAACTGCAATCATACAGATAAAAGAAAAGAAATCATGCTATCAAGCAAAACAAACACATGGGCAAGGGAGCTGGGCTCTACCGAATACCCGCAAGCAAAGCCAAGCAATAACAATACAAGCAGAGGGAGCAACTCAACCTCTAATGCAATCATGCTCTTATACTGAACTTATTCTAGATGAGCTTAGTCTAATGCAATAGACAAATCAGACAAAACACTCAATACAGCAAAGAAAAACAGAAGAAAGCCTCAGCCCCTCCAGCAGCTACTCAATCTTAAGACTTCAGAGATCACTTGCTTTCCAGGTATCAACCCTACAACATGAGTATCAACTCATCTTCTCCCTTGAGCTTCAGCTCCTTTGATCAGCTCCACCTTCAGGCTTCACCATCTTCAGGGATCTTCAAGCATCAACTTGATCTTCACAAAGTCTTCAGACTTCAACAATCTTCAAGGAATCATCCTCTTCAAAGCTTCAACTTCTGTCTTCAATGGCTCTAATGCTCCAGCAATCAAGATTCAGTCAACAAGATGAGGTGAGGATGTTACAGTACTCACTGACTTCCAAAGGATGCCATTGAGGACTTAACATCAAAGGGAAAGGCTCTCTCAAAGTTCTACCTCAGAGGGTAAGGTCACTAATCCCTCCAAAGGAGAGAGGTGAATACCCTTAAGGGACTTTATGTCACAGAGAAGAGAGGAGGTGAACAAAACACTCCTTGTTTATTGAATGGAAGTATCCTATCTAGGGCTCTGCCTATGCATCTGCAAACCTATAAACAAACAAGCAAAAGCTATGCTAAACTCCTCTGCAAGGTCTTCAAAGCTTCAATGATGATCCATAAGGTCTTCAACTCAATCTTCAAAGCTCACACACTCAAAGGGGAAGAAAAACAAACACAACAATACAACTTATGCCTTTAAGCAACACACATGCTATCTATACATTCAAAAATCAATGAAAAATACTAAAACACTATACAATATTCTAGTAAAATTCTAGGGGATTCTATACATACTTACCCTTAACCCATATGTTCCCCATACACTAATTTGGCCTATAAACCCCAAAACAAATTTGTTCAAGTCTACTTATACAACCTAAAACCCTAATTTGAACACCTAAATGGCTAACAATCAAACTACATCAAATTTTAATCTACAAATTGAGAATTAAATTCTATATGAAACTAGGGTTCAATACCTAACTATGCCAAAAAGAATGGCTCAAAAATCCTAAGGGAAAGTCCTAAAACAAATTGTACAAAATTAAGTATCAACTAAAACATATTAAAAAGACTATTTACAAGAAAACATGCTAAAAAATATTAAACTAAAAATAAAATGGAATTTTATTTTTTATTAATTTTCTAGACAAAATCATGATTATGTGAAAAAAAAAGAAGAAATGAAAAATATTGATTTTTATATTTTTTATGAATTTTATAAAATGCAAAGAATTAAAAGAAATTAAAATAAAAGAATTTAAGAAATAAAGGGGAGGGGGGGATCAAAAGTAAAACGCCCCAGTTCATTCTGATCATTGGGCCAAATCTGGGGGTGGGAATAGAAACAAATTGCTGAGCCCAGTTCCATCAATGAACCAAAACGGTGCGTTTGGTTTAGTTATACGCTGCGTTTCATGCTTCAGTCTTCCCTCCGTTTTGAAATCAAATAATGGCCGTGCGATGGACTGAATAAGTCAAGCTTTGGGGATCATCCAACGGTGGACCTTCATTGTCCCCAACTCAACCCTAGGGTTTGCAGAAACCCTAACCCCATGCAAGGATCCTCTTCAAGCTCGTTCTCACTGATTACCCAATGAAACCACAAACTTCCAACGGCAAAAATGTTCTATTAATCCCCAAGAACACAATGATATCAATAGACTTCCCTGAAACCTCTTGAATCATCCTAACAGAAAACACGAAAGTTGGGGTTCCACCATGATTTTCTGTTATCAACCTTAACCAAGCTCAAACCTAATGATGTAAATCTGTTCCATAGGTTATCCTAACCATTCTACACTACATTATATCCATTAATGCACACACAATAGCTTGCTATCAATTCTGCAAGAAATGGTACCCTGCCTCGAAACCTCATGAGTCTTCCTCTAATCCTCAAAAAATGGTCCTCTACCCTAGCTTAACCAGTCTAAACCTATAACTATGGTGGAATGCACATAAATTAGGTGATACGAGCAAGATTACCAACCTGTCAAACTCCAATGGTGGATATGGTTTTTCTCCAATTCAGTGCCTGCAAGCTTCCCTGATTGATCCTCAATGGCCAATATGAATTCTGTATGCAAGAAAATGGATGAACCTTGCTTGAATCTTGTGTTTGATCTCAATATGCACTTCTTGCAAATTCTTCAAAACAACTTCAAACCTCCATGGATCTACCTTCAATTTGGTCTGCAATTGCTCCTAGAGATCAGAGTAGTGTGTTTGTGTGGGAGAAAAGAATGGAGATGGAAGAGAAAGAGAGTTTGCTATGGAAATGCAAATGGAAGAATATCACTTTTTCACCAACAATTATCACCACTCACCAACAATTATCACCAACCCTGGCCTCATTGAGTTTCACCCTTCTTATAGCAATCAAAAGAATAATCTAGATCCATCTAGAAACTTGTGGAAAGTGTTAGAAAGTTTGAGAACTTCTCATGGAATGATACATTGGATATCCATTATCTCATGCCTTAGGCTTGCCAAATTGACTTTAAAATCTCCTTACAAGAGATATTGAGAAAGAATGAGTGCAAAACATGCATTTCCTTGCCTTGTGTTAAAATTTCCAAGGGTGCCTTATTATGCAAGAATGAGAATTACAAAGTAACCCCCATTTCTAAGCTCCAAATCAAAATTCTAATTGAACCATTGTTTTTAAAATATTGTTTGGAGTCAAAATGACATATTGGATGACCCATTTTGGATTTGTACATCTCCTAAACCAAGATTAAATTTCAACTTTTTCAACTTATAAGCCATTTTTAGGTCATTTTCACCCCATCTTGTAAATCCTTTCTACAAGCTCTTTCAATAACTCATGACCACTTTTCTAGACTTAAAATCCCATTTTGAACAACTTTCATGTTTTGAGTTTTTCCATTTGAGGCTTGGAAATAGGAGATATGGCCTTTGCTTAAAATGACTTATAACTGCCAAATGACCAAAATACCCCTGTCTTGTTCAAACCATAAGTTGAGTTCTACAAATCCTATCAAGGACTTCTACCACTCAAATTAAAGCTAAGAAGGTGCTCTTCAACATTCATGTTCACCAAGAGATCATAGGAATCATCCTACTAGGGCAAAAGTTGTCTGCAAGTTGGGTGACTTTCAAGGACCCAGATTCACACACCTCAGCTGACCTGTAATTTGTCAAAACCATAACTTGAGCTCTGCAACTCCTATCAAGGACTTCCACCACTCAAATTAAAGATAAGAACAAGATCTACAACATTCATGTTGTGGGGAAGATGAGATATCAATCACATCTTGAGCTAAAACTTCCTGGAAGATAGGGATCAAATTAGGGTTTTTTCACTGACAATCCTCAGAAACCCTAACTCAAAACTTCTCAAACTCTTCAATCATGATGAGTTGGTCTAGGAATCATCTTTATAATATCTCTATGCATAATTACATGATCTCATGGCCCCTTGGATTAGGTCTCAACCTTCTCCAAATCTTCAGTTACCCTAGGGCTGACCCAGTCAAAACCCTAATTCTACCATTCATGGTTGAATCTTCTGAACCCTTACACAATGACTTCTATGGGCTTCATGATGGCTCTCAAGACATCTCATAAGCTTTCTCCAAGCATCAAGTTCATTTTCAAAGTCTCAGAATCATCTGAGGAGCTCCCACAACTGTCAAGCTATGAAGTACAAAACCCTGGTTTCAACCAACTCCTCTGAGGATCTCTTGAACTTTCTAATGAAGGTATCAACTTTCAAACACTTGATGGATAAATAATTGTTGGTCAAATTTTGGGGTGCAACAAGAAGCTACTGAACTCTGCCGGAGAAAGAGGAATCATCCTACTTCGGGGATGCGCATGGCGCACTGTCTGGAATATGCTACACCTGTAACAACACAAACAAACAGACAAGATACCCTTCTCAAAGGGACCTATCAAGGTTATTATCTCGTGACAATGTTCAAGTATTTAATTGTTTCAACAATCAGTGGCCTAAGCCAGTAAGTTTATGTATGCGCATTTTATCAAAAACATCGGCGTTCTTTTTCGCAAACAAAACAGATAAATGCTAAACAGGCAAACAGAATTGTTGAATAATATGCATTTTATTGATAACGAACCCCTGAATGGGTAAAAATGTTTTACAACAGAGGAAAGCTCCTGGAATGAGGAAGCTGCGCAAAAATAAAACATAAATATACATCAGTATATACAAATGTCGGCAACGAGGCGTAGACAAACACCATGAGTTGATCCCTCTATGACCCACTCGACTTCGATACTTCTCCGACGCTTCAGCTTCGGAAGAGATTGATTCAGATGAACGGCCCTCAGGTCCTCCAAACCACTAAACAATGAAAGTCCGCCCGCGGAACGCAGTCATTTGCTTTTTCAAATCCCTAACTTTTGCGTGAACCGCCCTTTGCGGGTTTTCAGTTCACCGGGATATCCTTTTTTGCCGAAGCCGCCCAGTGTAGGTTTTCGACTTCGAGGGTGTACATTTTTTCAATATATCCCTAATTTTTGCCCGAACCTTTTATTCTGTTTTTGGTTCGCCGGGATGCCTCTTTTTTGCCTGGACTCTCTTTTTTTGTCCAGCGGGTCGCTTTCAAGCAAAGTATTTTTTAACTGCGTCCGCGTTCACCGGGGATGCAAAATCTTCACCATCCATCGTGGATAACAACAAAGCTCCTCCCGAGAAGACCTTGCTGACGACATACGGACCTTCGTATTTCGGAGTCCACTTGCCCCGGTGATCGGAGTGTGGCGGAAGAATCTTCTTCAGGACGAGATCACCCGTCTGAAAGCTTCTAGGACGCACCTTCTTATCATAAGCTTTCTTCATTCAACTTTGGTACAGAAGACCAAACGCAATCGATGCTAACCTCTTCTCGTCCATCAGGCTGAGTTAGTTCAGTCGATTCGTAATCCATTCTGCCTCGTCGAGTTTCACATCAACCAAAACTCGCAAAGAAGGGATCTCCACTTCTAACGGTAGGACAACTTCCATACCGTACACTAAGGAGAAAGGAGTTGCCCCGGTCGACGTACGTACCGTCGTATGATAACCGTGCAGTGCAAATGGCAGCATCTCGTGCCAATCTTTGTAGGTCACAACCATCTTCTGAACAATCTTCTTTATGTTCTTGTTGGCTGCTTCAACGGCGCCATTCATCTTCGGCCGGTAAGGAGATGAGTTGTGGTGTTCAATCTTGAAACTCTGGCACAGCTCCTTCATCATCTTGTTATTCAGATTCGAACCATTATCAGTAATGATCCGCTCGGGAATTCCGTAACGACAGATGATGTCCCTCTTTATGAATTTAGCTACCACCTGCTTGGTCACATTAGCATACGAGGCTGCCTCCACCCACTTGGTGAAGTAGTCGATAGCTACCAGAATGAAACGATGACCGTTAGATGCAGTGAGCTCGATCTTGCCTATCATGTCGATGCCCCACATGGAGAACGGCCACGGGGAGGACATGACATTCAATGGGCACGGCGGCACATGAACTTTATCAGCATAAATCTGGAATTTATGACATCTCTTCGCGAATCTGAAGCAATCCGACTCCATCGTCAGCCAGTAGTATCCTGCTCTCAGGATCTTTCTCGTCATAGCATGCCCGCCGGCGTGCGTACCAAATGTGCCTTCATGGACCTCTTCCATGAGCATACTCGCCTCTTTCTCATTTACACATCTGAGTAGCACGAGATCGTGGCTTCTCTTATACAACACTCCATCAGGATTGAGATAAAAGTTTCCAGACAGCCTCCGCAGAGTCTTCTTATCCTGGGTTGACGCACCCGCAGGATATTCCTTAGTCATAAGGAAAGTCTGGATGTCTTGGAACCATGGCTTGCCGTCAGCGGCATCCTCGATTGCAAAGACAAATGCCGGTCTATCAAGACGCGAAAGGACAATTCTTGGAGCCTCATTCCAAAAATTGACTTTATACATTGAAGCCAACATGGCTAAGGCATCAGCCATCTGGTTTTCTGCCCTGGGCACATGATGGAGTTCCACTCGATCAAAGAACAGAAGCAGCCTTCTGGCGTAATTCATGTACGACACCAAATTCGCTTGACGAGTCTCCCACTCCCCTTTAATTTGGTTGATCACAAGCGCTGAGTCACCATATACGTCTAGATTCTTGATTCTCAAATCAATTGCCTCTTCTAGACCCATGATGCATGCTTCGTACTCCACCTCATTATTGGTGACTGGAAACGTCAGTCTCGCAGTAAACGGGATATGGGATCCGTGGGGAGTCGTGATGATAGCCCCGATGCCACTTCCATAGGAATTAACCGCCCCATCGAATATCAACTTCCACTGGGATCTCCTATCTGGCCCCTCGTCGGGCAACGACTCATCGCAATCCTTCGCTTTGAGAAACATAATATCCTCGTCAGGGAATTCGAACTTCATAGGCTGGTAGTCCTCGATCGGCTGCTCAACAAGGTAATCAGACAATACGCTTCCCTTGATGGCCTTCTGGGACACGTACTGAATATCATATTCCGTTAGCACCATTTGCCATCTGGAGATCCTACCCGAAAGAGCCTGCTTCTCGAAGACGTACTTGATCGGATCCATCTTCGAAATTAGCATAGTGGTGTAATTGAGCATGTACTGTCGTAGACGTTTGGCAGCCCAAGCTAGTGCACAACACGTCTTCTCCAGCATCGAATATCGAGATTCACAGTCAGTGAACTTTTTACTCAAGTAGTAAATGGCATGCTCCTTTCTTCCCGTCTCGTCGTGCTGAACGAGATCACACCCCATACTATTCTCAAGAACTGTCAAGTTCATGATTAATGGCCGTCCAGCCACTGGGGGTATCAAGATTGGAGGTTCTTGAAGATATTGCTTTATCTTATCAAATGCCTTCTGGCAATCCTCTTTCCAAGTAATCGCCTGATCTTTCTTTAAAAGCTTGAACATCAGTTCACAAGTGGCCGTGAGCTGAGAGATAAACCTCGCAATGTAGTTTATTCGGCCCAAGAAACCACGAACTTCTTTTTCTGTTTTCGGCGCTGGCATTTCTTGAATGGCTTTTATTTTCGCAGGATCAACCTCGATACCTCGTTCACTAACGATAAACCCCAGTAACTTTCCGGACCGCACTCCGAAAGTGCATTTGTTAGGATTCAGCCTCAACCTGAATTTCCTAAGCCTCTCAAAAAGCTTCAATAAGTTGACCAGATGCTCTTCCTCCGTTTGGGACTTTGCAATCATGTCATCAACATAGACCTCGATCTCATGATGAATCATATCATGAAACAAAGTTACCATTGCCCGTTGGTAACTGGCCCCTGCGTTCTTCAGACCGAAGGGCATTACCTTATAGCAAAATGTCCCCCAGGGGGTGATAAACGTCGTTTTCTCCATGTCCTCCGGCGCCATCTTGATCTGATTGTAACCGGAGAAGCCATCCATGAACGAAAACACGGAGAACTGGGTTGTGTTGTCGACCAACACATCGATATGAGGCAATGGGAAATCATCTTTAGGGCTCGCCCTATTCAAATCCCGATAATCGACGCACATGCGTACCTTACCGTCCTTCTTCGGTACAGGCACTATGTTGGCGACCCACGGAGGGTAAGTGGTGACCGCTAAGAAGCCAGCATCAAGCTGTTTCTGCACTTCTTCTTTGATCTTAACGGCCATGTCTGGTCTCGTCCTCCTAAGCTTCTACTTAACGGGAGGGAAATCTTCTCGCAGCGGCAAGTGGTGGACCACGATGTCCGTGTCAAGTCCGGGCATATCCTCGTATGACCAAGCAAAGACGTCACTATACTCTCGAAGCATCTCGATCAATCTCTGCTTGACATCACTCTGCAGCGCAGCCCCTACTCTGACATTTCGGACGAGCTCTTCAGAACCCAGGTTTACGATCTCAATCTCCTCCTCATGAGGCAGAATAACCTTTTCCTCTTATTTCAACAAGCGGGCCAACTCTTCAGGAAGGTCTTCGTCTTCATCAATCTCTTCTTTGGCTTGATAGATCGGGCAATCGAAGTCGAAGTGAGCCGTAGAAGGTCCAGAGTCGATGTCATCTGTTATGTGGATCCTGCAATAACAAGGGTTAAGTTTAAAACAAGAATATGCAGGTTAGCATAAACCCCATTGCCATTTTACTGTTTTTCAAAACAAATATAAAACAGGAATAACAGAGAACACAATATTTGAATACGAAGAAAACGCCTTTGATTTATTAACAAAATGCATGTACATAATCCAACAAGGCCCTGACAATAAAACCGCTATGCCCCGGGTAGGACATAGGGTTGTACAATGATTGGAAAAAGTAAATCATTACTCTTCACTTGTTAGCTGGATGATATCCTTGATGGTCCAATTGTTGAGTCTCTCGCCCGGCTTGCTTGGCTGAATCCAAGAGTCGAGATCACAATCGCTATCCCCGCTGTGTTCAGACGCCGCGTTGATGCTTTCGAAAATCACTCCGCCACTGGTAAATAGGATCGGCCCCTTACCCCGTGACGCGCTGCTAGACGAAGAAGAAGAAGCTTCAGCTTCAGGAGAATACCCCAACCCAAACTTATCCCGCTTGTTCGGTATCTCCAAAATATTCCCCCAGCCTGGGGTGGATCCAGCTTGGACGACGGCCCGAGCTTCTTTGAATGAGGAGAGATTCATCTCTGGCTTCTCTGTGACGACAGGAGCTACCTCTTTCACTTTGACGGCTTCGAATGCCTGGCAGAGAGTTTCATGGATTTCACCATCCATTTCAACATACTTAAAGGATGACAAATGGCTCACCATTATGTCCTCCTCACCGCACACGGTTACAATGCTTCCTCCGACAGCATATTTGAGCTTTTGATGCAACGTGGAGGTCACGACACCAGCAGCATGGATCCACGGCCGACCTAAGAGGAAACTGTAGGCAGGCATGATGTCCATGATATAAAAGACCGTGTCGAACGTTTCCGGACCGACTTGGATCGGCAGGGTCAACTCTCCGAAAACGTGGCGCTTAGTTCCGTCAAATTCTTTCACCACCAGATCACTGGGCGTGCAAAGCAATCCGCGAGTGTCCAACTTCATTAATGCCTTCTTTGGAAGCACATTAAGCGACGAACCCATGTCCACCAGGACATGCGACATGATTGTGCCTCTACACTCTATCGAGATGTGTAGGGCGCTATTGTGATCTCTCCCTTTAGGCGTCAGCTCTAAATCTGTGAAACCTAGCCCATTGCCAGCATTAACATGGGCTACCACCTCTTCTAGCTGATTCACCGATATCTCTTGCGGTACGTAGGCAGCATTCAATACCTTTAGTAACGCGTTGCGGTGCGCTTCAGAACACAGCAACAGGTTGAGAATAGAAATCTTCGAAGGCGTCTGATGGAGATGGTCTACAATCTTGTAGTCTCTCTTTTTGATCAACCGCATAAACTCCTCGACATCTTTGACAAGCAAATCTTTCTCTACCCCACACGGGACCTCTTCGACAACTTTGCTTTTACCCTTATCAGCGGCATCAGCTCTGACCACTTTCTATGCCACGACTTCCGGCGGTGCAAATACTCTTCCGCTGCGAGTAATACCACTGATTCCTGCGAGACTCTCCACAGTCGACCCATACGGCTCCAGCTCTAACTTTTGACCGTTGCAATAGACCTCAGCCCCATAATGCCACGGAACGGTGTTGGTACTCTCGAACGGTATCGGCCCGGCTTTGGTAATAGTGATTGTAGGTGGTCTGGGCGCATAAATGGTTATTGGCTGGAGAGGAATGGTGATGGTGGCGACTTCATTGGCCTGCTTCAACACGACCTCTCCTGATACACTTTCAGCCCTCCGGCTGAACTGCAAAATCCCCTCGGTCATCAGACTTTGGATTCCTTCTACCAACTGCTCACACCCATCAGAATGTGTAGCACAGTCCATGCAAAGTTCTCCGCATCCTGGAAAGAACCCTTTCTTCAACAACTTAGCTTTGACGAAGCTAAGCGGCGTCTTGAGATCTTTGACATCAGTCAACAGGTCTGCACTCTCTTCTTCGATAATGGTGTTCACTCCGCCTCCCCTATGATTCGGCATAGGATTCTTCGTAACATTGGGCACATTATTGGAGAAGTTAATAATCTTGGCATCTACCAGGTCCTGCACCTTGTGCTTAAAAGCTTTACAGTTCTCGATTGTGTGGCCTGGTGCCCCTGTATGGAAATCGCAAGTGGCATTTGCGTCGTACCCTGGTGGAGGCGCCCCTGTCAAGGGAGCCATCGTCCTCTTCTGAACCAACTGAAGCTGAAGCAACGTCTGCAAGAGTTGCGCATACGACATGGGCGGTGCCTCGAAGTGACGGTTTGTCAAAGGTGCCCGATTCTGGTACTTTCTATATCCCTGCTGATTTGGTTGCTGTTGCGGAGCTGCTGGGATATTTATACTGGCTATCTGCTGCTGAGGGCCCTTGCCCTTTCTTCGAGCGTTGGTCACAACGCTCGCATCTCCTTCTCGTCGTTTACCAGCGTAAGGTTTCTTTCCGCCTCCTCCAGCTAAGGATGACTCACCTTGAATTTTCCCGATCTTGATACCATTCTCGACGTGCTCGCCCATGGTAATGAGAGCTGAGAACGTCCCCGACATACCGCTGACTAACTTTTCATAGTAGACCCTTGGGAGGGTGGCAACAAACATCTGCACGAGCTCGCGCTCAACCATCGGCGGTTGAACCCGAGCAGCCAACTCACGCCACCGCTGGGCGTACTCCTTAAATCCTTCATTATTCCTCTGCGAAAGATTCTGGAGCTGGACTCGATTCGGGGCCAAGTCGCTATTGTACTGGTAATGGTGGACAAACGCTTCAGCGAGATCCTTCCAGGTGCGCACGCTAGTGGGCTCCAGGCCCATATACCACTCGAGGGATGGCCCAGAAAGACTATCTTGGAAGAAGTGCATCAGCAACTTCTCATCTTCGGAATAGGTAGACATCTTTCTATAGTACGATCGCAGGTGGACACGAGGGCAAGTGGTGCCCTTATATTTCTCAAAGTCAGGCACCCTGAACTTAGGAGGTACCTTGAAATCAGCAATTAACCCCAACTTGGACATATCAACGCCCAAAGTATTCTGATTCTCAATATCTCTCATTTTATCTTCAAGTGCTTTGAATCTGAGCCGCGCTTCAGCATTCAGCTCTCCTTCTGCGCCTCTTTGAGAAAAGACATCATCCTGATGATCCTCAAGCCACGGTTGAGGCACCAACAGATTCCCGATGCCTGCATTGCCGTTAACCGGCCCGATGTTGACATTAGCTCCCAGACTCCCATTACCGATGCCCGTCGTATTGAGTCCGATGTTGGCCATCACATTGCCATTAGCACTGCCGTTGCCCCCGGCCACAGGGACACCATTCTGCGGAGTATCGACTGGTGGAGGAGTAGGCACAGCCCCACCATGAAGTATGCCGTTGCTATCAACCCTGAAGATCAAAGGCTGAACCAAAGTCCTGAGCTGGTCTTGACCATTAGCGACCACCTGCATCAGTTCCATAAAGCGATCCATCCTCTTGCGGAGCTCCTGGACATCTGTCTGCACTTGATCCATGATCCTGGTCTGATTAGCTCGAGTTGGATAACGGTGAATGAGTCTCTGATCAATCCTGGAGTCACCGGAAACAGCTTGGAACCTGTAAACCTGAAAAACCTGTAAACACTAAAGGTTAGGAAAAACAACAAAATGTACGACATGCAAGTGCTTCATGCAAATGCATGCGTGTGTCTGTGTGCTTGGGAGATTTCCCCCGATCCTAGTGCCTGAGTGCCAGTGCTGATAATAATAATAAGAAGAAGCCGAAGTCCAATCATGGAAACATCAATCTCATATATAAAGCAAGCCTATCAAGGCAGTACATAGCATCAGCGAGTACAAGACAAATCAACAGCGTGACCTCAACCAACAAGCCTGGTGATGGTCAACATACAACAAAGATCAAAACAAAAGGAATACAACTAGTCAAGTACGGCCACGGGCGCGATACTCTGCTAATAACTCCTTCGTCTCTGGATGATCTGGCAGAGTGAGCAACCCCTCGACGAGTAGTGCACAATGGTATACTGAAGTCCCTGAACTGAACTTTCCCATGCTCCTTCGCCGAAGCAATCTTCTAATTTCCTCTTTTTAGACTCAACCGTCAGCTTGCGCTCCCTCAGGTTAGCGAGAGCTTTGTTGAGTTGGCCTTCGGCGGCGTATCTGCGGGCGGTTTCTTCGTCAAATCTCTTTTCACTGTCCTTCACCTCGGCTTCCAGCTTGGAGATCTGCAGCATCAGCTTGTCCTCCCGCTCTTTCCTGGTGGCCAGGGAAGCCTTCCAGTGCTGGTTGAACTTGGATATCCTCCGATATGCCTCATCCAAATGCTGCTTCTTCGTAGCTAGTACGTCGTTGACAGCCTTGAAGTCTTGACCCATGCGTTCACGCTCGGCTATCTGCTTCGTCAGGTATGTACCCAGTTGGTTCACCAACTTTGTCTGCCTTTTGAAAGAATGAACGGCCTCGTTCCTCTCGCTTCGGAGCTGAGCTAACTCCTTCTCCAGTTCTGCGTTCGCCCGCTTCAATTCATCCCGCTCAGCTAATACCTGGTTATGCTGATGAATGGGCACAGTAGTAGGCTCTTCGATTTTTGGAGGATTTTCTGGCTTGGCATGAGGAAACGGCATCCCTATAGCATTGGCCTTGGCTCTGATCCAAGTCAAATACGGAGGGTAGGCTTGATTGTTGCTTTTTCCCAGCAAAGGCTTTCCTCGCTTACTGATACTATTCCATGCACGCTGAAGCTTGGACAACAGATCCCCCTCTAGAATACCCGTGAGGTATAGAGATTCCTGTACCTCTTCCTCCTTCGGCGGAGTTCTCAAAGCATACGCGAACTGGCGGACCAACAACGACGGATTGTAGTTTATACAGCCCTTCCTACCTATCAAAGGTACATTAGAAAACCCGCTGCAACTGAAGATCACCTCAGTACCCAACCTGTCTCTGTCAAACAATCAATATCCTCTGCAGATAGACTCATCAGACGCTCAGGCCACTCAACTGTGGCTGCAGACAAGACAAAAGGACCCCTCTTGGGCAGATGACTATCAAGCCATTTGTACAGCAAGGGTACGCAGCATGAGACATTCTTCCCCCTCCTGTTCTCATTCTTGTAGTGGATTGAGTGATAGACATCTCCGATCAAAGTAGGGACTGGATTCCCTGAAGCGAAGATGTGAAACGCATCAAAGTCTACAAAATCGGGCATGTTGGGGAACAAGATGATGCCATATATGCATAGAGCGAGGATGGCATTGAACGCGTCCCAACATCCGTCCTTGGCACACTGCTGAGCCTTAACCACCAGAAACTGCAAGGAGAACCCAAGAACCTTGTTCCAACTAGTCAATACTAACTCTGAGGCGTCCAAATGAAGTGAAGGAGCTAAACCAGCCAGATCAGGCTCAGCATCCATGTGAACAAAAGGCATCTGCCTCTTGACAGGCACACCTAGCAAATCAGCATACTCTTCCAGCGTAGGTGCGAGAACAAAGTCCTGAAAAGTGAAACATCTCAGCGGAGGGTCGTAGAACTGGAACAGAGCGTGCAACCCGTTCAACTCGAACACAGAAGGCTTGCAAACCAAACTGAGCAACCTGCCATAAGATTTTCTGAACTCATCCTTCACAGAATCACCTGCTAGAGCTATCAAACCAGTCAACTTAGCCACATCAGGGGCAGGGAACTTGTAAGCCACGGTCTTCCTCAGAGAGGCCATAACAATACAATAGGAGGCAAGAAATCCTAGATTGGGGAAAACGGTACCTGCAACACAGACACACGTTAATGAAATGCAAATGAACAGGCAAACTAATGCAAAATGCAGTCATGCAATAATATATCCGGGCAACTGGTGCTGCGGAGGTTCTGTATCAACAAAACCACGACCACTGATGAGAAGAAAACCCCTGTGTAGGACCACAAATTGGATCTGCCAAGAACAACCATCTGATAGGACCATATACACAAGATCATAATTCTGCTCTATCGAGAACAAATGTCTGATAATAAGGACCTCTGATGTATGATCAAGAAATATCTGCTGATGAGGTCATCAGACCCCAAATCAAAAATCTGCCCTATCCAGAACAAACATACAGCTGCTGATGAGATCTTTAGACCCCACTCAAAATCTGCTCTATCAAGAACAAACAACATCTGCTGATGAGATCTTCAGACCCCACTCAAAATCTGCTCTATCAAGAACAAACAACATTTGCTGATGAGATCTTCAGACCCCAATAATCTGCTCTATCAAGAATAAACATACAACTGATGACAAGATCCTCTGATCAAAACCTGCTCTATCAAGAACAGACATACACCTGATGACAAGATCCTCTGATCAAAGCCTGCTCTATCAAGAACAGACATATCTGCAACTGAGAAACCCTGGTACCAACAAAACCGATTCACTGTCAAGAAAACCAGGTAATCTGAAGGTCAAAGTTTCCTGCAATAAACCCAATCCCACTCATAGGTATGGACCTAAACTGACTCAAGGTACGGCATCCTATGCGTTCATCAGCGTCACAGACTTTCAAGAGGGGTGATACGATACCCAGAAGGTGTGGCATCACCAGCTCATGAAGCGGCCTCACTTAGCTGAATCACAAATGATCGGTCCCCAGAGTCGACAATCCACCAAACTAACAACCGTCTCAACCCAAAGGGTTGAAAGTGAAGCCAACCGGATGAACCTCGTCTGAGCGTGGATTTCATGAGACACTAGTGCCTGCAAAGCAAGCACGTGCCCACTAATTTCCACTCTAAGTCTATGGTGCACTCAAGCCTGGGTCTGGCTTCTCACTCATCAGAACTCCCATCCCACAACAGCAAAAATAATCATATTATACTGAAAATGAAATGCGGGAAATAAAGTGCGAGAAGTAAAATGCGATAAATAAACGCAACCCAACAAGTAAACACACAAGCGTTAGGATTGACTCTCGCAGGGAACCGTTGAATTCCCCAGCAGAGTCGCCAGCTGTTGCTTGCGTGAAAAAAAGGTGCCGGCACAATAGAAGAGTCGCCACCTTTTGTTATTTATCCCTCAGAGCGGGAAAAGAAACGATCGGAAAAACCTGACAAAAAAGGGTAAGACAAGGTCATCGCAACCATTGTCTGGATTCGGGAGTCGGTTACGCAAGGGGAAGGTATTAGCACCCCTCACGTCCGTCGTACTCGACGGGATCCACACTTGTTGTGTTTACTTGGACGGGTTGGTTTTATTCTATCTACCTATCAAGGCTGGCTGAAAAAGAAAAGAAAAATGACTCGGCAAAGCATCGCGCTTTATGCCTACGTATTCTCATCAGAGAATGAGAAATCAGAGTCAACGTAGTTCGGCCTACGAAGGGTTATGGGGGAAGGTAGCTCACCAAGACATCGCCATCTTGTGCCTACGTACTCTCAACAGGCATAAGAGATCAGAGCTCACGTAGTTCGGGAAACTACGGTTTATTTCCTGTCTTTTACGAAAGAAGTGTTTTTTATTGCGTTTGCGATTTCAATCGCACTAGAGACTATGACCTGAGAGTGAATGCGTCACATGTCACCCAAAGGGTACCATACTAAACATCCAGACTGTGGAAAAGAAACTCTCCCACAATCCTTTCTCAGATAGCTTAAGGCTCGTAACGTACGAAAGAAATCATTCATGATTACTGTATCTTAAACTGTTTTGAGAGGAGAAGAGAACAGGCCCAACTAGGAGGGAGACTATCAAGTCCTACTGTTGTCATGCCATGGATTCATCCTATGGTTGAGGTTTGAACAGGGAACTCCTAGAAGTTGTCATGCATAGGTTTCAACCTTCAATCTTTCACTCTCAGAAGGATCTATGGAAAAGGTTTGTGGAGAAAAATGGAGGGAAATGAAGAAGAATGAAGAGATTGAATGTGACTTGCAATGGAAGATTTTGGATTTCACTCTCTCTTTCATGCACCAATTCTCACCAACCTTGCATCTGAGCAAGTTAGACTCATCTTATAGAGTGGTTTAGAATCATCTAGAACCCCCTAGAACAATCCAATGAGAAAATGAAGTTTTCATGTCATGGTATTTTGATTTCAATTCTCTCCACATGCTATCTCATGCCAAGCCCTTGTAACCTTGGTTTCTGACTTGAATTTATCCCCACATGAGATTTAGGGTTAGTTACAATGCATAACTACCTTGCTTGTTGAGTTCTTTTGAGTTTTGGTTTGGTACCTTATTATGCAAGCAATCCAATTACAAGGAAGCCCTATGATCCAAGCCTCAAATCAAAATTGTGGCTGAACCATTGTTCTTAGAATGTCATTTGGAGTCAAAATGACCTATTACATGACATGGTTTGGACTTATAACTTGGGATTTCCATTTTTCAATTTCACTTTAATTAACTTATGCCTCATTTTTAGGCCATTTTTATCACTTTTTGATATGAGCCTTTTCAACATCTCATGACCTCCCTACTAGCCTTAAAACATCATTCTAAGCAAGTTTTCTGTTGAAGATTTTTCCATTTGAAGCTTGGAAGTAGGAGATATGGCCTTATGCTTGAAATGACCTATAACTTCCAAATGACCAAAATGCCCTTGACTTGTCAAAGCCATAAGTTGAGTTCTACAAATCCTATCAAGGACTTATAGTACTCTCTAGAAAGCTAAGAAGATTCTCTTCAATATTCATGTTTACCAAGAATCCATAGGAATCATCCTACTAGGGAAAAAGTTGTCTGCAAGTTGGGTGACTTTCAAGGACCCAGATTCACATACCTCAGATGACCTGTAATTTGTCAAAACCATAACTTGAGCTCTACAAATCCTATCAAGGACTTATACTAATAAAATTAAAGCTAAGGACAAGCTTTACAACATTCATGTTGTGGGGAAGATGAGATGACAATCACATCTTGAGCTAAACTTCCTTGAAGATAGGGATCAAACTAGGGGATTTTACACTGTCAATCCTTGGAAACCCTAGCTTAAAACTTCTCAAACTCCTCAATCATGATGAGTTGGTATAGAAATCATCCTTATAGTGTCTCAATACATCATTCCATGATCATATGGATCTTGGATTAGGTCTCAACCTTCTCCAAATCTTTAGTTGACCTAGGGTTGACCCAGTCAAAACCCTAATTCCACCACTCATGGCTGAATCTTCTGAATTCTTGTACAATGACCTCTCTAGGCTTCATGATGGCTTTCAAGACATCTCATAAGCTTTCTCAAAGCTTCAAGTCTATCCTCATAGTCTCAGAATCATCTAAGGATCTCCCACAACTCTCAAGTTATGAGACACACAACCTTGGTTTCAACCAATTCCTCTGAGGATCTCTTGAGTTCTCTGATAAAGGTATCAATCCTTGAACCTTTGAATAACTTTCTTGGATAGATTCAAAGCCTCATATAACTCTTTATGGGTAAATAAATGTTGGTCAAATTTTGGGGTGCAACACCTTCGGCCTGAAAAACGCCGACGCTACCTACCAACGGATGATGAAAAAAGTCTTCCGAGGAGAAATTGGCGACATGATCGAAGTCTACATGGACGACATGATCGTTAAGTCCTTTGCAGAAGTCGACCATATGTCTCACCTCAAGAAGGTCTTCGAGATGGTGATGAAGTGCAGGATGTGTTTTAACCTGGAGAAATGTACCTTCGGGGTACGAGTGGGGAAGTTCCTCGACTTCTACCTAACCAAGCGAGGGATCGAAGCAAACCCGGACAAGTGCCGAGCCTTCTCCGAGATTGCTACACCGACCTCGAAGAAATCCATACAATCCCTCAACGGGGTGCTCGCGTCACTTTCCTGCTTCATCATCAAATCTGCGCAACACGCCATCCCTTTCTTCAAATTACTCAGAAAGGAAGCCACGTTCGAATGGATAGAGGAATGCGAGCAAGCCCTCCACCACCTCAAACGCGTCCTGTCAGATTCGCCCGTGTTAACAAGAACAGAAGCAGGAGAAATCTTGTACCTATATCTGGCCTTGGCAAACGAGGCCGTCAGCGCCGTACTGATCCGGGAAACCCCCGAAAGGGCAAAAGCCGATCTACTTCACGAGCAAAGCCTCCACGGTCCCGAAGTGCGGTACCAAAAAATTGAGAAGGTTGCCTTGGCCCTCATCAACACTGCCCGAAGACTCTGATACTATTTCCTGGCCCACACCATCGTGGTCAGGACCGAGCAGCCTATCAATCAGCTTCTCGGCTGACCCGACATGGTTGGGAGAATGCTGAAGTGGTCACTGGAACTCTCTGAGTTCGACGTCCTGGCTGACTTCTTCGCTGAAATGACTCCTGCGCCGGAATCAACTCCTGGAAGTCAGAAATGGACCATCTTTGTCGATGGCGCCTCAAACTCCTCGGGAAGCGGTGCGGGCATCATCTTGGAAAATGGGGAAGGCACTGTCGTGGAAGTATCCCTGATACTAGCCTTCCCGACGATGAATAACCAGGCCGAATACGAGGCATTCCTGGCCGGCCTTTGCCTGACAGAGGACCTCAGAGCCAAGGAGATAAAAATCTTCATGGACTCCCAGCTGGTCGCCTCGCAAGTAGGGGGAGAGTACCAGATGAAGAACGAAAACCTGGCCGAGTACTTATCTCTCATAAGGGAAAAGATGAAGAACTTCGACTCCGCGGAGGTCCAGCACGTGCCACGCGAGCAGAACACAAGGGCAGACATTCTCTCAAAGTTGGCGAGCACCAAGAAGAAGGGCGAGCACAAGTTGGTCGTCCAAGAGATCCTCGCGCAACCAAGCACGGAGAGAGCTAAATATCTTCTCGACGTCAATGCCATTGGGGACGTCGACTGTTGGATGACGCCCATACACGCCTATCTCAGCACAGGTCAGCTCGCTGTCGATGCGAAAGAAACCAGCATGATCAAACGATGATCCTGTTCGTACATTCTGCTCGACGACAAACAATACCAAAGAGGCTTGGAGACCCTCCTCCTCAAATGCATCGACAAGACTTAAGTCGCGGCCGTCTTGGGAGAGGTCCACGAAGGCATCAACACACAATATCTCGATGGGCGATCCCTGGCGAGGAAAGCTCTCTGGGCAGTCTACTACTAGCTGACGATGCAGGAGGATGCAAAAGAGCACGTGAAGAAGTGCGGCAGATGCCAGCGGCACGGGGACATGCACCTCGCCCCACCGAGCGAACTCAAATCCCTCTCCTCTCCTTGGTCATTCGCCTGGTGGGGGATGGATATCCTCGGCCCGTTCACCTTAGGCTCGTATCAGAATAAATACCTGATAGTGGGCATCAACTACTTCACCAAGTGGATCGAGGCTGAAGCCCTCGCCAAGATTACAACGCATAATATACTCTGATTTTACAAGAGGAACATCCTCGTCAGGTTCGGCATCCCGCTCGCCATAGTTATGGACTATGGGACATAATTCACTGACAGGAACTTCCGGGACTTCGTCACCAAACTCGGGACCAAGCACCACTTCACCTCAGTTGAACATCCACAAATTAACGGCCAAGCCGAAGCCACGAACAGGGTAATCCTCTGAGGATTGAAGCGAAGCCTCGGCGATGCCAAGAGAGGTTGGGTCGAGGAACTTCACAGCGTTCTATGGGCTTACCGAACAACACCTCACTCGTCCACCGAGAAAACCCCATTCCGCCCCACCTACAGAATCGAGGCGGTGATCCCCGTTGAAATCAGAGAGCCGTCCAGAAGAATCGAGGCGCCTCTTGAGGGGGAAACAAACAACGAAGCTCTCAAGGAGGAGCTCGACCTAGTCGAGGAGATTCGAACGGGGGAAGCTCTCCGCGAGGCCCACCTAAAACAAAATATCTCCCTTCGTCACAATAACAGAGTCATAAAACGCGAGTTCCAGGTCGACGGCCTGGTCCTGTGCAGAAACCAAAAGGACTCACACGAGGGCAAGCTCGCCGCAAATGGGGAAGACCCCTATCGTGTCCGCGACAAGATGGATCACAAGGCCTACTACTTGGAAAATCTCCATGGGGATTAGATAACTCGACCATGGAACACTGAAAAGCTAAAAAAAATACTACAATTAAGACACTGCCCGCGATAACCATCCTCGCGAACGCTGGGGGGCGGCATGGTGCGGCCGCGCCTCCTAGGGATCACTGAGATAGTAGACACATGCCTTTGTGTGTGCGGAAAAAGCGTCCTGCTCGACCTCAACCCCCTCGACCGAGAGTTACCGCCACAGTACCATGATCGGCAGAACACCCAACTCACGATGGGACGTTCACGCCAACGACCGTGGACCGACCCCTTTTTACGACCAGGAAACAACCCCGGTCAATCAGACAGTTCCCTAAACTACCGGATAATGAATGTCGAGCTACACTCCCTACTTAGAGAAACATAAATTAAAGCATAACAAACATGCAACCGAGCATACAAAACAAACTATTTATCGAGCATAAATATACGAGCACACACAAATACTTAGAAAGATATTTAAAGTTCAAACCAAAACAGGCACAAACCCAGAAGTCAAATTATTACAATAACGGGCACCAACCTAAAGTCAAAACCAAACATGGCGCGCAGGCTGGAATAACACGAGAACACAGGCCGAAATGAAAAATAAAACGGGTACGCAGGCCACCATCACTATTCTCCGAGCTCTTTGTCCTCGGGCACCTCGTTCTCCCTGTCCTTACTACCTGAGCTGTCAGGAACCACTATCCGACCATCCTGGATCGGGTAAAAGGGGTCGGTCCCGTCGGTCACCAGGTCGACATTCATAAGTCGGAGTTGCTCGACAGCATGTTTGAATCCCTCCTCGATGGCCCCGAGACAGTCTTCCTCGAGCTGTCGAATCTTTCCTACGAGCAACCCCCTCGATGTCAGCTGGTGTTCCTCCTTGGATTCTTCCTCAGCAGGGCAACCAGCGGCTCAAGCTCTGCGATAGACCCCGAACACCCTTCAACTCGTCCTCCCGATCCTTCAGAGACTTCTCCAGCTCCTTGATCCGATATTACTGGGTCTTGACCCGCTCTTGGAACTCCCGCTGGTCAGCTGCCAACTTGGCATGAACCTCCTCAGACATAGCAAGCTCGGACTTCACAACGGCCAGGTCCTCGGAGAAGCATCCCGCTTCATTCAGTACGAGGGCCGTCTCAAAGACCCTCACCATGGCCGCCAGATCCGCGGACAACATCTTTCGTCGAGCTTCCTTGTCCGCTGCCAGTATACTCCTTTTCTCGTCCGAAGTCACTTTGGGTTCAGTCCTCCCCGAAAAGAAATTCGGACGGAGACAACAAGGAGGCAGAGCAAACCCACGTTCCAGGGAAGTTTCAATGAGATCGATCAGAGGCACTTCGTCCTCCCTTCGCCGCTTGGGAACAGGAACCGGCACCGGGGACCTGACGACCTGCAGAGACCAAGTCGATCCCGGGGAAGCAACGACCAGACTATTGGAAGCAGTAGGTGCCTGACCTTGAGCACGGCGGGTTCCCCTGTTCATCAGCTTGGTGACCCTCTCCTCCATAGAGCCCATCACACTTGCAAATGGAGCATAACAATAAGAGTTAGAAACAAAAAATAACAAGTAAAAGGATGAGCTCGGATAAGTCCAAAACTACCAAGGAGCCGATGAGCCTCGGCCTCTGCCCGGCACTCGAGCAGAGCCCTAACGCCGATGTATCGAGTCTCCGTCTGCACGTTCCCCTTGACATCCCGAATGTACACCCCGTCAGGGGTCACACACTTCTGTGGTGGGAGACGCCCGACGAAATCCACCAGTCTTCTGAACGCCAGGCTATCCTCCTCGGTCAGCTGACTAGGCCTGAAGATGTAGCTGTCCGTGCCCATACGAAAATGCTGCTCCCCCCAGTCTAAGGGAAAATAAGATTCGTAGTTTTCCCGGGGCTCTCCTTTTACGACCACGACCTCTTTCCAAAAAATAATCTCGTACGCTTCATCCATGGCCGACATGACCATAAACCAGCGATCCTTAAAACCCCGGACAGAATTAGTGTATGGCCGAAAAAGTCTGGTTGCTTGCTTTAACGAGACCCAGCTGTGACGGCCAACTATCATCTGACGTTGAAGATGGAAAACACAAAAGAATAAAGGGATGGTCGCCCCGAGCTTCAGATAATTACACACAAATTCGAACGCCCAGAGGAAAGCCAGCGAATTCGGGTGGAGTTGAGACGGCGCCAGCATCAGATGGTCGAAGACACCCTGCTCGAAACCGGTGAAGGGAAGCCGCATCCCCACCTCTTTAAACGCGAACTCGTACATGGGGAATCGACCACCTTCATACTTCGAGTAGATGTGATCCTTCTCCCGGGGTCGACACGCACGGAACCGGCGGGGAACACCGAGCACTCGGTCCTCTATTACTGCAAACACGTCCGAGTCGTCATGGATGAACCTCGACATATAGTTTAAGGGCTACTCCCCGGCCTACTCCTCCGCAGGCCTCTCCGAAGGTTCCAGGCCGGGATCTTCGTGAACCGCCTCGTCTTCTGATAAATACCACCCTGCTTCCTCCTCGGCAGAACCAGCCATGTTATACCTAAAAAGCAGAGGAACTCAGTGAATTCGACAGTTAAATCAAATCCACCCTTCCATCGCAGTCCAAGTGAAAGGGCGTGGTCGCGTGTACCGTCCACGAGGCAAGTCGGGGACAGACCCTCCCCCGAGGGGAACCAGAGAAACGCATCTTCTATCCCCAACGCATTCATCCGCTAATGTCCGGGACATTTACCCGGTTGTCCTCGGGGTATTCAAAGTTCCTTCAAATCCTCCCCGACGTACTCGTCGCATGCGCTGGGGGCGATCGTTCTCTACCCCAATTTTGGAGGGCCCTCCAGCATATTCGCCAGAGAAACCCGCGGTATCCCCGTCGCCACCGACAGAACCACCGGAAACACCACCAAAAACAGCCAAACAACAAGAGGGGCGCAGAAACTTATGCGATAATGAAGCAGGAAGATGAGCGTCGAGCAGAAGTGATCCAGAAAATTTCGGAGAACCGAGCAGGAGCGATCAAATCGTCGGGCAGAAAGTTGGAGATGTTGAGCGACTGCGAAATGCGAATGAACGAAATGATGGGCCAGACCAACGAATATATACCCCTAACACGGCAGACAAAGCGTCATTAGGCACTCAAGTGCCTAAACCCTAGCCACCACCAGAAGACACATGGCGACCCTTCACCGTTTGTGCGTCTCCTCACATTCTTCCCGTCCAACAGTTCTCCCGTTCTGCCGACGTGTCGCATCTCGCCCGACGAGGTTAGTTGCCCGACGCCATTCTCGCAATTCTGTCCGACAAGTCAGCACCCAACACCATTCTCTACTTAAGTCATAGCTCGCCTGACCGCAAACTATGACTTGGGGGGCTACTATTCTAGACTGGGCTGAGGCTTAGCCCACCATTGGGCAGGCCCAAGCCCCTTTGAGGTTGGGCCCAACAGGACCATGCTGATGAGGAAGAACCCGTCGGGCAAGACATTCCTCCATACCGAGTGAAGGCCCTCAGCTATCGGGCGGTACCTACGCTGCCAGCCAGCCAACCTTCGTCTTTTCCGTCATCGGCCAGGACTGTCGCCTCTGACTAGCTAGCCTATGTCGTCATCGTCAGCCAGGACCATCGTGCCCGACCAGCCAACCTCTGTCTGCCTAGGAAACTCCTCAGGCCTTTCCCCCATGATCTCCACGTGCCCCTCACGCAGGGACACGTCATGAACTAACTGCCCACTTCCTGGAGATTCGGTCTTCCTCGTCCCGGATAATATGGAACAGTTACCCTAGGGCGAAGACCACGTCCTGGTCTTCACGACGCCATATCAACCCTATCAGTTACTTGCATTGGGCCTGGTAGCCTAGCCCAGTGCTAAGTAACCGTTGGCCCTGCGCTGGGGGCTCACTATAAATACCCTCTTCATTAAAGGGTCAGGTAACTTAATCTTCTTACTCTCTCTGTACTTGCTTCCACTCTGCCCGTCACTTAATTTAAAATCGAAGTGTGTTTCAGGTACACCCCCTCGTCTTCAACACCTTGGTGAGCAGCACTTAAGTCTTCGACGCGTGGCAGATCATTGATCCCTTCTAGTCAGGTACGATCATATATATATATATATATATATATATATATATATATATATATATATATATATATATATATATATATATATATATATATATATATATATATATATATATATATATATATATATATGTGTGTGTGTGTGTGTGTGTGTGTGTGTGTGTGTGTGTGTGTGTGTGTGTGTGTGTGTGTGTGTGTGTGTGTGTGTGTGTGTGTATAATAGTTATTATTATTATAATAATTACAATAATAAAAAAACTTAATAATATTGATAATAATAATAATATAGTCCCAACAAGCAAATAATGAAAAGGTTATGATCTCTTTGTTTTTTACTCACTTGTCTCAACTATTTTATTAATAATATTTTTATTCTAATTTAATTTAATCACTATCCAAATGTTAAAAACTTATTACTTTTTTTAATATTGTCTGTTAAATGTAATTTATAGTGTGTCAAAGTCGAAATAGCAAGGAAGCAGTCGAAGTCTAAGTCAAGTGTCGAAGCTTTCAGTGTGTCGAAACAGTTTGTTTTGACACATATTTGTTTTGATGAGATTTGATATGATTTAGATTAGATTTGATTTTGAATATTTTGGGTCTTTTATGTTTTGGGCTTTTGTAAACCTAAAACTATAAATAGGTGTCTTTCTTTGTAATTAATAATAGAACAAATTTCACAGTTGCAGAGTTTAGCAAGTGAAAGTTCAATACTAATCAGAAATCTGACAGTTTGTGGGTAACACAAATTTTCTCCAAATATTTCTTCTCTCATTCTTCTCTTTCTTGCTGTTTTGTTTGTTATTCTTCTTCTCTTTTGTTGTTCTTGGTAACTCTTTACTTGTTATCACCATTGCTATCATATTATGGGTTTGTTCATCAATCTTGAGATCAAGATTGAAGGGAATTCTTCATAGGGTGTGAGGTGAATTTCCAACATCTGGTATCTAGAGCTCCGGTTGAGAGATTCAAGGAAGGAAGATAGTGATGCCTATGAACTATCTGAACGACAACTTTCCAGCGATCCTGCCAATTCTCAAGAAAGACAATCATGAGAACTGGTGCAGGCAGATTAAAGTGATTTTCTATTATCAAGATCTTTGGGATCTTGTGAAGAATGAAGTAACATCGCTTGGGGAGAATGCAACGGAGGCGGAAAAGGCTGCTCACAAAGAATTGAAGAAGAAGGATTATAAAGCACTCTTTATAATTCTTCAGTGTGTTGATCCTGATAACTTTGAAAAGGTTAGTGATGTTGATTCAACAAAAGAAGCATGGGAGATTCTTGAAAAGTCATTTGGAGGCGCAGAGAAGGTGAAAGAGGTGAGGTTACAAACTCACAAGAGAACCTATGAGCTGCTTCAGATGGAAGACAATGAAAGCATTACAGATTTCTTCACCATAGTTACAAAGTTGGTGAATCAAATCAAATTATGTGGAGAAGCGCTGACGACGAAAGCAGTTGTCTCAAAGATTTTGAGATCGTTGGCTCCAAAATTAGACCACGTGGTAGTTGCCATAGAAGAGTCGAAAGATCTGTCAGTATTGACGAAGGAAGAGTTTCAAGGGACTCTTGAGTCTCATGAACAAAGGATGGCTGAGAGAGCTGCATGAAAGTCGAAAGATATGGCTTTGCAGGCGCAGTCAGAAAAGAAAAGAAAAGGCAAATGTAGCTGGAATGACAACAAAGGAGGAAACCAATCGAATCAGAAGAAACCTTGGAACCAAGGAAACAAAAGAGGTGGTGTTGCAGGTAAAGGAAGAGGTGGTGGTCAAAATACAGATAAAAGCCACATTCAATGTTTCAATTGCCAGAAGTAAGGTCATTATGTTAGTGATTATCCAGAAAGGAAGAGAAATCAAGAGACTGATGCAAAGCTGGCGAAACATGAAGAAGAAGAAACGTTGCTAATGGTCACAACAAAAGATAAAAAAAAAGATTCCAAGATTAGTGGTACTTGGACTCAGGATGCTCATCACACATGACTGGAAGGAAAGATTGGTTTGTCAACATGAAGCCCTTGTTGAAGAACACAGTGAAGTTTGCAAATGACAACACTCTAGCAAGTAAAGGTGTTAGTGATGTTCTGGTTATGAGGAAAGATTGCAAAAGGTAAAAAATTTCCAATAAGTTGTACATACCAGGCATGAAGAGTAATTTGCTCAGTATAGAGCAGCTTGTCGAAAAGAACTACAAGTTAGTTGTCAAAGACAAGATTATGAGAGTTCTCGATGCAGGTGGTATATTAATCTTGAAGGCTCAAATGTCTCAGAATAGGACCTTCAAGATTGAACTCAATGTGATGGAGCACAAGTGTCTAGCAACGACTGTAACACCCATTTTAATTATTTAGTCTTTTGGTGTTATTCTATTTTGGATGTGTCCTTTGTGGGGGAGTGCATCTGAGCGCGTGGGTGGGTGTCCTTGAGTTATAGGAGTTATTTAATAAAATATAGAGTTTAATAATAATATAATATAATTAATAATGATGATAATCTAATAATTAGTATTATTATTATTATTATTAATTATTATTATTATTTGCATTATTATTATTAGTATTATTATTATTATTAGTATTGGAATAAATGAAATAAGGATTAATAAGGGGTATTAGAAGAGTTTGGGGGAAAGGGGAGATCAGAACACGATAAACCAGTTTTAGAGAGGAGAGTAAACAGGAAGAACAAGGAGGAAGAGAAGAAGGCTAGGGCTAACGATTCTTCAGGTTCTACGTCAATCGGAGCATTAATCAAGGTAAGGGGGAGAAACTGATTGGGATTGGTGATTACATGAAATTGGGTAGAGGGGATTCCTTAACCCCGTAGGGATTTGATGAATATGTTTGTTATGTTGATATGTCTTTGATTGTTGTTGATTATGATGAATTTCGTGTGCATGTTGATGTGTTTATGTTGTTGCTGCCATTGATGAATGGGTGCACATATGGTGTGATTTTGGTGAAGTTCTGAGTAACTTCTGTAGTTTTGTTGATGGACATAGGTGTGGGTTCTGGAGATAAATTGATGGAATAATAACTAGAGTAGTATGTACTGGTTGTAGTGATGATAGGATGGGAGATGGAAGTAAAGTGATAGGCTTGGAATTGAGCAAGATGACATTGTTGGACAGTGAGGGTTTTGAGAGATCGCAGACGCTCGCTAGCACCTTCGCTAGGCGAGCTAGTAGCGAGCATTCGCTAGGGACTCGCTAGGCGAGTGAGGTAGTGAACACTTCCAGTAGCTACTGTCTGCCTTCGCTAGGGAGTTTGCTAGGCGAGCAGCTAGCGAGCGTTCGCTAGAGCTTCGCTAAGCGAACGAGCCAGCGAGCGTGACAGAAAAGTGACGTTGTGCTGTTTTGCCTTGTGACCTTGTTTCATAGTCTCCCTTGAATGCTGACCAGTATGGACATGGTGATTAGTGGTGAAGAGTGTATACTTGACATTAAAAGGTGAAATTATGTAGTGATTAAAGTTAATTGAAATAAGTAGATTGTGGTGTGAGATATGTATGGGGTATGGTGATGGGATTAGGGGGATCGTGTGACTTTAATTAAAATAATTAATTGATGAACAATACGTATGTACGATGTATGGTGATGTGATCAGGGGATCGTGTGCACCTTATGTGCTTGAGTTATTTGTTGTGCATTTGGAGTTATGCATATCATGGTGTTTGGTGGGACAAATCATTGCTCAAGAGGAGTGTATGTGATTCATCCGTACTCCCTTGCGGAGAATGGTGGGGACAGATCATGACCAAGGATGGGTGTATGTGATCTATCCGGGGTTCGATTGAATGAACCAATGAGTCGGTACCGCATGCATAGTGTTGAGTTGCATAATTTCATTATGGTGTTTTGTGTTGATTGTTGGACAGTAGGTTGTGTTTGATGAATGGGGTGATGAATTATATGATTACTACCTTTATTTCATGTACTATATTACCGATAATTTTGTTCATGTTTTCTCACCCCTTTTTTGTTGTTGTGGTCTGTGCTTCTTCGGAAGTACATACAATCCAGGTGCTTAGCTAGCTTGGATAGAGGTCTGCGAGTCGAGTCTTAGGATGCTCTGATACGCAGCACGAGACTTGGGAATTTTCTTTTGATTTAGTTGAACTTGTTGTACTTTCCTGTGACGTATCATTTGTGGTGAACTTTATTAATGAATATTTTCATGTATTGATGGATGGCCGAGATTGATGAACTGATGAATATTTTCCGTTGTTTTGTTTTGAAAACCTTCTAATGAAGATTATGTTGAGTTATGTGATGTGATATCCCACTTTACTGGAGAACTCTGATGTTTATTTGAATTAATCGTATTTTATTTTAAGTCGGGAAAGTGGGGTGTTACAATTGGTATCAGAGCAGGTCGGTCCTTCCGGCCAGTGTAGTTGTTGAGTCTGTCCTTAGAATAGAGATTGTGTATCTTTTAACCTGGTGTTGTTATTGTTAAGCAGTATGGCAGGAAGGAATGATGCTGCTTTGGCTGCTGCTATGCAAGCGATGGCGCAGGTGGTTGCTAACCAGAACCAAGCTATGGGTGCGCAATTTGGGGATTTGGCACAGTTTCGGAGTAACAAGCCGCCGACGTTTGAAGGAGAAATTTTGGATCCTGAAGCTGCACAGAAGTGGCTGAAGGCGATTGAGAAATTTTTTAGGACAATGGGTTGTAGTGATGAGCAAAAGGTGAGGTTTGGTACTCACATGCTGGAAGGTGAAGCTGAAGCTTGGTGGGACAACAGTCGCTAGAGATGGGTGACTGCAGGAACTGCAATCACTTGGGATGTAGTTCGAAAGGGTTTTCTGGAGAAGTACTTTCCGGAAGACATACGAAGTGCTAAGGAGGTAGAGTTCCTAGAGCTGAAGCAAGGTAATCTGACCGTAGCAAAGTATGCTGCGAAATTTGAAGCGCTGGTGCAGTATTGTCCTCATTACAATACTGAAGATGTGATGACCTCTAAGTGTTTGAAATTTGATAATGGGCTGCGTCCGGAAGATAAGTTGGGGATTGCTTGTCAGAATATTAGGAATTATCCAGAGCTGGTAAGCAGAAGCAGGATTTACGATAATGATAACCGGGCCAGGATTGCACATTATAAGGCTGTGAATGACCGTAAAGGTAAACAGAGGTTTGGTGGTACTCCTTACAGTGTTCCCGTTGATAAGGGAAAACATAAGGTTGCTACTGATAAGAAGCCCAGAGAAGGGAAAGCATCTGTTGATTTGAAATTTTTCCGGTGCGGTGGCGCGGGTCATCATGCTAATGAGTGTCCTAATGAGGTGAAGAAGTGCTTCAGGCGTGGTAAGCCAAGCCGTGTGATAGCGGATTGCAGAGCCACTATGCCTACCTGTTATAACTGTGGTGAGAAAGGTCATATCAGTATGCATTGCGAGAAGCCGAAGAAGTCTCAAGCGTCTCAGGCCAGTGGTAAAGTGTTTGCTGTAGTGGGAACGCAAGCTGCCAGTGAGGAGCGTTCTATCAAAGGTACCTGTTTTATCAATAATATTCCTTTGACTGCTATTATTGATACAGGTGCAACCCACTCGTTCATTTCTGTTGATTGTGTGTAGAGGTTAGGATTGGTACCGTCTACTCTTGATCGACGGATGACTATTGAGACTCCCTCTATTGGTTCAGTGACTACTTCTTTAGTGTGTTTGAAGTGCCCATTGACTATTTTCGATAGAGACTTTGGAGTAGATCTGATTTGTCTACCACTTGGTAATTTGGATGTTATTTTGGGTATGAACTGGTTGGAGTTCAACCGAGTCTACATCGATTATTTTCGGAAGGTGTTGTTGTTTCTTACTCCAGAAGAGGAAGCGTTGGTGAATTCCTTGTCTAATAAGGAATTGAGGACCCTATTGGAGGACGAAGCTAAGATGTTTGATTTATTTGCGTCATTGTCTGTTGACAGTAAGACATCAGTGAAAGAGTTGGCAGTGGTGAATGAATTTCCTGATGACATTACGGAGTTACCTCCGACGGGAGAAGTTGAATTTAGCATTGATCTTGTTCCTGGTACGAGACCTATATCTATGGCGCCGTACAGGATGTCGACAGTGGAATTGGCTGAATTGAAATCTCAGATTGGAGAATTGTTGGATAGGAAGTTTATCAGACCGAGTGTGTCGCCGTGTGGAGCTCCAATGCTGTTGGTAAAGAAGAAGGGTGGTAGTATGCGTCTGTGCATCGATTACCGTCAGTTGAATAAAGTGACCATTAAGAATAAATATCCTCTTCCAAGGATTGAAGATTTGATGGATCAGTTGGTGGGAGCTAGGGTGTTCAGTAAAATTGACTTGAGGTCGGGTTACCATCAGATCAGAGTGAAAGAAGGTGATATTCAGAAGACGACATTTAGAACTCGATATGGACATTACGAATATGCTGTAATGCCTTTTGGAGTGTCTAATGCGCCGGGAGTGTTTATGGAGTATATGAACCGAATTTTCCATTCTTATTTAGATCAGTTCATTGTTGTGATTATTGACGACATATTGATTTATTCTAAATCTGATGAAGAGCATGCAGGACATTTGAGAATTGCTTTGCAGGTGCTGAAAGATAATAAGCTGTTTGCTAAATTATCGAAGTGTGAGTTCTGGTTGAAGAGAGTGAGTTTCTTGGGGCATGTAATATCCGGTGATGGTATATCGGTGGACCCATCGAAAGTGAGTGCAGTGTTGTAGTGGGAATCGCCGAAGACAGCGATGGAAATTAGAAGCTTTTTGGGTTTGGCAGGATACTACCGAAGGTTTATTGAAGGGTTTTCTAATTTGGCGTTGCCATTGACTCAGTTGACGAGAAATAATCAAGTTTTCGTGTGGGATGCTGCTTGTGAAGAAAGCTTTGAGGAACTGAAAAAGAAATTGACTACGACACTGGTGTTAGTGTTGCCGACTCCGAGTGAACCTTTTATGGTGTACTATGATGCGTCTAAGATGGGATTAGGCGGAGTTCTTATGCAAGATGGTAAGGTGGTGGCATATGCTTCATGGTAATTGAGGGTGCATGAAAGGAATTACCCTACTCATGACCTTGAGTTGGCTGCGGTAGTTTTCGTGTTGAAGATCTGGAAGCACTATTTGTATGGTTCGAGATTTGAGGCGTTCAGTGATCATAAAAGTTTGAAGTATCTATTCGATCAGAAAGAGCTAAATATGAGGCAGAGAAGATGGTTGGAATTCTTGAAGGATTATGATTTCAACTTAAGTTATCATCTAGGAAAGGCGAATGTAGTAGAAGATGCCTTGAGTAGGAAGGAAATTCATATGTCGGCTTTAATGGTGAAAGAGATGGAACTAATTGAGCAGTTCAGAGATCTGAGCATGGTTTGTGAGACTACAGCCGATGGTGTGATATTGGGCAAGTTGTAGGTGAATAATGATTTCTTGGATTTGATTAAGGAAATTCAAAAGCTAGATGTGAAGTTAGTAGATTTAATGCCTGGAGTAGAGAGCGACCCCAATAATGATTTTAAGTTGGATAGTGCAGGTGTGTTGAGATTCAGAGGCAGGATTTGTGTGCCGGATAATGACGAACTGAAGGAGTCAATTTTGAGCGAAGGACATCGTAGTGGTCTGAGTATCCATCAGGGAGCTACGAAGATGTACCATGATTAAATGAAGTTATTTTGATGGTCAGGTATGAAAAGAGATATAGCTTGATTTGTTTATGCCTATTTGACATGTCAGAAGTCGAAGGTAGAGCATCAGAGACCTTCTGGATTTATGCAACCGTTGGAAATTCCGGTTTGGAAATGAGATTGTATTACTATGGATTTTGTTATGGGCTTTTCGAACATGGCGAAAGGATTTGGTGCTATTTGGGTAATTGTGGATCGACTTACGAAGTTTTCATATTTTGTGCCGATTAATATCAGTTTTCCGTTGGTGAAGCTGGCAGAGATTTATATTCGGGTAATTGTGAAGCTACATGGTGTTCCATCGAGTATCGTGTCGGATATAGATCCGAGATTTACTTCAGAATTTTGGAGGAGTTTACAGGAAGCTTTGGGTACTAAGTTGAAGTTGAGTTCAGCTTACCATCCGCAAACTAATGGTCAGTCAGAGAGGACTATTCAGTCGCTGGAAGATTTGCTGAGAGCTTGTGTGTTGGAAAATGGTGGTGCGTGGGGATACTCACTTACCATTGATAGAGTTCACGTACAACAATAGTTACCATTCTAGTCTCGGGATGGCACCGTTTGAAGCTTTATATGGTAGGAGATATAGAACTCCTTTGTGTTAGCATGAAACAAGTGAGAATGTGGTATTGGAACCAGAAATTGTGCAACAAACTACTGAGACAATTCAGATGATTCGAGATAGAATGAAAGCGTCTCAGAGTAGGCAGAAAATTTATCATGATAACCGAAGTAAAGAACTGGAATTCAATGAAGGTGATCATGTGTTCTTAAGAGTTAACCCAGTGACCGGTGTGGGTCGTGCGTTGAAATCCAAGAAGCTGGATCCTAAGTTTATTGGACTGTATCAGATTTTGCAGAGAATTGGTGCTGTAGCTTATAGAGTGGCGTTACCGCCTGAACTGTCGAATTTGCATTACGTGTTTCATGTGTTGCAACTTCGAAAGTACGTCTCGGACCCATCTCATGTGATTCTGAGAGATGAAGTGCAAGTCCAGGAGAATCTTACTATTGAGACAACTCCGAGGGAAGGAGATATCCTTGGTGAAAGTAGCTTGGGGAGATGCTGCAGAAGGCAGTGTGGCCTGGGAATTGGAAAGCAGGATGCGGGAAGCGTATCCGGATTTGTTTCCATCAGGTAATTTTCGAGGACAAAAATAATTAAAGTGGGGGAGAGTTGTAACACCCATTTTAATTATTTAGTCTTTTGGTGTTATTCTATTTTGGGTGTGTCCTTTGTGGGGGAGTGTATCTGAGCGCGTGGGTGGGTGTCCTTGAGTTATAGGAGTTATTTAATAAAATATAGAGTTTAATAATAATATAATATAGTTAATAATGATGATAATCTAATTATTATTATTATTATTAATTATTATTATTATTATTAGTATTGGAATAAATGAAATAAGGATTAATAAGGGGTATTAGAAGAGTTTGGGGGAAAGGAGAGATCAGAACACGATAAACTAGTTTTAGAGAGGAGAGTAAAGAGGAAGACCAAGGAGGAAGAGAAGAAGGCTAGGGCTAACGATTCTTTAGGTTCTTCGTCAATCAGAGCATTAATCGAGGTAAGGGGGAGAAACTGATTGGGATTGGTGATTACATGAAATTGGATAGAGGGGATTCCTTAACCCCGTAGGGATTTGATGAATATGTTTGTTATGTTGATATGTCTTTAATTGTTGTTGATTATGATGAATTTCGTGTGCATGTTGATGTGTTTATGATTGTTGCTGCCATTGATGAATGGGTGCACATATGGTGTGATTTTGGTGAGGTTCTGAGTAACTTCTGTAGTTTTGTTGATGGACATAGGTGTGGGTTCTGGAGATAAATTGATGGAATAACAACTAGAGTAGTATGTATTGGTTGTAGTGATGATAGGATGGGAGATGGAAGTAAAGTGATAGGCTTGGAATTGAGCAAGATGACATTGTTGGACAGTGAGGGTTTTGAGAGATCGCAGACGCTCGCTAGCACCTTCGCTAGGCGAGCTAGTAGCGAGCATTCGCTAGGGACTCGCTAGGCGAGTGAGGTAGCGAACACTTCCAGTAGCTACTGTCTGCCTTCACTAGGGAGTTCGCTAGGCGAGCAGCTAGCGAGTGTTCGCTAGAGCTTCGCTAAGCAAACGAGCCAGCGAGCGTGACAGAAAAGTGACGTTGTGCTGTTTTGCCTTGTGACCTTGTTTCGTAGTATCTCTTGAGTGGTGACTAGTATGGACATGGTGATTAGTGGTGAAGAGTGTATACTTGACATTAAAAGGTGAAATTATGTAGTGACTGAAGTTAATTGAAATAAGTAAATTGTGGTGTGAGATATGTATGGGGTATGGTGATGGGATCAGGGGGATCGTGTGACTTTAATTAAAATAATTAATTGATGAACAATACGTATGTATGATGTATGGTGATGTGATCAGGGGATCGTGTGCACCCTGTGTGCTTGAGTTATTTGTTGTGCATTTGGAGTTATGCATATCATGGTGTTTGGTGGGACGAATCATTGCTCAAGAGGAGTGTATGTGATTCATCCGTACTCCCTTGCGGAGAATGGTGGGGACAAATCATGGCTAAAGATGGGTGTATGTGATCTATCCGGGGTTCTATTGAATGAACCAATGAGTCGATACTGCATGCATGGTGTTGAGTTGCATAATTGCATTATGGTGTGTTGTGTTGATTGTTGGACAGTAGGTCATGTTTGATGAATGTTGGGTGATGATTATATATGATTACTACCTTTATTTCATGTACTATATTACCGATAATTTTGATCATGTTTTCTCACCCCTTTTTTGTTGTTGTGGTCGGTGCTTATTTGGAAGTACAGACAATCTAGGTACTTAGCTAGCTTGGATAGAGGTGTGCGAGTCGAGTCTTAGGATGCTCTGATACGTAGCATGGGACTTGGGCATTTTCTTTTGATTTAGTTGAACTTGTTGTACTTTCCTGTGACGTATCATGTGTGGTGAACTTTATTAATGAATATTTTCATGTATTGGTGGATGGCCGAGATTGATGAACTAATGAATATTCTCCGCTGTTTTGTTTTGAAAACCTTCTAATGAAGAGTATGTTGAGTTATATGATGTGATATCCCACTTTAGTGGAGAACTCTGATGTTTATTTGAATTAATCGTTCTTTATTTTAAGTTTGGAAAGTGGGGTGTTACAACTACAGCCAACAGAGATGAATGGTTATGGCATTTTCGACTAGGTCATATCAACTTTAATGACATCAGAGAACTGAAGAGAAGAAATATGGTTTCAGGATTACCAGAAATCGACATTCCAAGTGAAGTCTGTGAGGAGTGTGTTCAGTCGAAACAACACAAGAATAGCTTCAGCAAGGATGCTGGAAGAAAGTCAAAGGCAATACTTGAAGTCATATACTCTGATGTATGTGGTCTAATATAGGTGAATTCGATTGGTGGCAATAGATACTTTGTCACATTTATAGATGATTACAGTTGAAAGTTATGGACTTACCTCATCAAGAAGAAAAGTGATGTGATTAAGGTATTTTCAAGATTCAAGTCCATGGTCGAAAGACAGAGTGGTCGAAAGCTGAAAATTCTGAGGACTGATGGTTGTGGAGAGTATGTGTCGAAAGAGTTCGATACACTATGTATAAAAGAAGGGATTATGCATGAGGTGGTGCCACCCTACACTCCATAACAAAATGGGATTACAGAACACAAGAACAGAACCATCATGAATATGGTGAGAAGTATGTCGAATGGAAAGCATCTACCTAAAGAATTATAGGGAGAAGCAGTTTCGACAGCAACATATATATTAAATAGATGTCCGACGAAGAAGGTTGAAGGAATCACACCAGAAGAATGTTGGTTTGATGTCAATCCTAGTCTCAGTCACTTGAAACACATAGACATGTGCCAGATCAGTTAAGAAGGAAGCTTGATGATAATTCGAATCAGATGATCTTGATAGGATATCATTCGATAGGAGGTTACAAGCTGTTCGACTCAGTGAATAAGCAGGTAGTGATCAACAAGGATGTGATCATAGATGAGCTTAAAGAATGAGATTGGACTGAGAATGCCAAGAAGGATTCAATGAGAATCTCTTGTGAAGAACCAGCCACTGAAGTCAAAATAGAAGTTCGACAGGAACCAATTATAGATGAAGCAAGTTCAAGCAGACCTCGAAGAACAAGACACATGCCTGCAAGGTTGCAAGAATGTGTAATTACATCAGATGATGTAGTCGATAAAGAGGGTGAGCTGGTATATTATGCTTTCTACGCAGATGTCGAACCAGTCAATACAGCTGAGGCATTGAAAGATTCTAAGCGGGTGAAAGCAATGACTGAAGCATTGGAGTCCATAGAAGTCAATGATACCTGGTCACTTGTCGAATTGCCGCAAAGCAAGAATGCAATTGATATGAAGTGGGTTTACAAGGTGAAGGTAAATCCTAAAGGATAAGTAACTCGACACAAGGAGAGACTTGTGGCGAAAGGATTTCTTCATAAGGAAAGAATCGACTTCGATGAAGTATTCGCACCTGTTGCTAGAATCGAAACAATCAGGTTGGTTGTTGGTTTAGCAAATATGAACAACTGGCACACATGTCAGATGGATGTGAAATGTGCATTCCTTAATGGCCCCTTAGACCGAGAGTAGGTAGCAGAAGGGAAGATAAAGTTAGAACACTGCAGAACTGAGAATTATATTGCAGATATCATGGAGAAGGGAGTGCAGGTCGAAGCCTTCAGAAGACTAAGAGCCATGATGAATGTAGACAATTTAGACACAATGAATTATGTGGTGTGTTAAATGTAATTTATAGTGTGTCGAAGTCGAAATAGCAAGAAAGCAGTCGAAGTCTAAGTCAAGTGTCAAAGTGTCGAAGCTTTCAGTGTGTCGAAATAGTTTGTTTTGACACAAATTTGTTTTGATGATATTTGATATGATTTAGATTATATTTGATTTTGAATATTTTGGGCCTTTTATGTTTTGGGCTTTTGTAAACCTAAAACTATAAATAATCGCCTTGCTTTGTAATCAATAATAGAATAGATTTCACAGTTGTAGAGTTTAGCAAGTGAAAGTTCAATAGTAATCAGAAATCCGACAGTTTGTGGGTAA
Organism: Lathyrus sativus; assembly: GCA_963859935.3. Lineage (NCBI taxonomy): Eukaryota > Viridiplantae > Streptophyta > Magnoliopsida > Fabales > Fabaceae > Lathyrus > Lathyrus sativus. Next base: position 439,399,223 of record OZ012741.1, on the reverse strand, counting down.
CACAAATTTTCTCCAAATATTTATTCTTTCATTCTTCTATTTCTTGTTGTTTTGTTTGTTATTCTTCTTCTCTTTTGCTGTTCTTGGTAACTCTTTACTTGTTATCACCATTACTATCATATTGTAGGTTTATTCATCAATCTTGAGATCAAAATTGAAGGGAATTCTTCATAGAATGTGAGGTGAATTTCCAACATTGTCAATTATAATTTTTTAATATATACTATCCTATCATATAATTTTAAAAATTAAAATTAAAATTTATATAATATTGTCAAATATTATAATATTTTTATTTACTGGTCCAACCTTGGTCTGACGTTGGCCAAACCTTTCAACCTTGAACCAAGTGTTTATCCCGTTTTAATGTTTGGTCTAATTTTAATTAACTTGTAGGAAAAATGAAAGTAAAAAATAGTTTATTTTCATGTGATTTTTTTTTTATATTTTAATATCAAATTTTTACAAAAACTATTTTATAATCAAAATATAAAATAGAGAACTTTATATATATATATATATATATATATATATATATATATATATATATATATATATATATATATATATATATATATATTAAACAACTTTCTATATAAAAGATTTTTAGAAGAAATTTTTTTTTTAGCAAACTCGTTTTTGTTAGAGTTTGAATGAACCATGAAGAAGAAAGTGTGAGATAGAGAACGATAGAGAGTGAACTCAAGGTTTCTTTGAGATGTGATTATGAGTGAGATAGAGAAAGATAGAGAGTGAATTCAAGGTTTCCTTGAAATGTGATTATGATTCATTGATTATTACAATGTATGATAGTAGCTTATATATGCATGATACACTCTTGTTATGGTTAGTTATGTTAAAGTTAGTTAGTAGATACTGAACAATTTTTCTATTATAACTACTAATATGCTAACTAACTTTTTGAAGGTGAGAAAAACACAAAAAAGATTGGGGTTGAATTGTGTTGGCTTTTCTCCTATAAATTTTTTTTTTCTTCTGCTTCTGATAGATCTCAGTCAGATTCTAAACACTTAATTCAGAGTTTGACTCATAATTACTAAGTTTACTTCTGAAAGTCCTTATCGCATTTTGAGCTTGAATTTAACTCAGAGTTGCAAAGATGATAGCAGCAGAATGATAAGATCAGAAAGTAGGAAAGTAAAAGAAAAGACACATAGTAATTATCCTGGTTCCTTTCACAACTTAAGAGTAGCTCAATTTCCTTGTACTTCCAAGAGATTTTCACTATAACCAATAAGATTACAAATGCTCAAGCACCAAGTAAGAGACTTTTAATGCTCAAACCCTCAAGTAAGAGACTTTTATGCTAAAACACACAAGCAAGAGATTTACAATGCTCAAATCCTCAAGTAAGAGCCTTACATTTCCAAGCACACAAGCAAAAGACTTCAAATTCTTAAACCCTCAAGTAAGTGACTTTTATGCTCAAGCGCACAAGCAAGATACTTCAAATGCTCAAGCGCTAAAGAAAGATACTTCTGACTCTATAACAAATGGTTAAGATATTTTGGGTAAAACTACACTTGACATGCAATCAGAGGTGTAGATAAAATATAACTTGTTAAGACTCTTAAGACTTTGAGAATTTTTAAGATATACACGGATGATAAGATGTTCTAAGTCTAGATAATTTGATAGAGTGACTTCTCTTTGAAATGTCAAGGTTCAAAGTCTTGTATTGTAGTGTATTAGTCTTCATCTTCAAGTCTTTCAGCTCCTTATATAGAGAGGAGGAAAAGAGACGTTGGAAGACTTTCACCAAAAAGTTGGATAAGCTTTGTACTTGATTAGACACATCAAGAAAGCACCTTTCTGCAAGAGGAATTATCCGTTGAAGCTCACACAATAATGAAGATATTTTTCCATAAGTCTGCATGTGAACAAAAGATCTATGAGTCTGTTAGAGTTTCCTCGATTGAAGAGATTAAACTACCATTAGAATCTAGAACCCAGGTTCTAATCTTTTAAAGGTTTACTTTCTTCAAATTTCACTCTTTAGAGGCTGATCTCTTCAGAGTCTGCTTCTTGACTTCTGAAGCTTCACAGTTTGCTTTTTTGCTTCTGAAGCTTCAAAGTCTGGATCACTAAAGGTTAACTTTCTTTAGATATTGACTTCTTTAGAGTTTGGATCTTCCATCAGAGTCAGATTCTTCAGAAGTGATCTTTAGAGTCAGAGTCTGAACGCCAGATTCATAATCTTCAAGCTTTTCTTCATCAATTATTAGTAGAGATGGAAATGAGTCGAGTCTAGTCAAACTCGCCTTAGCTTGCCTCGTTAAGAATTATTTCAGCTCAAATCTCAGTTCGAGTTCAACATAAACTTTTTTTTCTCAAACTCGACTCAATATAAGTTCATGAACAATTCAGTTCATCTTGTTAGATTCAGCTCACTTGTTTCACAGGCTTAAAAACCATTTTTTAAATACATTTGACATTTTAAACTAATATTTTTTTAACAATAAAATGTTGAAATAAAATAAAAGTTATCTGATTGAAATTTTAATTCGTTTCAAAAATATACTAGTTCAAAAATTACGCAACTTTCAAGAGATACATTTAAAAATTATAATTCAAAAAATACTCAATTAGAGTTTAAATTTGTTTAAAAAATCCACAAATTCATCTAAATATTTATGAACCTTACAAATTTAATGAAATAGTACACAAAAAATTACTAGAAATTGATACATTTCCATCACAGAATGATTACACCACTTGTAATCTTCATTACATATGTTATTTTAGCAAATGTCATCATGCCTCCAACAAGAATAACTCTAAATGCAATTGTCAGGTTTACTTCCATAACTAGTATGGAAGGGACAATATAGGGTTAAGATTTGAAGTAAATATTTAAACCTACTCTTAAAGACAATATAATCCTTCTCATATATAATCGAGTTGACTCATGAGGCTAACGAGTCGAACTAACTCAATTAGTTAACGAACTTAGTTTTTTGTGAAGGTGAGGAAAATACAGAAGAAGGAGACGTTGAATTGTGTTCATCAAAATAAAAGATTTCTTCTTCTAAATAGAATTTAGACTCTATACGTTTGTTCAGAATCTGATCATACGTGTAGCGGAACAATATATCAGAAGTAGAATAAACTGAATACAAAACACAACAGATTTATCTTGGTTCCTCTCCTAACTAAGAGTACTCCAGTCCCATTACCTTACAAGATATTTTTCCACTATAATCAATCACATGATCACAATTATTTATGCACTCAAGCATAAGACTTTTATTACTTAGACCTACAGTCTAAGACTTTCCTGCTCAATCAACACCTGATCAAGACTTCTTGCTTAGATCTTCAGATCCTAAGACTTTCCTTGCTCAAACCATCTGGTTCAAGGCTTTCTTGCTTAGACCCACTACCTAAGGCTTTCCTGCTCAAATCCTTGATCCAAGATTGTACTGCTTAGACACACCATCTAAGAATTTCCTTGCTGAGATCCTCGATCCAAGACTTTCTTGCTTAGAAACATCATCTAAGACTTTCCTTGCTCAGATCCTCGATCAAAGACTTATAATAGTTGAGTTCTGAGAACCCACCATAAGTACTTTTTTCAAGAAAACTTATAATTTTAAATTTATTAGCAACATCAGAATACGTGGTTTGTAAGCTCCTTTTGAGTCTAATAGACTAAAACTGAGGTTTGTAAGCTCTCATTTAGTTCCATATACAAGAACAATTAAAATTATTTATCCCAGCAAGATAACCATAAAAAAATTAAATGAATGGAGTTGATAATACTTTTAACTTTGGCAGCATTGAATCTGAAGGGGAAATCAATTCTTATTTAAATACTTCTATATTTCTCCCCCTTTTGTCACATAAAAAAGGTATAACCACAAAATAGAGAAGAGATAAAGCAAGCGAAATTCAAAAGTACAGATTCCCAAGACGGTCAAGAACTCTTTAGTCGCAATCAAGTAGATGAAGTGTTCCAAGATGGTCAAAGAATAATTAAAATTGGTTTACTAATGTAATTGACTGAACACATAAAGCATACTATAAAAGTAACCCCACGTTCTTAAAGGTTCATCTAGTTCTTCAAAAATACTTCAAGTAATAGATAGCTATGTGTCGCTACTGCGAAAATCGGCGCCGGCTGAACAGAAGAGTCGCCACCGTGCGTTATTTATCCCACGGGAGGGAAAGGAAACGCTCAGAGTAAACCTCGCACAACACGGGAAAGGTATGGTCGTCGCAACCAAAACCTGGATTCGGGAGTCGGTTACGCAAGGGGAAGGTATTAGCACCCCTCACGTCTGTCGTACTCGACGGGATCCACGCTTGTTTTCGGGTATGGATTGTTATTCTATCTACTCTACAGGTCAGGGGTTAAAAGAAAATAAAATGAAAATAAAATGACTCGGCAAAGTATCGCACTTTATGCCTACGTATTCCCGTCTAGAACGAGAAATCAGAGTCAACGTAGTTCGCCTACCTACGGGAAAGGAGGGGAAGGTTGCTCGCTAGGATATCGCATCCTATGCCTACGTACTTCCACACAGCATGGAAGATCAGAGCAAACGTAGTTCGGGCCACGTACGACACAAGTTTGTCTTGATTGTTTTTTATTCCTTCTGAAAAAGGTTTTTCTGATTAGCAGTCCCGGCGGACAAAAATGACGTCTTGATGAGTTCACATTCTTTTACGGAAGAAGTGTTTCTTATTATGTTTGAAATTTTATTGTATTTTTCTGTTTTCTTTGAGGAAGAAGAGACAGAACTCTAACCTACGGTTGCGAAGGGAATCAAACTAACCTAATGTTATCATGCATGGGTTAAGACCTAGTGTCTATCATGCTCCTCTCTTGCACAGAGAGAAACAGAGATCCTACGGGATAAGCGGAAACAGAAACAATATCAGATATATACAGTAAAGCGGTAAAATGCATGGATGCAACAATACAAGCGAGGCAAGGGAGTCCCACTTAACCTCGAACCTAAAAAACAACAGGCAAAAGTGAACAGACTTCACTTTCAACCCAACAGGGTAAACAGCAAACAATACAGTCCAGAAAACCAATCAATACATCAAGAATGAAATACAGCAGAAGAATAAACAGCATCAGCAGCTCTGCATCACACCAGTCTTCAAGTCATCTCCAATCAGCTACAGGCTTCAGCAAGCATCACTCTCCATCTCCACAGCTTTCCAGCAAGGGCTTTGGTCATCAATCTTCCATCTACAATGGCTTTTCTTCAAGTCTCAATCTCCAGGAGAAACATCAGTCAACAAGATGAAGTGAATGAATGTTAGACAGTTAATTACCTACCAAGGGTGGTTCATCAACTGTTAACATTAGACAGACAGCTTCCTCTCAAAAGTTCTATCTTTCAAATACATTCACTGATCCTTCCAAAGGAAGGAGGTGGATATTTGGAAGAGACTTTGAATCATAGAGAAAGGATAGATGCAGACAAGGCATTCCATGTTTGAGAAACAAGCTTTCTAATCTAGAGCTCTGCCTAGCTCCTAAACCCTAATCTCCTCAACAGCTGTTAGCAGGAATCTCCTCACCAACTCTGGAAGTTGATCTTCAGTCTCTGGATCTCCAATGGCTTCAATCATCACAAGTCTTCAGCTCTCCCCAATCCCCAAGCAATCCCAATACCCGCACAGACAAATCAATAATCCCCAGAGGGCACACCACACCAGTCAAACAAATATAGACAGTATATTAATAGAAGTAGGGGAATCCTAGTGATTTCTAAGGGATCTAATACCTACCCATAGTCCCTATAGTCCCATATCTAAAATATCCAATCTCTAAGTCCTAAGGGAAATGAACTAATTCACCTATAAACCCTAACTTTGTTCATGTTGTTCACACCTAAACTAAACACCTAAAATTGAGTCTTAAAAATGTGCACTAAATTGCATATACAAGCTACATGTCTAAACTAATCAACCTAAAAAGAATGGATGAAAAATATTAAAGCAACTAGTAGAACAAAAATTATCAAAATCATGTATGAAATGAAACACCTAAAATATGCATTTATTTGGAAAATATGGGAAAAATATCAAATAAAAAATAAAATGCAATTTTCATTTTTTAGAATTTTCTAGACATCTTGAAGAAATTAATGCAAAAAGAATCAGTTGAAAATATGCATTTTATGATTTATTATGATTTTTTTAAGAATTAATATTTTTGAAGAAATAAAATGAATTAAGAGTGGAAAGGGGTGCAGGGAGTAAATTGATTCAGTTAAAAAACAAGGATGGGCCCAGACTGGGGGCGCGCATAGCAAGCGCGTCTGGGCCCAATGCTATCAGAAAACCTAACAAAAATAAAAAAACCTGAACGGTGCATATAGTAAGAAATCTAGTTCATATTAGTTGGGCCTTGGGAACGGGGGTGGCATTAGCAACGATGTTTGAGCCCAGTCAGAAAGTTTAAGTGAAACGGTGCGTTTGGCACCCCAGAGTCTCCCTCCATATTTCTTTTTAAACGTGAGCCATACGATCAAGATCCAGGTCAATGAGGAAGACCTCATCCAACGGACACCATGTTTCTTCTCCAAATGGCTAGGGTTTCAGCCATGGAAGCTCCATGCACGAGCTTATGGACCAGACCTTCCACCCATCCATACATCCTCAATTCTCCATGAAAACAAAATCTGCGAAGAGCAAAGATACCCTAATTTCTTCCCTCTACACAACCGTGCCATCATCTCCTTCTAAAACTCACTCCAAGAACAAACCCGATGAACATAACAGATGAGTTTAGCTATTTTCACCTGATATCAACTCTTCTAATTCTCTCCAATCTTTACCCTAGCCTAATCTACATCTTATGCTGGTCATTCTAAGCTATATAATGAGAGTTATCGTGCCATATTCCATGAGATACAAACCTTAACAGAATTGGTATATCATGCTCAACATTAATGAAACCTCTCCAAACTCACCAAAATCAATCCTCTAACCTATCCTAACAGTTCTATACTAACAATTCCCTAAGATTCTAACTAAATCATGCAATACGAAGAGAAAACAAACCTGGTGCAAAATGGTGAAAACAGTTATGGAAACCCTTGAATCTGATGCTTGCAGTGATTGGAACTTGCTCAGTGACCTTGATTAGGAGTTCTGTATGCAATGGATCTTGTGCAAACTCCTTGAATCTTGTACTTGAAACCTTCTTGCAAATTGGATGATGAAGATGGATGGTACAATCCTTGCTCCAATCTGCCAAATCTTTGATGGAATTCTGATCTAGGAAAGGTATTGATGATGATCCAAGCAAGAAATATGGAAATTGATGGAGATTGGAGAGAGTTTGTAATGCTTTTGCAAATTGGAGAAAGTGTGTATAACTTGTGGTTTTGAGAAATTGTAATCACCAACCATGGCATGAACCATCTCATATCAATATATACATGTCCTTAGAACCTCCTAGAAACTTGGAGAAGCTTCCCTTGCATTCTTTCCTTTGGATTTGGTTTATGTATCTTCCATTACAAGTAACCATGAATAACTCCCAAAATGTGAAATAAGCTCAAAATTATAATTTAGCCAATGTCTTTAAAATGATCTTTCCATTCAAAATGACCTATAATTTTGCTTCATTTGGCCAAAGTATGAAAAATCTCATTTTTAAGTCCATTTTTATTCATTAAATCCAACAATTTTGAAACCTTGTGCTATGAATCTTTCCAATCTCTCATGGTCACTTTTCTAGACTCAAAATGTCATTTGGAACAAGTTTGATGTTTTAAAGTTTTCCATTTGAAGCTTCCTTGTATGAGTTTTGGGCATAGGTTGAAATGACCTGTAATTCTCAAATGACCAAAATACCCTTTACTTGCCAAGACCATAAGTAGAGTTCCACAAATCATATGAAGGCATACTATACCATTCTAGAAATCTAAGACAATGAGGAACAACTATTATGTTGACCAGAAATTAATTTGAAATCTCCTTGAGGGGTAAAAATAGCTTGGAAGTCAAGTCACTTTCATAGACAAAATTTCAGATACCTCAGATGACCTGTAACTTGCAAGGATCATAACTTGAGTTCTATAAATATCCTTGATGTCTTCCACCACTAAGATTAAAGGTCTTGAGATCCTCTACAAGTTTCATGTTGGCCAAGGATCCATTTGAAGCTTGCATTTTGACTTATCTTGCTTGGAAATTTGACCTAAACTAGGGGATTTTACACAGAAACCCTAATTTAGAAACTCCTCTTCTCCTTGATTTCTCTTGAATTCTTCTTAGCATAACAACATATACTTATTCCTCATGTCAAATGATAAACCCCACATTTCTTCAATAGCCCTCAATGCCTTTCAAACAATCCTTTGACCTAGGGTTGACCCAGGGTTGACCCAGATGAAACCCTAGTTGACTGTCTTCCTCCACAACTCTTGTGACCACACCAATGACTTATTTCCTTCTCCAAATGACTTTCTAAATCCTCCAAGATGTCTAGATACTCCCCATGCTCAGCCCACAACTCACAATTTCTTTGTTGATCCTCAGACACCCTCAGTTAGGAGATATACTCAATGCTTAATCTACTGACTTCTCCAACTTTCAAATTCTTTTCTGATGACTTGAATGAGATTGAATCAGAATAATAACCTCTTGATAGGCTTCTAGAGAGGAGAATAATGCTTGGTTCCCTGTTGGATGACTTGCTATGCTTATGCTATGCAGATGAGTTACCTATGTACATGACTCTATATGCAAATGCTAATGATATTGAAACATAAACCAAGTGAATAAGGTTGAGCAAATTTTAGGGTGCAACAGCTGCCCCTATTCAAGCGACTTGGACCCGATTGGGTGAAGAGCCCGGAGCCTTCAGACATTCGCGGTACGAGACGGTTGAATACTAAGAACCCAGAAATTTGCCAACCGCAGAAATAAACCGCGTCACTGCTTGGGGAACGACATTCATCAGCTGAATCTGACTGTTACGGCAACCCACTGATCTCGTAGCGACCGTGCTGGGGATTATTTTCGTCATCCTGAAAAAGATTCTATCATCGAAGAAATCTCAACTACACCTGTCCACGTTAGGACTCCATCTGCCATCACCACGAAAAATCTCGGCGACTTCGCTGGATCTGTCCATGTCAGGACTAAACTCTCTGGGTTAGGAATACTTCGTCCACGTTAGGACTCACCCTTCCATGTTAGGAATACATGTCCACGTCAGGACCCACCTTTCCACGTAAGGAATATATCGCTTTTCCTCGTAAGGAAACCATCTATTGTCTTGGTTTGTCCACGTGAGGACTCCACTTTTCCACGTAAGGAATGCATCTCTGTCCACGTAAGGAATGCCATCTTCTTCCACGTAAGGAAACGAACTTCTTTTCTTTCCACGTCAGGAATCAATCTTGATATGTCCGCGTAAGGACTCAGTCTTTCCCCGTAAGGAATAAACTCGTCTTTCCACGCAAGGAACCCGTTTTTCTTCCACGTAAGGAATGCTCTTGATATATCCACGTAAGGACTCTAATCTTTCCACGTGAGGAATACTACATCAATCTTTCTTTCCACGTTAGGAATGTCATTTGTCCACGTAAGGAATACCACTTTTTCCATGTAAGGAATGCAACTCTCTTTTCCACGTAAGGAATCATTTTTCTTCCACGTAAGGAATCACCATCTCTTCTTCCACGTAAGGAATACAAACTTTCCCCGTAAGGAAAACAATTTGATATGTCCACGTAAGGACTACATCGTCCACGTTAGGACCCACTTTTCCACATTAGGAATAATAATCTTCTTGATTTGTCCACGTAAGGACTCCATCGTTCCACGTAAGGAACACTCCTTTATCTGTCCCTGTAAGGACTCCATCCTTTCCACGTAAGGAAACGCTTTTCGTCTTGATTTGTCCACGTTAGGACTCACTACTCGACTCGCTGAGGGTAAAAACTTGTCCACGTCAGGACTCATACACCTTTGACCCACTGGGGGAGTGAGGCTTTGTCCACGTCAGGACTCACATCTCAACCTGCCGAAGTAATAGGGCCTGTCCACGTCAGGACTTGCGCGTCTTCGACTTGCTGGGGAAATAAGACTTTGTCCACGTCAGGACTCACACTTTGCCACCAACACGAAGAATGATAAATGTGTCCACGTCAGGACTCTCGTATCTTGCCATCACAAAGAACTACAAACGGGTCCACGTCAGGACGCACATTTCACCATTACGAATAAAACTATCTGCTGGAAATAAATGGTCCATGTCAGGACTCCAACATGAAGAGTAATCAATCTTGTCAACGTTATGACCTCACATTCAATCCACACCGAGAGCTCAATTCTGTCCACGTTAGGACTAGCACACATCGTCAATTTGAGGAAATGTCCACGTCAGGACTCCACATTCCAACAATCTTCTCTAGCACGAAGAAAACCTGTCAAGAAATTGTCCACGTTAAGACTCATCCTTCCATTGGTCCGCAAGCTTCTTATCACTGACGTTATAGCAACTTTGGAGCTGACTCTACTGGGGATATCTGAAAACCAAACTACTGGATGCCTGCTCTGATAACCGGCGGTAGCCTCTGAAATTCTGGTTCATGAAACTTTTTAATGCTGACGTAACAACAACTTTGAAGGAAGCAATCCGCTGGTCGGACTAGAGAAACTTCAACAAGAACCCAGGCGGGGAAATAAGTAACTCTGCTTGGGGACAAAGAGAAACTTATCCTGCTGACTCTGTGGGGAGTAGTGCCACAGCTGATATTTCGTTGAATGTCTCATGCCAAGACTTCGAATGTTCACTGATTTTTTGGAGCAAGAACCCATCCCACCTGCAAGAGAAACAAATACTTGAAACCAAACGATTAGCCGACCTAGTTTATGTTTCACAATGCATGCGTTTGTCAATGATGCAATATTCCCGTTAACATGGAAATGCTACGCTTTTATTTAGTGGATGCAAGTATGACACTATATGCTGATGCAAATGCAGACTCGAACTGTTGGGTGCAGAAACTGCTTCAGCAAAATAAATGCTGAAGATAATGCCAACTCCGCTGGGGATAGCCAGATGCTATAGAATTATTCCAGCAAAATAAATGCTGGAAAAGGGAAGTCGACTCAGCTGGGAAATTGGGAACTCGAACCAAACACCTCACTGAAGTAACACCCTGCTGGGAATATAACTCTGCTGGAGAATGGCAGATGCGCCTGGTATGATCGGACTTCTGCTGTAAAGTAAACGGATATCACACGGTATTTTGACAAAATAAATGCCAATGCGCCACACCAACTCTGCCGGGGAGAGTCTTAATCTTCGAGTTCCACTGGGAGGAATGAAGACACTGGTTGGAAAGAGCACTCCGCTGGGGGATGGGATGATTCTCTTGGGAAAAATTAACTGACTCCACTGGGGGCGAGTAAATGACCCTGCGGGGAAAGTGAACTGCCTGAATACAACTCACAAATATTAAAACCATTCTGCTTGAAATGCACTGTCTGAATACAGCCTTACGATCTTGGAATCGCCAAACTCTACTGAGGATGAATGGCTTTGCTGGAGCATGTCCTTTGGATAAGCTGCGACTAGCTGGGGAATTCTACCCTCCTTCAGGAAGAACATGCATAACCTGCGTGGGGGTCAAGTCTCTCGTTATCACAATCTTTTGATCATCTTCCTCGTACGGTTATGAAACCTGCAACAACATAAACAATACAAGACAAGCCTATGCAACCAAATCGATTCAGGTTAGTGACGTTATTTTCAGTTAATTCAAAGCTTTAGCAATTGTTGGCAAGGGCCAGTGATGTTATACACATGCTAGTTTCAGTAAACTCAGGCGTTTTATCATGCACAAAACAGTAAAGAACCAGCATCAAGTACTGAATAACATATTTCATTGATTGGGCCCCTGAATGGGCGGAGTTTTGTACACGGGATGTAACTCCTGAAAAGAGGAAGCTACGCAAAGCAAATATACAAGTATGCACAAGAAGCATAAATATATTGACAAATTAGATTTGTACACATGTCGGCAACGGGATGCAGACGAACACCACGAACTGCTCCTCCTATGACTCATCCGACTCTAATGCTTTCCCGGTATCCATACCTCTGAAGCGGTTGTATCTGATAATCGCCCCCTCAGGTATTCTCCCGCATTGATGCTCACCGCAGTATCAAATTCAGACCGCAGTCATTTGCTTTTCAAATCCCTAACTTTTGCGTGAACCGCCCTTTACGGGTTTTCAGTTCACCGGGATACCCTTTTTTGCCGAAGCCGCCCAGTGTAGGTTTTCAACTTCGCGGGTGTACATTTTTCAAGTTTATCCCTAACTTTTGCCCGAACCTTTCATTCTGTTTTTGGTTCGCCAGGATGCCCCATTTTTGCCTGGACTCTCTTTTTTCTGTCCAGCGGGTCAATTTCAAGCAAAGTATTTTTTAACTGCGTCCGAATTTACAGGCGACGTAAAGTCTTCACCGTCCATAGTGGACAACAATAAAGCTCCTCCTGAAAAGACTTTTCTGACAACATATGGCCCTTCGTAGTTGGGGGTCCACTTGCCCCGGTGATCTGCCTGCGGCGGGAGAATCCTTTTCAGCACAAGGTCGCCCGTCTGAAAGCTTCGCGGATGTATCTTTTTGTCATATGCTTTCTTCATTCGGCTCTGGTACAAACGACCGTATGCTAGAGAAGCTAGCCTCTTCTCATCCATCAAACTCAATTGGTTCAACCTGTCTTTCACCCATTCTGCCTCGTCCAGCTGAACGTCTCGCAATACCCTCAGAGAATTGAAAGGTAGCATCTCGTGCCAATCCTTATAGGTCACCATCATTTTCTGAACGATCCTCTTGATATTCTTATTGGCCGCCTCGACAACGACATTCATCTTGGGTCGGTAAGGGGAGGAGTTGTGATGTTCGATCTTGAAATTCTGACAGAGCTCCTTCATCATTTTGTTGTTCAGGTTTGAACCGTTGTCCGTGATTATCCGCTCGGGAATCCCATATCGGCAAATGATATCTCTCTTGATGAATCTGGCCACTACTTGCTTCGTTACATTTGCGTAAGACGCCGCTTCCACCCATTTGGTGAAATAATCGATTTCTACTAGAATGAACCGGTGCCCGTTAGAAGCCGTCGGCTCGATCTTTCCAATCATATCAATTCCCCACATCGAGAATGGCCATGGCGATGACATCACATTTAGAGGACTCGGAGGCACATGGATCTTATCAGCATAGATTTGGCACTTGTGGCACTTCCTTGCAAACTTGAAACAGTCAGTTTCCATCGTTAGCCAAAAATAACCTGCTCGCAGCAGCTTTCTCGTCATAGCATGCCCACCAGCGTGCGTACCAAAGGTACCTTCGTGTATTTCCTCCATGAGCAACTTTGCCTCTCTCTCGTCTACACAACGCAACAACACCAAATCGTGGTTTCTTCTGTATAAGACGCCATCCGGATTCAAATAGAAATTACCCGCTAATCTCCTGAGAGTTTTCTGATCTTGACTGGATGCCCCAGCCGGATACTCTTTATTCTTCAGGAAATTAAGGATGTCAAAATACCACGGTTTGTCGTCGGATGCTTCATCAATAGCAAATACAAAAGCTGGCCTGTCAAGCCGAGAGATAACGATTCGGGGAGCCTCGTTCCAGAAGTTGACTTTGTACATGGAAGACAAAGTGGCCAGGGCGTCAGCCATTTGATTCTCTGCCCGCGGTACGTGATGCAATTCGACTTTGTCGAAGAAAGGCAACAATCTCCTTGCATAATTCATGTAATGTATCAAGTTGGGCTGACGTGTCTCCCATTCCCCTTTTATCTGATTCACCACCAGAGCTGAGTCTCCGTATACGTCTAAATTCTTGATTCGCAAATCAATGGCTTCTTCAAGCCCCATTATACAAGCTTCGTATTCGGCCTCATTGTTGGTAACTGGAAAGGTCAATCGGGCAGTGAACGGGATGTGCGACCCGTGTGGAGTAGTGATGATTGCCCCTATTCCGCTACCGTAAGCATTCACAGCTCCGTCAAATATCATCTTCCATTTGGAACCCAACTCTGGTCCTTCGTCTGGAAACGACTCTTCACAATCTTTCATCTTTAGGTACATGATATCCTCGTCAGGAAAATCAAACCTCATCGATTGGTAATCTTCAATAGGCTGCTCCGCCAGATACTCGGACAGCACACTCCCCTTTATAGCCTTTTGCGAGACGTATTGGATGTCATATTCAGTCAAGACCATCTGCCAACGGGCAATTCTCCCTGACAACGCCTACTTTTCGAATACATATTTGATAGGATCCATCTTCGAGATGAGCATGGTTGTATGATTCAGCATGTATTGCCTCAATCGCTTGGCGGCCCAGGCTAGCGCGCAACAAGTTTTCTCCAACATTGAGTATCGAGATTCACAATCTGTAAATTTCTTACTCAAGTAGTAAATCACATGCTCTTTTCTTCCTGTCTCGTCGTGTTGACCGAGAACACAACCCATGCTTCCCTCAAGAACCGTCAAATACATGATCAAGGGTCTCCCTGCCACTGGGGGTATCAAAATAGGAGGCTCCTGCAAATACTGCTTTATTTTGTCGAACGCCTTTTGACAATTTTCGTTCCACGTTACAGCTTGATCTTTCTTCAACAGCTTGAATAATGGTTCACACGTGGCAGTTAGGTGAGATATGAACCGAGCGATGTAGTTCAACCTCCCTAAAAACCCGCGCACCTCTTTCTCTGTTTTAGGCATCGGCATTTCTTGAATCGCTTTTATTTTAGCAGGATCGACCTCTATTCCTCTTTCACTTACGATAAACCCCAACAGCTTACCCGATCTCACCCCGAAGGTGCATTTGTTAGGGTTCAGTCTCAGCCTGAACTTCCTAAGCCTTTTAAATAACTTCAGCAGATTCACCAGATGCTCTTCCTCCGTCTGAGATTTGGCAATCATATCGTCAACATAAACTTCGATCTCTTTATGCATCATATCATGGAAAAGAGTCGTCATCGCGCGCTGATATGTTGCCCCAGCATTTTTCAAACCAAAGGGCATCACTTTGTAGCAAAATGTTCCCCAAGGCGTTATGAAAGTAGTCTTCTCCATATCCTCTGGCGCCATTTTAATCTGATTATAGCCTGAAAAGCCATCCATGAAGGAGAATACGGAGTATTGAGCAGTATTATCAACTAGCACGTCAATATGAGGAAGCGGGAAATCGTCCTTTGGGCTTGCTTTATTCAAATCTCTATAATCCACGCACATCCGAACCTTGCCATCTTTCTTTGGCACTGGTACGATGTTAGCAACCCATGAGGGATATTTTGTCACAGCAAGGAACCCAACGTCCCACTGTTTTTGAACTTCCTCTTTGATCTTTACTGCCATATCGGGCCTAGTTCTGCGAAGCTTTTGTTTGACCGACGGGCATTCTTCTTTCAGTGGCAGACGGTGCACAACCATATCTGTATCGAGCCCTGGCATATCTTCATACGACCAAGCGAATACATCACTATACTCTCGGAGCATTTCAACCAGTCTCCGCTTGATATCGCTCTGCAGCGCGACTCCGATACGAATATTCTTCTCAACCCCTTCCGACCCCAAGTTGATAATTTCGATGACCTCGTCGTGAGGCAGAATGGCTCTTTCCTCTTGCTTCACCAACCAAGACAGTTCTTCAGGAACGTCACTATCTTCGACAACCTCTTCTTCGGCCTGAAATACCAGGTGCTCAAAGTCGGGACGAGTCATAGGTGGTTCAAGGATGTCATCTGAAAATGTTATCCTGCAAAAGGAATGGTTAAGTGCTTCAAAATGCGTATGAAGCGAATAACCACGTTGCCATTTTATTGAAAAATACAAAACAAGAAAGACAGAGATTACAGTATTTGCACATGAAAAAACGCCATTTATTTGATGATTAACACGCAATGTTCATAACAACACAACCCTAAGCAAATCATGATGCCCCGGGCAAGACATCAGATTATTCAACAATTAATAAAGCAAAGCATTACTGTTTAAGAGTCACAGGAACAAGCTCCTGAATAGACCAGTTGCACAGTCCTTGTCCTGGCGTGCTTGGCTGAATCCAGGCATCCATATCATAGTCGCCGTCTCCTTCGTCAGACTCCGAAGCAGCATTGATGGTTTCATGACATACTCCACTGGCAGAGATAGTTATCGGCCCTCTAAAACGGGGTGGCCCCACAGCAGGTGTTGACAATGACGGTTGGTATCCCAGCCCGAACTGGTCCATCTTCACAGGGATATCCAGCACTTTGCCCCAGCACTTTGCTTCTCCTGCCTCCACCAGAGCTTGAGCTTCTTTATACGATGAGACGGCTATCTCTGACACTTTGCTCGGCCCGGGACCTTTGTCCTTGCTACGCAACCCTTCAAATGCCTGGCAGGGTGTTTCGTGGATCTCTCCATCGACCTCCACATATTTAAATGACGACAGATGGCTGACCAGGATGTCCTCTTCTCCGCATACGGTGACTACGCTCTCTCCGACCATATATTTTAACTTCTGATGCAGGGTAGACGTGACTGCCCCGGCTCCATGAATCCAGGGTCTTCCGAGCAAGCAGCTATATGCAGGCTGTATATCCATGATATAAAATTCCGTCGCAAACACCTCCGGCCCCACCTGTAGAGGCAATGTGATCGATCCAAAGACTGTTCTTCGCGTGCCGTCAAAGGCTCTAACTATCAAGTCACTGGGTGTGCACAGGATTCCCCTGACATCCAGCTTCATCATTGCTTTCTTGGGCATCACATTCAGAGATGATCCGGTGTCGACCAACACATGCGACATTACTGATCCTCTACACTCGACAGATATGTGCAGCGCCATATTATGATCTCTCCCTTTCGGGGTCAAATCGAAGTCGGTAAAGCCTAAGCTGTGGCCTGCATTCACATGTGCCAACACTCCTTCCAGCTGATTCACGGAGACGTCTTGGGGTACAAAAGAAGTATCCAAGACCTTCAACAAAGCATTTCGGTGAGCTTCCGAACACAAGAGCAATGACAAAATGGGTATTTTGGACGGCGTCTGTTGCAGATGCTCCACAATCTTATAATCACTTTTTCGAATCAAGCGCATGAACTCTTCTACATCTTTCGATGCCGCTTCTTTTTCGCTCGCTTGCACTGGGACATTCTCAACCACTTTCCCTTTCCCTTTCGCTAGTCTTTCGGCCTCCACCTCCGGTGATATGAAGATCCTACCACTCCTTGTCATACCTCCTGAACCAACAACGTTATCCACAGTCTCGGCTGGCTGCTTATCAACATCAATCTTTATCCCGTCACAATACACCTCCAACCCATATGACCAGGGGACTGCTTTTGTGTTCTCGTACGAAATCGGTTCGGCCTTAGTTATGGTGATTGGTGGTCGCTGAACCGGTGCTGCAATAGTGATTGTCTTTTGAGGAATCGTTACAGTGGCCACATCACTCTGATCATCTGCTACTACCCCTGCAGGCTCTTCAGTTGCTGCTCGGTCAAACTGCAATGTGCCTCCATCAATTAAAGCCTGAATGCCTTTATTCAAATCACCACACCCTCCAGCTAGGGTCCAGCATTCTAAGCAATACTCGTCACATCTTGGATAAACACCCCCTTGCAGTAATCTGCTTTTTATCTCGCTCAGCGGCGTCTTTAAATCGTCGACATTCATTATCAGATTCAACCCTTCCTCAGTCAGGATGGCGTTTGCCCCATGATTAGGCATGGGTTTCTGCACTATATTCGGACCTGCCGTTCCGAAATTGATAGTCTTATTGTCCAAAAGATCCTGCACAACGTGCTTAAAAGCATGGCAACCCTCTATATCGTGGCCCGGAGCCCCAGAATGAAACTCACAGTGCTTGCTTGCATCATAACCATACGGAGGAGTTCCCGTTATCGGTGCCAGAGTTCTCTTCTCTACCAAATTTAGACCCAACAGCGTCTGCAACAAATCAGCATAGGTTGAGGGAGGCTTCTCAAACACTCTTCTTGGTTTACCACCCTGGAATCTTCGCTGAGCCTGCTGTGCCCCCTGCTGTGGCTGCTGCTGCTGCTGCTGTTGCTGTTGTTGTTGTTGTTGCTGAAATGGTTGTTGTTGATATGGAATAGTAACACTCGCCACCTGCTGCGGCTGATGATATTGGTTTCGTCCCATGCCTCGGCCTCGGCCTCAGCCTCCAAACACTGCGCTTGCCTCGCCCTGACGGCGCCCACCAAAAGCCTTCCTATTACTGCCAGATGCAGTTGATTCCTCAGCCTGGAACTTTCCTTGCTTAATGTTACGTTCAATCTTTTCTCCCATCAGAATTAGGTCTGAAAAACTGGCCAGAGATGTATGAAACAACATGTCATGAAATAAGCCCGTGAATGTGCCGACGAACATGTCATTCATTTCCTTGTCTTCTAAATGAGGGCGGACCCTGGCAGCCATATCGCGCCACCTTTGCGGGTACTCTTTAAAGCTCTCCCCCTTCTTCTGAGACAGCCCTGCCAATTGGACCCGATTGGGCGCCAAGTCGCTGTTATACTTGTAGTGAGCTACAAATGCCTCTGCTAATTGCTTCCATGTCTTGATATTAGTTGGCTCCAACCCCATGTACCACTCTAGGGAAGGGCCTGACAAACTATCTTGAAATAAATGCATTAGCATTCTCTCATCAGTTGAGTATGCAGACATCTTTCTGTAATAAGCCCGCACGTGCACTTTCGGACATGTGTCCCCTTTATACTTATCAAACGCAGGAGCTTTGAATTTGATTGGCACCCTCAAGCCAGGTACCAGACCCATTGTTGCCATGTCTAAGCCCACAGCACTTTGGTTCAGGACCCCCCTCATCTGCTCTTCCAGCATTCTGATCTTCTGGGAGTCATCCATCGGCCCTTCGAAACCTCCGCCGGAGAAAGCGTCCTCCTGCTGATCTTCTTGCCACATACCATTCCCAGCTCCATACCCATCATATCCATTATTGAGGCCAGCCCTGATCTGATTCATCACTGGGCCTCGCCCTCTGTTGCCGTACCCCTGAACACCTCCAGCAGGCCCAAAAGCCATTAACCCGGCACCGTTTCCATTTCCGAAACCTCCATAACCCTGATTGGCCACACCATAACCATCCTGCCCAAAGCCTTGAGCATTGAAACCATATTTCCCAACATTATCGAATCCCTGATCGTTGAACCCGAATCCAGTATTGCCGAAGCCGTTGCCTCCCATATTATCGCCCAAGTTGACATCACCAAGCCCAACGTTATGGACAGCAGTCTCGTTCCCAACTCCGACGTTACCGTTCCCAGCGGCGGTAGCGTTGTTGACATTAGCGGCAGGTATATTGACTACAGGTGGAGCCACTGGCGTGGGAGTGCCGTCTCCATGAACAGTATCGACTCGCACAGACTGATGCTCCTCATTACCGTGACCAGCATTTCGGGCCAACAGAGGTTGGACCATGGCTTGCAAATTCTCCTGACCTTTTGCAATAACTTTCATGGTCTGCATAAAGAGAGCTAGCTTCTCGCGCACATCTTGTATCTCGTTCTGCATTTGATCCATGATTCTTCGACAGTTGGTGCGGGTAGAATAGCGGTGCGGGTGTTGATCTGCAATCCTGGAAAGTACCTGGTACAGAGCAGGAAATAAGACACCATCCAAAGATTGCCTGTAATGCAATATGAATATGAATGCAATGCAAATGTGTGTCTGTGCATTAGGGGAATTCATTCCCCGATTCTAGTGTGAAGGTGCCGGTGCAATGACAGTGCTAGAAATACAGAGATCGGAGTTGAATCACAGAAAGCCTCGTATATTGCAGAAAAACCAATAAGCCAAGAATACCATGTCACTGAGAGTACAATACGAAAGCATGACCTCAACCAACAATCCTGGTGATGGTCAGCACTATGCAAATAAAGCATACAAGTTACTACATGAAATGATCAAACCCTCCCATAAGTCTGGTACTCTTCTAGCAGCTTCTTGGTCTCCGGATGACTTGGTCAATCCAGCAGCCCTTCAACAAGTTGGTTTCTTTTCTTAAGAACACGCCGCACGTCTTCAGCAGTTTCTTCCCATGCCCCCTCTCCGAAGCGATCCTCTAGTTTACGCTTCTGAGACACAGCTTCATCTCTGCCTTTGATGGCCTTGTTTAGTGCATTCTGGAGACTGTACCGGGTCATCACTTCTTCTTCACACTTCTTGATGCTGGACTTCAACTGCTCTTCGAGGTCGGAAATTTGCTGCTTCAACTTATCTTCCCTCTTCTTATTGTTGGTGAGCATGGCATTCCAGGTCTTATTGCAAGAAGAGATCTCTCGGTGAGCGATGTCAAGCGCTTTCTTCTTGGATTCAAGCATGTCATGGGAGCTTCTGAACTCTTGCCCCAGACGTTCGCGCTTCTTCCTCTCCTCAATTAACTCGGCCCCTAGTCTGTTCATTAGCTCAATCTGCTGTTGGAAAGCGTACACGGCCTTATTTTTCTCACTGCGTATTTGGGCTAGCTCCTGCTCTAACCCTTCGTTGATCTTCATCAAGGCTTCTTTTTATTTCACAACTTGCTCGTAGGCTTTTATGGAAACAGTAGTTGGCTCTGCTACCGGAATAGGAACAAGGATTGGTACATCTGGGAATGGCATCCGCAACTGACTTGCTCTCTCCTGGATCCCAACTCTATAAGGTGCATAAGCTTGACAGTCGTTCTTCCCTAACAACGGCTTCCCTCTTCGGTTAATACGCGTCCAGGCATGCTGC
Source organism: Lathyrus sativus (assembly GCA_963859935.3). Classification (NCBI taxonomy): domain Eukaryota; kingdom Viridiplantae; phylum Streptophyta; class Magnoliopsida; order Fabales; family Fabaceae; genus Lathyrus; species Lathyrus sativus. The sequence goes on along the minus strand of OZ012741.1, from coordinate 439,378,453 downwards.
AACTTGGCTAACAACTCTCCCTTCAAATCTCCGGTGAAGTACAGAGATTCCTGTACTTCTTCCTCCTTTGGCGGGTTCTTCAGCGCATATCCGAAATGACGGACCAACAGTGATGGGTTGTAGTTAATACACCCTTTTCTTCCAATCAGCGGCACATTAGGTTACCCAGAACAACTGAATATAAGCTCAGATCCCAACAGATCTCTATCAAACCACTCAACGTCTTCGGAAGATAGCCTCATCAGGCGCTCTGACCAGCTAGCGGTGGTTGCACTTTCCACAAAAGATCCCTTCATGGGAAGATGACTCTTGAACCACATATTCAACAAGGGAGCGCAGCAGTAAACAACCTTTCCCCTTCTGTTTTCATTCTTGTAGTGCAAGGAGTGGTAGAAGTCTCCGATCAACGTTGGCACTGGATTGCCGGCAGCAAATAGATGGAAAGCGTCCAGGTCTACGAAATTGGGCAAGTTAGGGAATAGCACAATCCCATAAATGCATAGAGCCAAAATAGCGTCGAAAACCACCCAACATCCGTTCTTGGCATACTCCTGAGCCTTGCCAACCAGGAAATCAAGAGAGAAACCTGAAACCCCAAGCCAAGAAGTCACTAACAGTTCTGCAGCGTCCATGTGCAAAGCTTTGGCTAAGTCCTCCAACTTGGGCTCAGCAGCAGAGTGAATAAATGGAACCTTGTCCTGCACGGGTAGCTCAGTAAACTCCACATACTCCTCAATGGTGGGCCCTAGAATGAAGTCAGCAAACGTAAAACATCTCAATGCAGGGTCATAGAACTGCATCAGGGTGTACAACCCGTTCATCTCATCAGTAGTGGGCTTGCAGACTAATCTCAGTAATCTCCCGTGACTCATTCTGAAGCTTCTCCTAACCTCCTCATCAGCAAGAGATATCAGACCAAGCAAAGAAGTAATATCAGGTGAAGGCAGCTTATACGCAACTGTTTTCCTCAAACCAGCCATAATCAATACTCAGAAGTCTGGGCACTAGAATCGGAGGATATGCAAATGCACCTGCAGCACAGACACATGTTAATGGGATGCAATGATAATGGGTATGCAAACAATGCAATGCAAGTAACATGCAACAGGGACCAACTGCCGTAGCTGAATAGCCTGAACCATATCAAGAAGTCTCGGATAGACTCTATAGAAGTCCTCAAACCCTGGTCTCAGATAGACCTAAAACAAAGCTCCCACAATGGTCTCCGACATACCTCACACTATAACTCTAACTGGTCTCTGGCAGACCTCATAGCTCTCCAACTGGTCTCTGACAGACCTCAGAACTCTCCAACTGGTCTCTGACAGACCTCAGAATACATCTCCAACTGGTCTCTGACAGACCTCAGAATACATCTCCAACTGGTCTCTGACAGACCTCAGAACTCCCCATAAATACCCAGGATCTCTGATCAAGAAATAACTCGTATCTGAAAGTCTAGTTACCTGCATAACCCCAAACCCTCTCACAGGCGGATGTCCTAGTAACTGACAAAGGTATGGCATCCTATGCGGTCGTCGGCGTCACAGACTTTCAGGGTTGATGATACGATTCCCAGAAGGAGTGGCATCATCAAATCCTGAAGAGGCCTCACTTAGCCAACGTCCAAATGATCGGTTCCCGGAGTCGACAATTCAGCTGACCAACAACCCCTTCGACCCAAAGGGTAGAAAAAGAAGCCAACCAGAAGAACCTCGTCCGAGTGTAGATTTCATGAGACACTAATGCAAGCAAAGCCGGCACACGCCCACTAGTTTCTACTCTAATTCTAGGTGCACTCAAGCCCAGGTCCGGCTTATCTCTCAATCATAGATAGTGTTGAAAATAAAGGTCAGAAATAAACATCCATACAAAATCCTCGACGGGAAAACAAGCGTTAGGATTGACTCTCTTAAGGGACGTTGGATCCCAAATGCATAAGAACTATCGCAGTCCTTAGCAGCCAGGGGACGTTGGATCCCCACCAGAGTCGCCAGCTGTCGCTACTGCGAAAATCGGCGCCGGCTGAACAGAAGAGTCGCCACCATGCGTTATTTATCTTACGGGAGGGAAAGGAAACGCTCAGAGTAAACCTCGCACAACACGGGAAAGGTATGGTCGTCGCAACCAAAACCTGGATTCGGGAGTCGGTTACGCAAGGGGAAGGTATTAGCACCCCTCACGTCCGTCGTACTCGACGGGATCCACGCTTGTTTTCGGGTATGGATTGTTATTCTATCTACTCTACAGGTCAGGGGTTAAAAGAAAATAAAATGAAAATAAAATGACTCGGCAAAGTATCGCACTTTATGCCTACGTATTCCCGTCTGGAATGAGAAATCAGAGTCAACGTAGTTCGCCTACCTACGAGAAAGGAGGGGAAGGTTGCTCGCTAGGATATCGCATCCTATGCCTACGTACTTCCACACAGCATGGAAGATCAGAGCAAACGTAGTTCGGGCCACGTACGACACAAGTATGTCTTGATTGTTTTTTATTCCTTCTGAAAAAGGTTTTTCTGATTAGCAGTCCCGGCGGACAAAAATGACGTCTTGATGAGTTCACATTCTTTTACGGAAGAAGTGTTTCTTATTATGTTTGAAATTTTATTGTATTTTTCTGTTTGCTTTGAGGAAGAAGAGACAGAACTCTAACCTACGGTTGCGAAGGGAATCAAACTAACCTAATGTTATCATGCATGGGTTAAGACCTAGTGTCTATCATGCTCCTCTCTTGCACAGAGAGAAACAGAGATCCTACGGGATAAGCGGAAACAGAAACAATATCAGATATATACAGTAAAGCGGTAAAATGCATGGATGCAACAATACAAGCGAGGCAAGGGAGTCCCACTCAACCTCGAACCTAAAAAACAATAGGCAAAAATGAACAGACTTCACTTTCAACCCAACAGGGTAAACAACAAACAATACAGTCCAGAAAACCAATCAATACATCAAGAATGAAATACAGCAGAAGAATAAACAGCATCAGCAGCTCTGCATCACAGCAGTCTTCAAGTCATCTCCAATCAGCTACAAGCTTCAGCAAGCATCACTCTCCATCTCCACAGCTTTCCAGCAAGGGCTTTGGTCATCAATCTTCCATCTACAATGGCTTTTCTTCAAGTCTCAATCTCCAGGAGAAACATCAGTCAACAAGATGAAGTGAATGAATGTTAGACAGTTAATTACCTACCAAGGGTGGTTCATCAACTGTTAACATTAGACAGACAGCTTCCTCTCAAAAGTTCTATCTTTCAAATACATTCACTGATCCTTCCAAAGGAAGGAGGTGGATATTTGGAAGAGACTTTGAATCATAGAGAAAGGATAGATGCAGACAAGGCATTCCATGTTTGAGAAACAAGCTTTCTAATCTAGAGCTCTGCCTAGCTCCTAAACCCTAATCTCCTCAACAGCTGTTAGCAGGAATATCCTCACCAACTCTGGAAGTTGATCTTCAGTCTCTGGATCTCCAATGACTTCAATCATCACAAGTCTTCAGCTCTCCCCAATCCCCAAGCAATCCCAATACCCACACAGACAAATCAATAATCCCCATAGGGCACACCACACCAGTCAAACAAATATAGACAGTATATTAATAGCAGTAGGGGAATCCAAGTGATTTCTAAGGGATCTAATACCTACCCATAGTCCCTATAGTCCCATATCTAAAATATCCAATCTCTAAGTCCTAAGGGAAATGAACTAATTCACCTATAAACCCTAACTTTGTTCATGTTGTTCACACCTAAACTAAACACCTAAAATTGAGTCTTAAAAATGTGCACTAAATTGCATATACAAGCTACATGTCTAAACTAATCAACCTAAAAAGAATGGATGAAAAATATTAAAGCAACTAGTAGAACAAAAATTATCAAAATCATGTATGAAATGAAACACCTAAAATATGCATTTATTTGGAAAATATGGGAAAATATCAAATAAAAAATAAAATGCAATTTTCATTTTTTAGAATTTTCAAGACATCTTGAAGAAATTAATGCAAAAAGAATCAGTTGAAAATATGCATTTTATGATTTATTATGATTTTTTTAAGAATTAATATTTTTGAAGAAATAAAATGAATTAAGAGTGGAAAGGGGTGCAGGGAGTAAATTGATTCAGTTAAAAAACAAGGATGGGCCCAGACTGGGGGCACGCATAGCAAGCGCGTCTGGGCCCAATGCTATCAGAAAACCTAACAAAAATAAAAAAACCTGAACGGTGCATATAGTAAGAAATCTAGTTCATATTAGTTGGGCCTTGGGAACGGGGGTGGCATTAGCAACGATGTTTGAGCCCAGTCAGAAAGTTTAAGTGAAACGGTGCGTTTGGCACCCCAGAGTCTCCCTCCATATTTCTTTTTAAACGTGAGCCATACGATCAAGATCCAGGTCAATGAGGAAGACCTCATCCAACGGACACCATGTTTCTTCTCCAAATGGCTAGGGTTTCAGCCATGGAAGCTCCATGCACGAGCTTATGGACCAGACCTTCCACCCATCCATACATCCTCAATTCTCCATGAAAACAAAATCTGCGAAGAGCAAAGATACCCTAATTTCTTCCCTCTACACAACCGTGCCATCATCTCCTTCTAAAACTCACTCCAAGAACAAACCCGATGAACATAACAGATGAGTTTAGCTATTTTCACCTGATATCAACTCTTCTAATTCTCTCCAATCTTTACCCTAGCCTAATCTACATCTTATGCTGGTCATTCTAAGCTATATAATGAGAGTTATCGTGCCATATTCCATGAGATACAAACCTTAACAGAATTGGTATATCATGCTCAACATTAATGAAACCTCTCCAAACTCACCAAAATCAATCCTCTAACCTATCCTAACAGTTCTATACTAACAATTCCCTAAGATTCTAACTAAATCATGCAATACGAAGAGAAAACAAACCTGGTGCAAAATGGTGAAAACAGTTATGGAAACCCTTGAATCTGATGCTTGCAGTGATTGGAACTTGCTCAGTGACCTTGATTAGGAGTTCTGTATGCAATGGATCTTGTGCAAACTCCTTGAATCTTGTACTTGAAACCTTCTTGCAAATTGGATGATGAAGATGGATGGTACAATCCTTGCTCCAATCTGCCAAATCTTTGATGGAATTCTGATCTAGGAAAGGTATTGATGATGATCCAAGCAAGAAATATGGAAATTGATGGAGATTGGAGAGAGTTTGTAATGCTTTTGCAAATTGGAGAAAGTGTGTATAACTTGTGGTTTTGAGAAATTGTAATCACCAACCATGGCATGAACCATCTCATATCAATATATACATGTCCTTAGAACCTCCTAGAAACTTGGAGAAGCTTCCCTTGCATTCTTTCCTTTGGATTTGGTTTATGTATCTTCCATTACAAGTAACCATGAATAACTCCCAAAATGTGAAATAAGCTCAAAATTATAATTTAGCCAATGTCTTTAAAATGATCTTTCCATTCAAAATGACCTATAATTTTGCTTCATTTGGCCAAAGTATGAAAAATCTCATTTTTAAGTCCATTTTTATTCATTAAATCCAACAATTTTGAAACCTTGTGCTATGAATCTTTCCAATCTCTCATGGTCACTCTTCTAGACTCAAAATGTCATTTGGAACAAGTTTGATGTTGTAAAGTTTTCCATTTGAAGCTTCCTTGTATGAGTTTTGGGCATAGGTTGAAATGACCTGTAATTCTCAAATGACCAAAATACCCTTTACTTGCCAAGACCATAAGTAGAGTTCCACAAATCATATGAAGGCATACTATACCATTATAGAAAGCTAAGACAATTAGGAACAACTCTTATGTTGACCCGAAATTCATTTGAAATCTCCTTGAGGGGTAAAAATAGCTTGGAAGTCAAGTCACTTTCACAGACAAAATTTCAGATACCTCAGATGACCTGTAACTTGCAAGGATCATAACTTGAGTTCTATAAATCTCCTTGATGTCTTCCACCACTCAAATTAAAGGTCTTGAGATCCTCTACAAGTTTAATGTTGGCCAAGGATCCATTTGAAGCTTGAATTTTGACTTATCTTGCTTGGAAATTTGACCTAAACTAGGGGATTTTACACAGAAACCCTAATTTAGAAACTCCTCTTCTCCTTGATTTCTCTTGAATTCTTCTTAGCATAACAACATATCCTTATTCCTCATGTCAAATTATAAACCCCACATTTCTTCAATAGCCCTCAATGCCTTTCAAACAATCCTTTGACCTAGGGTTGACCCAGATGAAACCCTAGTTGACTGTCTTCCTCCACAACTCTTGTGACCACACCAATGACTTATTTCCTTCTCCAAATGACTTTCTAAATCCTCCAAGATGTCTAGATAATCCCCATGCTCAGCCCACAACTCACAATTTCTTTGTTGATCCTCAGACACCCTCAGTTAGGAGATATACTCAATGCTTGATCTACTGACTTCTCCAACTTTCAAATTCTTTTCTGATGACTTGAATGAGATTGAATCAGAATAATAACCTCTTGATAGGCTTCTAGAGAGGAGAATAATGCTTGGTTCCCTGTTGGATGACTTGCTATGCTTATGCTATGCAGATGAGTAACCTATGTACATGACTCTATATGCAAATGCTAATGATATTGAAACATAAACCAAGTGAATAAGGTTGAGCAAATTTTAGGGTGCAACACTATGAAGAGAAAACTCACAATCGTATTCCTCTTAAGAGTAAGAAACTCAATATTGCAAGAGAATTCAAATTGCTGAAGAAGGCTGAAGCAGCAAAGGAAAGACGTTTGGAAAACAAGGAACATTCTGCATAGCTTCTAGTAGATGCAACAAAGGAGAGTAAAAAACTGAATAAAGAGAAGGCCATTCAAACCAGATTGGCTACCTACAAAGCTCATACTTCAGGGTCAAAGAAGCACATAGATGCTTCTGAAGATCCTTTAGCAGAAAATGAAGAAGCAGAATAATACTAGAGGGAGAATGCAAGTAATACAGAGAAAAATAACTGAAGAAACAAAGGAGACTAGAAATAAACTAGTTTATTTTACAGTCATATCTTTACTCATGTAATATTTGAATTCCAATGAAGTTTTTCCCTTTAATCACTTTATTAATCAAGTTTGCTACGTGATGTAAGTCTCAATTTTACTTAGAAATAAAGCAAAACAATTATGAACACATAATTATGATAGATATAAAAGTATTTTTATGCATAATCATAAAGCATTATAAGATCCACAAACAAGATAAATTCATATAATAAAGTTTCACAACTAAAACACAGGGGCACAAACAAAATGTTCTACATCCTAGACCTAATGTTTCTTTAACATTTCCATGATTGCCTTAAGGTCGGAACCAACTTATTTTTGCCTCTTAATAACAGACATAATTTTATCATCCATTGGGAGTTGGTTACTATCCATCTGACTTTTCATAAGCTCTTGACGTTCAGCAACATCAGTGGATTTGGCCTCAAGATTGAGCAGTTGCATTTGGCTAGATGCAACAACTTCCTTTGATGAAGAATTCTTCAGATCTTTAATAATCGAGTTGACAGATCTTCTGAAGCATTCCCATTTAGCATTATAGATCATAGGATTAGTGGATGCAAGTTCTTCTTCCACCAGTACCTTTGCCTCATTAAACAACTTGGTCATAAATACTTCTAGCTGAGAAAGTATATGATTGGGTAGAGGATAATGGTTGGTCATGTGCTGAGATAGTTTGGATGTGTTAGTTTCATACTTATGGGTCTCATGAATAAATTCAACTGTGATATCTTTTTCTAAGACATGATTTGATTGAGACTTGGGTTGGTCAATTTGATGAATTGATCGTAAGGGTTGATTTTGGCAATTGTTTTCTGATTGTTTCTCAGACTCAGCATATTCAGGTCCATCATTAAGAAAGTCCTAAATAGGTTGATATGCAAATGTTTTGGCGGAGTTTCTAGAGGGTAATGCAACATTGAAAGGCTTGGCATTCAAACCACTTCCAATTTCACCAAGAATTGGTGAAGTTAGACTGGTTTGAATGTAAGTATCAATGTCTCGAATTGTTTGATCAAGAGATGGATTATTAATGAGTCAAGTAGTTTTTAGTAACGAAAAATTGGTGTTCAAAGGAATGAATGATAGAGCAGAGGGTTGGATGGTTTTAACGGGTGAAGGTGTGGAAGACTTTCTTAGTGAAGTATTAAGATTAAAATTGTGAATGGGTTCAGCTTCAGTACCTAATCTAGCAGCAAGAGAGACAAGTTCTTCTGCGACTTCTGTTACATTAACCTCTGTATTTTCATTCAACCAAACTCTGGACTCATTGTTTTCCTTGGGATTATCTTTAGTACCAGTAACATTTTCTTTGCACCTCTCAATAAACTCTTGGATCATCTGAATAACTTTAGAAGATTTTAGAATATATTCTCCCAGATGTTATCTTAATATCTCCCTGCCTTTTTTTACGAGTTCTGTTGATTCCTTAATATGATTTTATTTAACTATTTCTTCACAAACTACATCCATACCAGTCAGAATAAAGGCGGTGAAGAATTTCTTAACTTCTTTCAAAACCAGAGTCCTTTTGGCTTCCCTTTCTTTTTCTTGTATACACTAGCTTCCTTGTATGAATTGCATTCTGATACTTCACTTCTTGACTTGGTAGGAAGGACTTTGGTGAGTTCATAAACTTCTTGTTCCAAAGTATCCTTGAAGCTATGAGGGTTTCCTTTCTTTTCACTTTTATGAACAAGCCTTTCTTCCTCCTTGTGTGCTGCTTTCTGAGCATCTCCCATCAATTTCTTTCTAACAAGTGCATGAGCTTCATTTTCTTCATCAGACTCTTCATCATTATCATAAGTGATTACCATCCTTTTTCCTCTTCTACTAGACTTATACTCATTCTGAGACCTTATAGGGAGATGATCCTGAGAAATGGTCACTCCACACTCCTTCTTAGCTTTTTCAATAAGCATTTTGATGACTTATGGAGAATCCTCCTTTGTTATCATAGAAAAATTGTTCAAAAACTTTCTTCTCTTATCTCTTCTAATTTTGATAGGATTGTTAATCATTATGTTGTCATTTTTCAATCTATCTTTCATGTGAGCTAGAACTGGTGTAGACAGTGCACTTCCAGTAGCATCATTTAAGTCTTGAGTGGCTCTACATTCTAACAACAAGTTGATCAATTTTCCTTGGTAGAAAAGTTCAGACAATAACCTTACATAAGGTACTGCTCTTTTAAGCTTTTTGGAGCAGCATTTAATGGATTCACATAATTGATGGAAAATGTAAGCTGGAAGATTTAACCTTTGATCAGTACAAAGATACCAAAGAAACATATTATGGTCCCAAGAAATTTGACCAGAACTACCATCACGAGGGATCGAACATCCAATGAGAATTTTGATCAGTAGTTTTTGTTCCAGATGCACATTTTTCACCTTACCAAAATCATCTTTCTTTTTTAAGAGACATTTTGGATCATTCTACCCCTCTCATCATTCCATCATCATCTCCTATAAATAGAGACCTCATTCCAATCATTTTCCAAGCTTGATATCCAAAAAAGTCCTGCTCCACTCTCAAATTTTCTTCAGAAATTAAGTTATCGTGTTTTGAATTCTAGCAGGTTTCAAACGTTTTTCTTAATTCCATTAGCTCCATCATAATTCTATGAAGCTTCTGCAATAAGAATCAAGCTCTAAGAGTCCCTGAATCGTGCTGACCAAATCTAGTTTCAGAGCTCCTCCGATTGTTTTTGGACAAGGTAGTTTGAGGCTCCATTTTCAATCAAACAAGTTACCAAAATGTAGTCCTTTTCCTTCTGATTATTTCTCCTAACCTAGCTGGTGTTAATTATTTATGTTCATCATTTGATTTCTGTTTCGTGTTTTTGTTTTCACTGAGTTTCTCTGCAATTTTCTCTACTCTCTTTCAATAAATGAAAATGGAGTATGAGGTTGAGTTCGCCTTGATGAGACAATTGCAATGATGGTGGTCTCATGCTCCCATGTTACCACTTAGCAATCTCTGGTGACTGGTCCACCGGAGAAGGTGACGGAGAGGTGAAGGTGATGACCTGAGGTGGTGACACGCTGTAAAAATGAAATGTTTCTATTGGCTTGATTTGAAGTAGATTTCATATGTATTTTTGAAGTAATTTCCACTGTGAGCGCGCGTTTCTGGATCCTAAGATCTGTCATGTAGGATTAATGAATTTGATTCAACGCATGTGGTTTTTTTCTCATTTAATTCTTTTTCTGATTTTTTAATAACTTTTATTGCATTTAATTTCAAAAATTCATAGAAAATTCATTTTAACTCTAAAAAAATCCCAAAATGATTTCTAAAATTCTCTTTTATTTTTCTCTTTTTGATTTTTATATTTTTCATATTTTATTTTCATCATTTTCTATTTTTCATGATTTTTCTCTATTTAGAAACATTTTAATTAGTTTAAAAATAATTTAATGCATTTTAACATTCTCAAAAATTATATATATAATTCTTGACATATTTCTAACTTGGATGAATTTACTTGGTCATTTCTTATTTTATTTGAAGCATCATTTGCATTTTCATCTTTGTTTTAATTTTAAAATCATTTCAAAAATTCATTTTGATGCATTTTAATTCATATGATTGCATTTTATATTTTTTTTACTTCTATTGACTTCTGTTGGCCTTGGATCTTGGTTGATTTGGTCACAAGTTTTATTAAACACAATGGATCTTGAGTGTTGATGGGGTGAAAACCCTAATCCATCAAATAGATGATTGATTTTGATGATAACTTGATCATCACTTGGATTCAATTTGGTTTTGCTATCTTGTTTGATCCTCTCTTCTTCATCCTTTTCTTTTGTCATTTTCACCTTTATTCTGATCAATTGAAGAATGTGTAGGCCATCTTGTTCATGAGATCTTGAGTGGTGCTTGATGAACTTTCATCATTTCAAACCTACCATTTTATTGATCATTTGATCAATTGGGGTACTTTGGATTGATGCATAAGTTTGTCCAAAGTGTCATAAATGGTTGATTGATGTAATTGACCCATCTTTCCTTGACTTAGGTCTTGATCCACCTTGTTTTGACTTGTGCTACATGTTTTATGAGCATGATCTTTATATCATATCTCTAACATGTATGGTACATAAAGTGTTATTGACCGACCTCCCATAGTATGATATTCCTTATAGATCGTGATATGATTACTTAATATAGCGCTAAATTTATTCCTAATAGGAAAGTGATAATTTAGTCCAATTTTAGATATGAGTCTTTTTTATTTTAGATGTAATTCTCCTATCTCTATTGTGTGTTGATTCCACCTCAGAAGCTAATGGCATACTTGTTGATTTTATCCAAGTTGGATCCCTTCTCAAAGGATGATGCAAAATTCTCATACTTGTTAGGTTGATTAGTTGACTAATCTACTTTAAATGACAAAATGTCTTCTTCATTAACTTTAACACTAACACTAACTTTAATTGTGCTAACTTTTACTTTATGTCATTTATTTTTATGCACTTTTATCTTTATGCTCTTTATTTCTTGCTCTTTATTTTATGCTTATCATTTCATATCATATTTTTGTCTTGTTTATGTTTATGCCTTTTTCTCTTTGTCCACTTGGACTTTCTTTTTCTTTTTAAGACATTAATAAAGGCTAAATACCCTAAAAGACCTTAATTGTTTCCTTGGACTATTAGTTACTATCCCTTGCATGGATTTGGAGTTTTGGACTTAGAATTAGGTTCTTGACCCTTTGCTTTGGAGTTATAATTTGAGACCTTGGAATTCATCTCGTGCCTTTGATATTGGGTTGACCTTTTTGAAGACTTGGCTTGGATACTTGGTTTTGATCTGATGCTTGGTTATTATTACTTATCTTGTTTCTTGAGTCCAAAGGGTGGGAGTTTTGGCTTGTTTATGTCAAAGGCTTTCTATCTTGGTTAGATTTTTCCTTCCCTAGCTTTTATTTTATGCTTTAGGATAACCTCTTCATCTCCTCCCCTTCTTAAAATTTTAAAATCTTTTCCTTTTTCAAACTAGAACCACTTTCTTAATAAACCTTGACTTTGTCAAGTACATTTTCAAACTCATTTTCTTAATAAATGCTAATCAATATCAAGCATATCAAGATCATTTTTAAAAGACTTAAAAAAAAGATAAAACTCATTCAAACCTTTTTGTGCCTTTTGTGCACTTTTTGCTTTTAAAATTTTTCATAAAGTTTAGACATGTGATCCTCTTATCCCCATAATATTGTTTTAAATGATTTGATTCTTTTCTGAAGGTGTGAGAAAACACAAGAAATGAGGGTTTGAATTGGGTTTTCAAAAATGAAAGATTTTTGTGAAACTCAAACAAAGATCACAAATAGACTAATCAAGAAAGAAAGACATACGATATATCATGGTTCACTTGAAAACTATCAAGCTAATCCAGTCCACCCGTCAAGGTGATTTCTCCTTATACACAAGGACTTAATCCACTATAATCAACTGATTACACTGCACTAGAAACCGCTGGTGACTAACAACACAGACAATCGTCCCTTCTTAAGGATTCTGACCCAACTGGTCCCTTAAGGAATTACAATCTGTACGAGCAACTGCTGGTGACTAACAACAAAGACTAATCGTCTCTTCTTAAGGATTTTGACCCAACTGGTCCCTTAAGGAGTTACAAACAACAATTTGAACAAAGATGTTTACAATGAAATTGCTTCTACATAAGCAGATATAAACACTATGAGTAGCTCAAATGTCTTAAAAACACTAATACAATATGAACAAAATTCTTTCTTTATATTGTGGTACTTCAATACTGTAGCTTCAATTCTTCATGGATTGCTTTCAATCAAAGTGTAACCTTTGTATTAATCATTATAAAGCTTCTTAATTTCTTCAAGTAATCAAGTCCTTATATAGCCAGAAAAAGATCCGTTGGAGGGAAGATCAGGAATATCCTTTAGCTAGCTGGCGACTTGAAATAATGTCGTTACGCAGGGATGAAAATCGTACATAAAAGTTGTCCCTCGTACCACCAAATCAGGGTAGTGGAATGGTAGTGGAATGAGACGATGAAACGTACTATATACTATTTTCCCTTGTAAACATTTGGGCTTTTCTTCTTAACATCATAGGCTTCTGAATAGAGATGATTGAAGCATGAGTAGAAGAGTTGATCACTAGGTCTTTAGAGTCTTGAGTCTTCAGAGTCTTCAGAAATTGTTCACCAGAACCTTGTCTTCAGAACTATAAGCATTCAGTCTTCAGAACCTTTGGTCACTAGTAACTTAAGTCTTCAGAATCTTTGGTCACTAGTATCTTAAGTCTTCAGAGTCTTCAGAACATTGTTCAACAGAACTTTGTCTTCAGAGTCTTCAATACTATTCTTCAAAAACTCACGTCTTTAGAGTCTTCAGAACTTCGTTCAATAGAACCTTGTCTTTAGATTCTTCAACACTTAGTCTTCAAAAGATAATGACTTCAGGAGCTAGAAAGCCTTCAAAAGTAAAGCATCAAAGTCATGATCAGAGGTAGAAACCAAGAGAGCATTGCAACAACAACATATTGTCTTCTTAGAATCTTTCTGAATGATAGTAGATTAGAAGCAAACTTGCTTCTTATAGCGCACAAGCGACTTTGGTCATATTAGAGTAATCGTTGAATATGATCTTTATCAGAGTCTGAACTTTCTCTATCAGAGTCAGAACTTGTTTGTTAATTCTTCAGAAAAACAAACGTTAGAATACCAAAATTGTTCTCACCCAAATACTATTTTGTTATTATAAAAACTTAGAGATATCTTGCAGAACCAAATCTTGTTCTAACATTTTCCACCTTAGAGAGTTAGTGGCATACTTGTTGATTTTATCCAAGTTAGAACCCTTCTCATGGTGATGCAAAGGTCCATTTTCACATACTTGTGGGTGTTACACCCCAAAATTTGACCAACCTTTTCTTTACTTGGTTTATGTTTCATTTCATTGTTCTAGCATATTGCATTGCATATCATTTTGCATTTACAGGGGATCAAGTGTTTGTCTGCGTACCACCTAAGAGGAAAGTCTTTATGGGTTTCGAGCTCAAGCAAAGGCACTGGTATAAGCCATCAGAAGACTGTCAAGGGATCCATAAGGTCTTATCATTGGTGGGAATATGAGATAGAAGTTTTTTGAGTATCTCAAAGGTTGTGGTAGAGTGGAAAGGTTACTCAGTTCATTTGCACAATGCCCAGGCCAAAAGGGTTGGATTTAGGGTTTCAATTTTAATCAAGATAAAATTTGTTCCTTGAAGAAAACTTGTTTCTATGGACCTCCACATGTCCTAAGGTGTTTGAGGATGAGAGAGCAATCATAAATTTTTATCAGAAGAGCTCCAATTGATCAGTTGATTGAAAATCGGGAGATTCAGAGAAAAGTCAACTATGCAACGAAAAAGTCAACTCCTGACTTTTTGAGGTCAAGATCATGATCCTTAAGTTCAATATGACCAATGAGTGGAATTTGATCAAGAAAATTCAAGGAAATCATGAAAAATCAAAGGTTGTTGAAAGTTGCCATTTTTGGAATTAGGGTTTTAGAAACTTTCCATTTTTGGAAAGTTTTATGTTTGGAACATCCATCTTCAAAGCCATTTTTCTTCATGATAAAGGTTTCAAATGAACTTTTGGCCAACATCAAAGTTTTTCCTTGTATTTCAAGCTTTTTTTTAGTACTAATTCATAGTCATATGATATTTGGAGCTCAAGTTATGATCAATCAAAGTGGGGGATTTCAATGATTTCAAAACTGTTAAGTTTGAACAGATTTTTTGCACCACTTTGCAAGCCAATTTTCATCATCTTCTTGATGTGAAATGAAACTTTGTCCCAAATTAAAGTCGTAGAGTGTGTTTCAAGCTTTCCAAAGAGTACAAGAAGTCCTCCATTGGATTTGAGAAGCTCAAGTTATGGATGTGCAAAGTTGAGAAAAAATAAGACAAAATTCATAACTTAGAATTTTTCTAAGTTATTTGTGGACAGATTTTGTGGCATGATTTTCAACCTCAAATTTCATGGTCTTCTAATGATCCAATGGAACTTTCATAAACATGAAAGTTGCTCTACCCCATACCCTCTTTACTAAGAACTCAAGTTTAGGGCAATTGGATTTTTGAGTGCCAAGATATCCTTGCTCAAAGTTGATGGTTTGGATTTTGTTTTAAGGCATAATCCTTATAAGGTTTTGGCATGATTTTTCAAACGAGTCTTGCAGCTTGTGACTCCCACATCATGCGCATGAGGTTAAGGTTTTTCCCACCAAACTTTACCCAAACAAGAGGAACAAAGCTTGTACCAACCCATACACCATTTTTGAATCTTTGCTCAAAGAAGGAAGGGGACAAGCAGCCATACTCTGACCACCACACAACCCACCTGTTTTGCTCCCTCTCCACTGCAGAAAATAACAAAAGTGTAGGCATGCTTCTGTACTGTGTTTCTTTTCACCATTTGATCCCAACAACCATGAACATGTAGCATCTGGTCCATTGATTTTTCATCTCAACAAAATTCCCCAAAACCCCTTTTCCACATCCTATATAAGCTGAAGAACAATTGGACCAAACCCTAGCCTCCATTTTGAAGAAATCCCAAACTTGCATTTTTGCTTTTCTCTGAGATATTCCCACGAAAATCACTCATTTCCTCACTTTTGTCTAACTCTTCATCACAAATTTATCATCTTAATACTTGGAAGCCATTTGCAAAGGGAAGGAGCTTCAAGTTTGTGCTTTTGCTGCTAGCTTATTTTGGAGGATGCAAGAGGTAGGTTATTTCCAAACCCCCTGTTTCATATGCATAGAAATTACTAAACATGTCTGAGTGTGTTTGTATTCTTGAGATGGGTTAATTTTTTGTCACTTGAAATGTTGATGTTTGTTTCATCATGACAAGGCTGTTTTATTTGTGTGCAACTTTTTTTCTGTCAAATCTTTGTGTCTGCTGCTTAGATGCCATTAGGATGGTGTGTGGTTACTACTTTCATGAAAACATGAGGTTAAACACTTGTTTAATCTAGGTCTTGAGCTTTGTCATGTTGGTTTGATCAAACTGTTTTGAAGGAAAATTAACAGTCTGGAGTTTTCTTAGTTTTGTGGCTGTCATTGGATAGGTTTTTTTGGTTTGAGCGTACTGTCAAGTCAGTATGACTTTAGGGGTTGGCAGAGCTTAGGTTGGTCATTTCTTGATTTTGAGCCTTGACAGTACCTGGTGTATGGTAATTATCATAAGAGGTTAATGTTTGATTTGGTAGTGCTTAGGTTTTTATTTGAGGAATTTCCAATTGTCATATGTGTGCTTGAGACTGTTATTGGGTTTTATGCAGGATGTTGCTTTTGCTGCTGTGACTTTTGTTCATTTGGGTTAGTGATTGTCATTAGTACAATTTGTGGATATGTTGTTTTTAGCAATACTACACTGTTGGAACATTAGGCATTGTTATGTTAAGCTTGGAATCTCTTACTGAAATTATGTGTGCTTCATAGCACAAGGTTGTAGCATGTCATTTGGAGCAAACTACTTGAATTGATGAGTTGATGACTCTTTGTGAGCTATGGCATTAGGCAGTTAGGATTTAGTGGTGGACATTGGTTTAGAATTTGTTTTGTTGCTTTTGTTTCTATCTACAACTCTGTTGAGAGTCTGCCAATTGAAGATCCTTATCAGGTTGCACATAGGATTAGTTCAGCCTTGTGACTAGGATAGTTTGGTTGTAAGATTTCCATATAAGTTTTGCTGCTGTTAAACCTTTGGTAGGTAGTTCCTAGGGCTTGGCTACCTCTGTCTGTTTTCCACTGCCCTTTGCAAATGGTGCATTAAGGTTTTGCTCACTTGACTGCAATTTGCTCTGCTCACCTGGCTGCTTGTTTTATTGATCATGTTAATTTGGTGGTGCTTGTTTTAACAAGGTCCAGAGTTTGCATCATGTTGGCTGTTTGATCAGTGTGTGAGGATGATGTTAGTATCAGTGGTACATTAGTGATGGTAGGTTTTAGGCAGCTTGGGAGAGACTAGTTTGTGGCACCTAGTAGGATCCTTTATAGATGTTTCACTTGTGTGAATTTATCAAGGAGAGGCCTGTGCATACCTTGCTGTCATGAACTCATTTCTTGTAAGGATTTTGTCTTGAACCCACTTATGTTTGCCCTTGGAGAGGGAATTTGCCAAAATTACTTGACTTGCTGTCAAGCTAGTGGTAAGTGTCATCATGATAGCTAGAGGTTTTTGCTTGAGGACTCTACTGCCAGAATTTGTTTCTTGTGCAAAAGTTGGTTTACTTCAGTCATTAGAGTAAACTTAGACCATTGGACCATTACTTTTCTTTTGAGCTTACAACCTTGTGGTATTAGCTTACAGTTGGGGAGCTGCTTATTCATGCTTATTTTGGCTGATGCTTTGAGGTAGAGTTCAATATATCTTGCAGTGAGTCCTTGACCATTTACAGCTTGGTTTGGTTTTGCCTTTGTCATGGTATTGTTCTGCTTGAGAAGTTGGAAAACTGTAACTTAAGTAAACCAATTGGATTGAACATTATCTTGGTGACATGACTGATCTCATGTGAGCTTACCTCTACTACTCATACCACTACGATGTGATCCTGCATTTCATCACAAGCTTGTGTTTACTTTTAGATTAGTGGCTGCCATTAGGGTTTTATTGGTGATTTCCTTTAGAGTCTTGCCTAAAGCTACTGCTAAGGTGTGTTTGAGTGCCTCTGTCAATCCACATTGATATACCATTGAGTCTGCTGACTTTTTCTGCTTAAATGCTATGAGCTTGTTTTTTTTTTGTTTTCACCTATTGTTAGATTGTCTTCTTAGAACTGATTGCAGGCCAAGACTTAGCATTCTGATCTTGGCAATACTGAGAGTATGTTGGTGAATCTCCACTTGGTGTATTTGGATTAGACTAGCATTTAGTGAGATGCATAGCTTTGTCCTTAGGGAGGGGATTATCATGAGAATGCCTAAGACTGTGGAGTGCCTCAACTCTGATTTAGATCCTTGAGGGCAGTTTGTTTTGTGTTGAATTCTTTCTGTTGATGTTCATCTGAGGTAGGGGTGTGACCAGGTCTGTGGTCATGGGAGTTCAAAGGCCTGTTTGGATTCACTAACTGTTTGAGAATTCCAGTTTATTACCATAGCTGCCTTAATTTTTAGCTTGCCATCCAAGTTTGGGGGAAGGTTAGTCAGCCTAGAATTCATTTCATTTGCATGTTTTGTTGTTGCTTAATGTAGAGGAAGATCTGTTTGGACCTGCTTAGTCTTTTAGGATGATATCTTTGGTGGTGGATAGGTTTAACATTTGGCAATTGGCAACTATTTTGAGCATAACAAATCAATTTCCTTTTTTACTGGACTTTTTAGCATGACAACCTTGCTTTAGCTATTAGGATTGTTGGTAACTTTTGTTTTGGAGATCCTTGCAAACCAATCAATTGATACCTTAGAGTTGGCAACCCTTTATGTTAGTTCTGGCTGCGACTTTAGATTTTAATCTGTGCTTGAGAACTGAACCTCCCAACCCAGTAGCTGTCAGTAAGAGTTCTGGTTTATGTTGTAACTGCTGCAAGAGTTTATGTTTGCATCTGTCAGAATCCATCTTTGTGAAAGCATCATACTTTGAATCCCTCTATGACTGATCTTAGAAGCTGAGTTTGTAGTTTATGCTTGTTGGCTGCTGGCTTCATTTCATGACAAAAGCTTGTTATTGTTGGGATTTCCATCTGAGGAGTTTGGATTGATTTAGAGTTGGATGGCAGATGGAGGACTTTTGTCTTGAGGATTTAAGTCTGTTATGTGTTGGCTTAATCTTTGGAGGACAGTTTTGTTGGTTCGCTTGTTTAGCCTGATTTTGGAGTTGGATTTTGCTGTAATCATTGCCTGGGATTTTGCTGTTAGAATTTATCTGTCTTGATAGATGTGGCTGGTATGAATTAAGTCTTGTCATTGGAATGAACCAAAGAAATCAAACACTCGCATGGTTTTGATGTTCTTGACCATGTTAAAATATTTGAGTCCACTGCTGCAACTTTGAGAGTGCCTTTTTGTCATCAGTTTTCTTGCACTTAATGAGCCTGTTGTGCATTAGGATCTGCCAAACCTTGAGGTATGGGTGCATCTGTTGGGCTTAGCCTTGTACTGTAGTGTTGCATTTTGTTTTCATCCCAGCTTATACCAGTTTTGATTGATTTAGAGTTGGATGGCAGATGAAGGACTTTGTCTTGAGGACTTAAGGGTGTTGTGTGCTTTGGTACTGTTTAGATCTTTGGAAGGCAGTTGTTTGGTATGACTGCTTTAGTCTTAGTTTAGAGGTAATTAGCATTGAGCTCATGATGCTATTTTAGCCTTTAGCAGCCTGTTGGTACATTAGGGAGGTTTGGTTGAGTTAAGGATGATAGGGTTCACAGCTTGATGGAAATGTGATTGGTTGAAGTATGCTCTGTTGGGATGAGGAAAGGGCTGTTACTAAACCTGTTTGAGTTCATCAGCAGTTTGTGAACTTTAATTTCATGACCATAGTTGCTTTAGTGCTTAGCTTGCTATCTAAGTTATTAGGGAGGCTAAGTGAACCTAGTTTCCATTAGAATTTTCCATACTTAGTTGGTGCATGATGCTAAGAACACAATGGTGAGATTTATCCAGTTCTTGTGTTGTTTTTGTTGTTTATAAGCATAATCTTCACTTGGTGCCACTGTCTTTTGTTTTAAGCATAGTGTGTTAGGTATGCCCTTTGGGGATTTGTCTGGACTTGCTTGTTAGCATTGTAGCTAGTTAATCATCTTAGGCCTTTGTGTTTGTTGATGGTGTTAGTATTCTGTTGAGGAATAGCCGTCATGACAGCCTCAAATCCCAAGTTCTTAATCTTTGCTTTTGTGCTATCAGCTATCCATCTTGAGGTATAGCTGTCATGACATTGTTACTTAGAGCTTGTGCACTCTCTCCCCTATGTTTATCAGAGGAACACCACTACCATATCTGTTGTTGTTCCAATCTGTTGTGGTCTTGCCTTGTGTGTGTGCCAACTGATTTGGACATGTTTATGCTTGTATCATGCCACTACTTGTTATGTCTTGATGTGCATCATAAGTGTTTTTTCTGTCATCATGAGTATTGTTGATTTTTCATCTTCAAACCATCATTGCACTTTGCAACTCACACACTGTTTTCAAATCTAGCACAAATCTGAATTTCTCTTCTGTCCAACCTTTGTCCATAACATGTTTTTAGTGTGTGCATAACTTTAAATCAAGGCCAGCATGTCGTGTTTCACTCAGATTTTGATAAACGTATTTCAAAACTCCATCTTGCATCTTCCATCATTTTTTTGAGTGTGTGCATAATTTGAAAAATCTAATAATACCATTGTGTTCCTCATGAAAAATTAGTCAAGTTACACTAAAATTTTGTCAAAATCGGTTGAGATTTGAAGAAGTTGTGTTGAAAACGTATTTGATTTGTTTGCCTTAGACTTGCCTTGCCTTGCTCAACCTTATGCGCTTGCTTTGATACTTGTTTTAATGGGGTGACATTGATACACGAATGTATCGCCACCCTAGTGGTTAATTGCCTTGCCTTTCACTATCATGTCACCTGTTTAATCCCCAGCGGGGACAATTTTTGTTTATTTTCATGATCTTTCCAAGTTTAATCTTTTCTTGTTCTCTTTCCAATTAATTTAAAATGTGCATGAATGGTAGAGGTGGCTAAGGTGATAGGCCTGCAGCCTTGGGGTCACGGGTTCTACCCATGGTTGGGGCCCCTTTCTTTCTTTTTTTTTTTCTTTTTTTTTGTTTAAGTTTCTCTTATTTTATTTCCTTTTTCTTTTGTTTTATTCAATAAAATTAGTTTTAAAATATAAAAAATCCCAAAAAATCATCTTTTTTATTATTTTGTTGTGTTATTTTATTTTCCATCATGTTATTTTATTTTTCCATTTTATTTTATCATTTTCATTTTGAACCTTAATTTATTTTCTTCCTTTCATTTCATCTGTGATTGTTTTACTTAGTGTTGACTTGGCCTTTGGCCATGATCCCCTTAGGATTCCTAGTCCCTCCGTTTAGGATGAGAGTAGGAGAGACATTAGGTGTTCAATCCTTTGCATGATAACATTAGGTTAGTTTTTCCCTTTCACCTCAATCTTAGGATCACCATTGCATGACAACTTTAGGTTTAGTTTAGTCCCCCTTTAGTGCGTCTTTTTCTCTTCTCATCTCAACACAATCATAAAACATCTAATAAAGGTTAATGAATATTATACGTTACGAGTCTTAAGTTACTTGGGAAATGGTTGTTGAAGGGTTTTCTTTCAATGGCTTGATTGTTTAGTATAGCACCCTTTGGATGATATGCGACGCATTCACTCCTAAGTCATAGTCTCTAGTGCGATATAAATTGCAAACCATTCAAAAAACACTTCTCCTCTAAAAAACACAAAAACAAATCATTCAAACCCTTTTTTGCCCTTTGGGGCCTTTAATCAGGAAAATCTTTTCTCAGAAAAAAGAGTGTTGTTAACCCTTAGTTCTATCGCAAACGGTAACGCCTAAGTCTCCCATTGCTCGAGCTGCATACACCAACTGCTAGAACTACTTGTTAACCCTACTCGGGCCTAAAAACAAGTTGAACAAACCTGTGTTCCCTTTTAGCCCGAACTATGTTTGCTCTGATCTTTCATACCAGATGAAAGCACGTAGGCACAAGACGCGATGTCTTGGCGAGCAACCTTCCCCCCTTTTTCACCCGTAGTTAGCCGAACTACGTTGACTCTGACTTCTCACTTCAGATGAGATACGTAAGCACAAAGCACCGTTGCTTTGCCGAGTCATTTCTTTTTTATTTTGTCCTCAAGCCTGTAGTTAGATAGTTTCGATCATCCTTTTAGATAAACTACAAGCATGGATCCCGTCGAGTACGACAGACGTGAGGGGTGCTAATACCTTCCCCTTGCGTAACCGACTCCCGAACCCGAGATTCAATTGCGATGAACGATCTTATCCCTCTTTTCGTTAGGTTTTCTCTGAGCGTTTCCTTTCCCTCTCGTGGGATAAATAACGCACGGTGGCGACTCTTCTGTCATTGTCGGCCTCGATTTTCGCAGTAGCGACAGCTGGCGACTCTGCTGGGGACTGGAATAAACCCTATGCGAGTCAATCCTAGCGCTTGTTTGTTTATTTTTGGGGTGTGTACATGTGTGCTTTATTTTTCTTTATGTGCTTTCCGCATTTTACTTTCCGCATGATTCATTATTGCTGTGCTGTTGGAGGGATTATTCCGTTGAGAGATAAGCCAGACCCAGGCTTGAGTATAGACTTAGCTTTAGAAGTGGAAAGTAGTGGTGAGCCTGTATGCCTTGCATGCACCAGCTAGCCATGAAATTTGCGCTCAGACGAGATTCTCTTTGACGATTTTCTTTCTGGCCCTTTGGGCCCGAAAGAATTTTGGATCTGGGGATTGTCGACTCTGGGAACCGATCACTTGTGAGTCAGCTAAGTGAGGCCTCTTTAGGAGACGATGATGCCAAACCATAAATGATGAATGTATCATCATTTCTAGAAAGTGTGTGACGCTGACAAACGCATAGGATGTCAAACCTTGTCAGTGGATAGGTCCGTACCTGTGAGAGGGATGGGGGTGCAGGAAACTCTAGCTTTCAGACTACCCGATCCTTTACAATTTGGATTTGGTATCAAAGGGTCCTAATGTCAGTGTTTGGTTATGACTAAAGCGAAGCGCCGTTTGTCTCAAACTACAGCACATCAATCTTGATCCCTTGTTTGCATATGCATTTTGCATTTTCATTTGCATATCCTTAACATGTATCTGTGTCGCAGGTGTATTTTTCCTCCCTGATTCTAGTGACCTTGTTCCTGTTCTGACATGGAGTCTCTGAAGAAGACAGTTGCCTACAAGCTCCCTTCTCCTGACATCAGTTCCTTGTTGAGTTTGGTTGCTTTAGCATATTAGAAGGTGAAAGTAGAGTTCAAGGAATCCTATGGGAAGTTACTCAGTTTGGTGTGCAAGCCTTCAGTGTTCGAGTTGAATGGCTTATATGCACTGTTCCAGTTTTACGACCCTCAGTTGAGATGTTTTATTTTTCCTGACTATGTCCTGGCACCGACATTGGAAGAGTATGCTGCGTTACTAGGGGTTACAATATTGGATCATATGCCTTTCTACCATGATGATGTTGAACCTGATCTAGCTAGGCTTGCTTCAATTCTTCATCTTGATGCCTCAGAGTTCTTAGGAAAATTGACCAAGCTGAATGGAGTATACGGATTTCCTCTACCTGTTCTGGTTGACAAGGCTTTACAATGCGCAAAAGACGGTTGTTGGATTGTATTCAATGCCATTCTCACTCTGTGCATATATGGTATGGTTCTATTTCCTAACTTGCCAGACTTTGTGGATACATATGCTTTCTATATCTTTGCTTCAGGGAATCCAGTGCCGACATTGTTAGGAGATGTTTATCATTCCATCCATTACAAGAACGAGAAACGAAGAGGTAAAAATGTGTCTTGCTGTGTACCCATGCTATATAGATGGTTCTCCAGTCACCTTCCGAAGATAGGTCCATTTGTTGCTACTACTGGCACCTCAGATTGGTCTGCTAGGTTAATGGGTTTATCTATAGAAAACATCATATGGTTTGATCATGACATACTTGGCACTGAAATCATATATAGTTGCAGTGGTTTTCCGAATGTCCCATTGGTCGGAAGGAAGGGCTGTATTAACTATAATCCCTCTTTGTTGATTAGACAATTTGGATATGCTTTGAAGAGTCCCCCTAAGGAAGAAGAGATACAGGAATCTCTGTATCTCACAGGCTTGCTGGAAGCTGATACTTTGGTTAGATTGAAGTATGCATGAAGTAACATTCACAGACGAGGTAAGGCAATATTAGGAAAGAGAAACAATCGAGCTTATGACCTCTACGTGGTTTGGATCAAGGATAGAGCTGCTAAGTCTCTAATGCCATTTCCATCAGTTGCACCCTTGTACCGCTTAATGCCTGAAGAACCCACTACCGTGGATATTTAGAAGTACAACCAACTGTTGCGTGAAAAATAAGAGTTGAAAAGAGCAAATGAAGAATTAGAGAAAGAAATTATCCAAATCCGAAGTGAGAAGATTGATGTCGTTCGTGCCTTCAAGAGACAGACTGAACTTGTTAACAAGTTAGGTACAGACTTGACAAAGGAGATTGGCGACAGAGAACGTGTAGGCCGAGATTTGAATGATGTCTATAGTGTGCTTGCTACCAAGAAGAAGGATCTGAACAATGCTTACTTAGAGATCTCTAATTTTGAATCAGTATGGAACGCCACACTCACTAACAACAAGGAGCGAGAGGATAAGATGAAACAACAGATCACCAAGTTGAAGAGTCAACTTAGAGCAAAAGACGAGAAGATCTCAGCAGAAGAAGCTCTCAGATATCACAGCGAGCATAGATTAAGCCAAGCCATCGCAGACCTGAAAGAATGTAGATTGAGGGCAGATACCAAGAGAAGCAAACTTGAAGCATGCTTCGGAGAAGGGGCCTGAGACGACCATGTTGATAGTCTAAAGCGCACCATCAGCCGGCGAGAGCAACTCATACAGGGTCTGCTTGCCAGACCAGATCATCCTGAGACACGAAAGCTGCTAGAGGATTTCCGGTCTCGGCACTCAGCTTGATTATCTTTCGTTGTATCTTGTTGTTTTGCTTTTGTATCGACCATCATCAGGCTTGTTGATTGAGGTCATCGCTATTTTGTACTCAGCTGATGTATACACACTGTTGGTTGGTTTGTTATTATATGAGGAGTTGTTATTCTATTCACTTGTCTGTGGGATTTTTCATGGTTGCTTTTTTATTCTGGGAACTAGAATCGAGGGGGAAATTCCCCTGAAACGTATTTACATGTCTGCGTTCTGCATCTTTTGCATCATTTTGCATAGCAGGTGTTCTTGGGACCATTAAACTTATCTCTATGTGGTTTTCTTCTAGCAGTTCACAAGATAGCAGACCCGACATTCCACAGGTACTCTACGAGGGGGAATCATCAAAGGATTATGGAGCAAGTTCAACTCGAGCTTCAGGAATTTCGCGAGAGGATGGCGCAGTTTATGGACATGATGCAGGGTGTAGCCAACGACCAAGAACAGTTAAGGACATTGGTGCAACCTCTGGTGTCAAGAGTTGATGGAAGCGGGGTCCTACATGGTGGAACCGCTGCTGTACCACCTCCTCCAGAAAATAGTACGCCACGGGCAGATGCTATCCCAACAACGGTTGTCCCTCCGGGCGGAGGAAACCGGACTGCAATTCCCATCCCAGTTCCAATGGGCCCTGTACAAGGTAACAATGGTCCCCAGTGGGAACAAAATGATCAAGAGGACATCTTCTCCTTGGGAGATATTGGGGCAGGATTGCAACCCGACGCTGATAGAAGATTCAAGGCGATTGAGGAAAAGATGAGAAGCCTTGAAAATCAAAATGCTATGGGTCTGGATATGTCAAACCTAGGGTTGATTCCGGGACTAAGGATTCCTCCAAATTTCAAAGTGCCAGATTTCGATAAGTACAAAGGAACAACATGTCCAAGGGTGCATCTTCGCTCCTATTTTCCGAAAAATGTATGCATACTCCGATGATGAGAAGTTGCTGATGCACTTTTTTCAAGATAGTCTGTCGGGACCGTCCCTCGAATGGTATATGGGCTTAGAGCCAGTTAATGTCAGAAGCTGGAGAGATTTGGCAGAGGCTTTCGTTAAGCACTACCAATACAACAATGACTTAGCGCCAAATCGAGTGCAGCTTCAGAACTTGTCACAGAGAAGTAACGAATGTTTCAAAGAATACGCCCAGAGATGGCGAGAGCTTGCTGCTAGGGTTCAATATCCCATGGTGGAGAAGGAACTAATTGATCTATTTGTGGCCATATTACCGAGAATTTACTATGATAAGTTAGTAAGCAGCATGTCTGGGAGCTTTTAGGACTTGATTATTACCGGCGAAAGGGTTGAAAACAGTATTAAAATGGGAAAGATACAAGCGGGAGAAGGGACCTCATCTGGAGATGGAAGAAATATTTTTGGTGCGAAGAAGAGAGATAACGAGACAAATGCAGTGTCCGGCTTTAACAATTGAAATAGAAATCTGAATCAATGTCAACAACGACCGTATTACCAGCAACCACCACAAGTAGCTAGTATTGCCATCCCGGTGGTACAGCCTCAGCAACAACAACCACGTCAGCAACAACGACCTCAGCAACAAAATTATGCACCGAGACAGTTCCAAGATCGGAGAAGGATAGTGGATAGGCACTTTGACACACCACCGATGCCCTACGCTCAGTTATTACAACACTTAATTCAACTGTAGTTGGTCCAGAAAAGGATAATGGCACCTCTGACTGGCCAACCACCTCCTGGGTATGACGCCAATGCTAGGTGTGACTTCCACTCTGGCGCCCCCGGCCAGAACATCGACAACTGCAAAGCTTTCAAACACAAGTTACAAGACCTTATTGATAGTAAGGCTATCAACTTCAGTCAGGATGTGCCAAACGTGGATCAAAATCCCATGCCTAACCATGGTAAGGGTGGCGGTGTGAATGCTATTGTCAGTGAGGAAGGCTTGAACTTGGTGTCCGAGGTAGAGGATCTGAAGACGCCGTTAGGTTTCGTGAAGAGCAAGTTGTTAGAAGGAGGGGTGTTCCCAGGCTGTGGGAAGGATTGTGAAGACTGTATGATCTGTCCCGAAGGATGTCGGAATCTGAAGAACCATATACAACGCATGATGGATGAAGGTTTATTGCAGTTTGATAGAATCTGTGAGAAGAATGTTGAAGAGGTAGTCATTGAAGATAAGGACGAGGTGGCCACCATCTCCATCCCGTACAAAACAATTACAATTTCCGCGCCTCCGGCGAGGCCCACTATTATATTCACAAAGGCAGGGCCCGTACCCTATGAAAGCTCTAAAGCGATCCCTTGGAACTATGGGGCCGAGGTCTACTGCAATGGTCAAAAGCAGGAACTGAAGGGTTCTCTGTTGGATTCTGTTGATAATTTGGTAGGAACTGGAGGAATGACTCGAAGTGGGAGAGTGTTTTCACCTCCCGAAGTAAATGCAGAAAAGACCGACAAAGGTAAAGGAAAGATGGTGGAAGAGAATTCTCAGACTAGAGAAAAGGAAACATTGCTGAAGGACGCAGAGGAATTCATGCGTTTGATAAGAAGGAGTGACTACAAAATTATGGATCACTTACAACAAACTCCTTCAAAGATTTCTATCTTGTCGCTGCTGTTATGTTCTGAGGCTCACAAGAATGCTTTGCTCAGGGTTTTGAATAATGCTTATGTACCTCAAGAGATATCCGTGAATCAGTTGGAAGGGGTGGTGGCCCATGTCAACGCAGGTAACAGGTTGGGATTCACTGATTGTGATTTGACACCGAAAGGAAGAAACCACAACTTGGCTTTGCATATTTCACTTGAATGCCGAGGAACAGCGATGTCACACATCCTTGTTGATACACAGTCGTCCTTGAATGTGTTGCCAAAGAAAGCGTTGATGAAGATTGATCATTAGGGTCTTTATTGTACGCCTAGCGATTTGGTTGTGCGAGCCTTTGATGGAACCCAAAGATCTGTTTTTGGGGAAATAACTCTGCCTATCCAAGTAGGCCCAGAGGTGTTTGAAGCGAGATACACTCAGCGGGAGCTGTGACGTCAACATTACACCAGAAACTGAAGTACATGGTAGATGGAAATATTGTGACTGTTTGTGGGAAGGAAGACATCATGGTGAGCCATCTGTCTTCATTCAAGTATGTGGAAGTCGATGGTGAAATTCAAGAAACACTGTGCCAGGCCTTTGAGACTGTCCAAATCAAGGAAAAGGCGTCGGTCGAGGTCAAAGTTCCAAAAGTCGCCATGTCATCGTACAAGGAATCCCAAGCCGTTGTAGAATCTGGATCAGCACAAGGATGGGGGCAAGTGGTAAGTGTCCCCAACAAACAAGATAAGTTTGGATTGGGATACAACCCATATGCGTCTTCTTCACAAAAACACTCCACGTTACAAAGGACCTGTTCAGTTCACTAGTGGTGGAGTGATATACGAAAGAATCAATACCGTATCTGATGAGGAAGGAGACAGCGACTGCGACATGGATGCGTGGATCAAGCCGTGTATTCCTGACCAGGGTTTAAAGAATTGAACGTGGAAGAAGTTATCTCTGTGACCTATGAAGAGTAATTTCTTTGTTTTGATTAATGTATTGCCCTATGTTCTGCCCGAAGCATAGTGGTCTTTATTTGTAGGGCCCTATCTGTTATGTGTGCGAACAATCTTTTATCATTATCAATCAAAAAGGCGTCTTTTCATTCAAAATTTTGTGATCCTTGTTTTTCTTGTTTTTATTTTCTAACAATAAAATGGCAATGTGGTTTGTGTTTGTTTATTTGCATATCATTTAAGCATAAAATCATCATCATTGCAGGTTACACATTTCAGATACCGCTGATTCAGACTCGTCAATGACTCGGTGTGACTTTGACAATCCGATCTTTCAAGCAGAAGAAGAGATCGAAGAAGACGAAGACTTGCCCGAAGAGCTCGCCAGATTGTTAAGACAAGAGGAGAAGGTCATCCTGCCTCATCAGGAGGAAGTTGAAGTCATCAACCTGGGAACTGAGGAAGATAAGAAGGAAGTCAGAGTAGGGGCCGCGCTGCAAAGTGATGTCAAGTGAAGACTGGTTGAGTTACTCCAAGAGTACAAGGATGTTTTTGCTTGGTCATATGAAGATATGCCTGGACTCGACACGACTATTGTAGTTCATCGTCTGCCTCTTCGAGAAGATTGTCCTCCTGTTAAACAGAAATTGAGAAGAACCAGGCCTGATATGGCAGTAAAGATCAAAGAAGAAGTCCAAAAGCAATTGGACGCTGAATTTCTTGTTGTGACAAACTACCCTCCGTGGGTGTTGAAAAGTATATTTCCGGCAAATATTTTTAATATCGTATCCACAGAGATTGGTGTTACTACCGTCGTTCTATAGTTTTGATTGTTGTAAGTTCAAAGGTCTTCAAAGTGTTTGTTGATGAATAAATGATTCTTTTTACTTATAAGAAAAATAGGACAAATAAAAATGGTTTTAGAATAAAGTTTAGAAACCTTGTCAAGATTGAGTTTCATTATCTTTGTTATTTATGTATTCTTGATATCACATGCATGCATTCAAACTCCATTGATAATATTCAAGTGTCCTCTCAATAATATTTATGTCTAAATAAGATTGTGACAGTTATTATATAAATCTTTAGACGATCTTTCCATCTAACTATTGATATAATAATCTTGAATGTTTAACACAAATAGAAAAGTAGTGAATAAACCTATCTCTACAATTTATTCTCTACTTAGAAAAATATCTTAGGTCAAGAATTAAAGTATCTTTCTCAACAATAATTTAATTCTGAATTTTCAATGTAAAGGGAAAATATAATTCCTTATACCAAATGTAGTTTGTTACATGCAAGGATAGTAATATTACATAAACAACATAGGATAATTACTACCTCAAGCTTGACAAGAAATGAAATTAGCTGCTCATCATCTTCATAGAATACTCAACAAATTCTTCAATAATCTCCTCTTGCATGAAAAACTTCTCTCCAAGACAAGAAAATCTTCTCTAAAATCTCTCTCAAATCTCTTACAAACCTAAGAGATACTAAGACTCAGGGTAGAATGATTATGTCCAACATGCAAGGGAAAAGTGCCATAAATAGCCTATGGGGCGCCACCCTACAAAAAGTGGTTTTACTTCCAAGACAGGACATGTGTCATTACTTTGCATGTGGCTGAAATACACCCAGTTCGTGGCGCGAACTGTCAAAAAACAGAATTGCTTGCTCTGTTGCTTTGTATTGCCTTTGCCGACTTTGTTCTTCAAGTATTGCTCCGGAGATCTTTTTATGCAATCATTCTTTTCTTGACAAAAAATCTACAAGACTTAAAGAAAAAGTGAAATATCTATTCGAACAAAACAAAATAACTAAAATTGAATGTTTTACTAAATTGTGATAAAAAGTTGTGTGAATTTAATAAGAAATCGGTAAAAAGGGACCGATAAAATATATATAAATTACTACCAATTGGTCCCTAACAACTCTCCCCAACTTATCATTTTGTTTGTCCCTAAACAAAAGTTATTCTTAAAGCAAACCAATTTATGAAAACAAGGAATGAACAACTGTTAGAGGATGGCATTCAAATGGTTCAAAAGCATACAACACTCTTGTGATACCCCTACTTTCAAAATTAGACAAAATATGAATAAAAATAATGGTTGGCTACAAAAATTATACCAAGAAATTCCAAGTGATACCTGTCAAAATTGAATCAAAACTACACACACATCATAGTGATGATGAATAATCATAAGGGTTTTCTTACACTCATCCGAACAATTAAATCAACATCAACTCAAATCATGCGTTCATCACAACATACACTAAATCATGAGAAAATTTTGAGAATCAAGAGGTCTTTTAAGGGTTATAATGTGGTTCGGGTTATAGATAAAGGACATGATCACAATGACTCAATTAAAGGTTGCATATTCTAAGAGAGCATTTCCATTTATTCACCAATCTTCATTTTCATATTTTTATTTATTTATTTATTTTTTGATAACACACCACCATGAGCTTTTTCTTTTTTTTTTCTTTTTTTTTTATATATTTTTTTTATTAGCTCTAATGTTTTCAAGGTGATGTATTATGTTTTCTCCCCAACTTTATCATTTTGACCATAGTTGATGCAATCAAGCTCTCTACTTAGACATAGGCAAAAATCAACATGTGACCAACTTTGGTTTAGGTTCACTTGAAATAAAAGAATTTAGGATCCATTTACCATATTATCAATGGTATTTAAATTTATACTTTGGATGGATCCTACTATAGGGTCAAAAGGGGTTTTACTACGGATCACTCCTCACAAGGTTTTTACTTTGGCCAAGTGGTTTTTCTCAAAAACAAAGATTGCCTCTATCCTTTTAAAAAATGTTTTCTCAAAAATTAGATTAATGTATGATTTAGCATGATAAGAATAGTTGAAAAGAAATTGTCGGTCTCCCGCATTTTAGTGTACAATGAAAGGTTTCCTCACAATTGTTTAGGTCCTAATTTGATTCAAAGTAACATATAACTCAAGGAATTTTATGATAACAATTTTGTAACACACCATTAAACTATTCATCTAAAGTCTAAAAATAAAAATAAGGTGTACCTTGAAGTGTCGACAGTCGGTTCTTATCATCACCACTCAAATTTTCCCAACTTGCTCGTCGCAATCATCTTGGTTCCTTAAACTTACTCAAGCACAAGGACAATTAAACAAAAATTTAAAAAGTGGGGTATACCAAAAAAGTTTTGAAAACACACAATTTAAAAATCACAAAGTAGAAATGCATCCCACAAGTCTAATGGTGAAACTAGAGCCACCAAGGTACATAATGTCAAAAGAAATAAAAAAAAACTAAAATAACACGAAAAATAAAAATTACAAAAACTACCAACATGAGATCATCACTCTTCATCCTCATCTTCTCCACCGCCCACGGTTCCTAAAACATCTTCCATCTGAGTATCTTGGCTCGTGCTTGGAGCTTGGCTACTGCTTCCTGCCCCTCCCATAAAAGATGGCCTGCCCTCAGGCCAATTAGCATAAGCGAAGTAGTCCGCCTGAGACGGGAATGTGTGGGCTTCCGGTGCAAGAAAGGTGTTCTAAAACTGTTGCTGCATACAATCAAATAAAAATGATTGAGACCTTTTAGAGGCCTCAAAGTTATCACAACAGTAAGTGGCAAATGCCATTTGGTCAAACGCCGGCGCACAGTGGGGTCTAGGGGCCGGGGCAGCAGCTTCTACATTTGCATTCCTTTCCATCCGTCTTTGACAAAACCTGTTTAGGTATGTATCATCCATGATTGAAGTGATAGAGGAATGTACCTCTCCCGGAACCTGCACTTTTGCATTCAGACACAATCTCATGATTAACCCAGGATACATCAGTGTTGCACCCCAAAATTTTACCAACATTTATTTACCCATCAAGTGCTTGAAGGTTGATACCTTTGCCAGAAAGCTCAAGAGATCCTCAGAGGAATTGGTTGAAACCAAAGTTGTGTGACTCATAACTTGAGAGTTGTGGGAGCTCCTCAGATGACTCTAAGACTATGAGGATGAACTTGAAGCTTTGAGAAAGTTTATGAGATGTCTTGAAATCCATCATGAAGCCTAGAGAGGTCATTGAACAAGAATTCAGAAGATTCAACCATGAGTGGTAGAATTAGGGTTTGACTGGGTCAACCCTAGGTCAACTGAAGATTTGGAGAAGGTTGAGACCTAATCCAAGGGCCATGTGATCATGGAATGATGTATTGAGACACTATAAGGATGATTCCTAGACCAACTCATCATGATTGAAGAGTTTGAGAAGTTTTAAGCTAGGGTTTCTAAGGACTGACAGTGTAAAATCCCCTAGTTTGATCCCTATATTCCAGGCAGTTTTAGCTCAATATGTAATTCTCATCTCATCTTCCCCATAACATGAATGTTGTAGAGCTTGTTCTTAGCTTTAATTTGAGTGGTAGAAGTCCTTGATAGGATTTGCAGAGCTCAAGTTATGGTTTTGACAAATTACAGGTCATCTGAGGTATGTGAATCTGGGTCCTTGAAAGTCACCCAACTTGTAGACAACTTTTGCCCTAGTAGGATGATTCCTATGGTCTCTTGGTAAACATGAATATTGAAGAGAATCTTCTTAGCTTTCTATAGAGTACTAGAAGTCCTTGATAGGATTTGTAGAACTCAAGTTATGGCTTTGACAAGCCAAGGGCATTTTGGTCATTTGGAAGTTATAGGTCATTTCAAGCACAGGGCCATATCTCCTACTTCCAAGATTCAAATGGAAAAATATTCAACATCAAACTTGCTTAGAATGATGTTTTAAGGCTAGTAGGGTGGTCATGAGATGTTGAAAAGGCTCATATCAAAAAGTGATAAAAATGGCCTAAAAATGAGGCATAAGTTAATTCAAGTGAAATGGAAAATCATAAATCATAAGCTATAAATCCAAACCATGTCATATGATAGGCCATTTTGACTCCAAATGACATTCTAAAAACAATGGTTCAGCCACAATTTTGATTTGAGGCTTGCATCATAGGGTTGCTTTGTAATTGGATTGCTTGCATAATGGGGTACCATACCAAAACAAGGAAAAGCTTAATAAACGAGGGAGATATGCATTGTATCTTGTCCTAAATCTCATGTAAGGAGATATTCAAGTCAGTTACCAAGTGTACAAGGGTTTTTGCATGAGATATCATGTTATGAAAAATGGAAATGCAAATTACCATGACATGAAAACTTCAAGTTCTTACTAGATGATTCTAGGAGGTTCTAGACTTTTCTAAACCTCTCTATATATTGAATACAACTTGCATTGGTGCAAGTTTGGTGATAGTTGGTGTTGATTGTGGTAGAGAATAGTGATTGGAATCATAAAGCTTCATTTGCAAATCATATTCAAACTTCATATTCTTCTTCATTACCATTCCATTTTTCTTCACAAATCATCTCCATAAACATTTCTGAGTGTGTTCATATTGATTTGCAACTCCATTGATGAAGAATTGAAGGTCTTCACATTGAATTTTCAAGAAGGCAAATTGCATTGGATCTTGAAGTACAAGTTCTCTACATCAAATCCTTTGCATACAGAGGAATATTCATCATCTAAGGACCATTCTTGAGGAGTTACAAGGCTTGGATTGAAGATTTTCATCACCTACCATTTCAAGAAGCAAGGTATGCAAAAACATTTCTACACCTCAATCTAGGCATGGCTAGGGTTAATTATTAGTGTGAAACTGTTAAAGACAATTAGGTGGTCCATTTTGATGAGTTTAAGAGCATTTGGTGAGGTTTCAACTATGGACACAAATTCTTGATGGAGTTAGAACTAGTGATATATGGAGTTTCAATGCTAGTTTAATGGATGATTTTAACCAGTGGAACGTGATAATCATTTTGATACCAAGAATTATGAGTTTGGTTGAAGTTGAGGTTTGATGACATTTTGAGATTCATGAGTTGCACCATTCGGTTTGGGTGATAGAGGTTGATTTAATGGAAACCAATGCCATGGTTGTGTTCAGCTTGGAAAATAGGTCGAGATAGGGCTTTATTTCGTGAAATTTGATGAAGATACGAGGGAGAACGAATGGCTGTAAGTTTTGTGCATGGAAGTGTGTTTTAATGGTGATGCTGCAAACCCTAGGGCGTGAGGAAGAAGATGATTCATGGACCGTTAGATTGCACGTTAACCGATTGACCTGGGAAGGATCCTATGGACGTGATTTAAACGCGAAATGAGAGGGAAGCCAGCAGCGATGAAACGCTGCGTTTCATTAAAGCCCCTATGGGCTTAGTGAGTGAATTCCTATTCCCACCCCCTTTGAGAGGCCCAGACCATATTGCACTATATCTTCATGCTATTCGCACCGCTAGTTTCTTTTTTTCTTTTCATTATAATTGTTTTTTTTCCTGAGTTTAATGGGCCCATGCGCGTTTTCTATCCAGACCCCCTATCTGGGCCCAAATGAAACTAACTGCATTTTATTACTGCTTGCACCCCATGATTAATTCTCATATTATTTTTTCTCCAAATTTTTTCAATCTTTAAAAATCCATATTAAATAGAAAAATCCATATTTTTTCATGGGAATTTTTTCTCCACTTTCCATTTTTTGTCAAGAAAAATATAAAATCATAAAATTGCCATTTTATTTCATTTTTATATTTTTTGCATATTTTTTCCTTTTAATTGCTTTTTAATGCTTTTAGTTGATACCTTAATTTGTAGATTTTAGTGTAGGTAGCTCCCTTAGGATTTTTAATTCAATCTTTTTAGGGTAGTTAGATGTATGTTTTAGGTTCCCCCTGGATTAATTCCATATGTTTGTGACGATTTTTAGGATAGTTTTGATTAGATGCTATTAGGTAGTGTAGAATTAGGTTAAAACTTCAACATAGGTCCATAACAACTTTAGATTTTGGGTTTTTAGGACAATTTAGACTATGGGGCATATATGGGACTTAAGGGTAGGTAGGTAAGATCCCTTAGAAATTATATTAGGATTTAATATAATAGTATGCTATTTTTGGTTGATTTTTGTATTGAATGAATGTTTGTGTTACCTTTAGGGCATGATTGTTTAGTTTGCTTTGATTTGTGAGCTTGGAAATCTTGGTATCTCATTGTGGAGTATAGTAGAGGACTTGAAGATGCATTGAGGAGCTTGGGAGCTTGTTCTTCTTTTCTTTTTTGTTGTTTTAGGGTTAGGGATTTGGAAGAGCTTAGATGTAGATAACTTCTTTCTCAAACATGGATGGTATCATTCACCTCCATTCCTCCCTATGATTCAAAGTCCTTCCATGGTATACACCTCTCTCCTTTGGAGGGATAAGTGACATACCTAGGAGGTAGAACTTTTTAGGGAACCCTTCCTTTGATGTTGAACCCTTATAGATCACCTTTGGTGGTCAAATAAGCAGTTCAACATCCCCCAGCTTATCCAGTAAGTGATTTTTCTCTGGTTTGATTGTCTTGAGAGATGCAGAGCCTGAGTTTGAAGATGAAGACTTCATTGAAGAGTATTGAAGAGGATGAATCCTTGGATAGTGCCATTCTAGCTGAAGCTTGAAGAGCATGAATATCAAGTTGATACTTGAAGATCCCTGAAGATTAGGTGAAGCCTGAAGGTGGAGCTGATCCAGAAGCTGGAGCTTAAGGGAGAAGATGAGTTGAATTTCATGGTGTAGGGTTGAAACCTGGAAAAGCAAACTGATGTTTGTCAAGTGATTGAAGTCTAAAGACTGAATTGCTGTTGGGAGAAGCTGAGGCATGAAGTTGAGAGAGGAGTTGGTCTGTCTGTTTGCTTCTTTTTTCTTTATGTATTGTGTGTTTTGTTTGACTTGTCTGTTGCATTAGATTAAGTCCATATCTAGAATAGGTAGAATCTAGGAGCATGATTGCATTAGAGGTTGAGTTTCTCCCTCTGCTTGTATTGTTATTGCGTGGCTTTGCTTGCGGGTATTCGGTAGAGCCCAGCTCCCTTGCCCATGTGGTTTGTTTGCCTGATGGCATTTCATTTCATTTTATCTGTATGATTGCAGTTTACTGTTTATTGCTTGATAACATGTTGTTTATATTTTAGTATGATTACTGTTATTCATGACTGGCTTGAGGTTGAGATGAGCTTGTGGAGGCTGAAGCCCCACACACATTTCCTCCCTCACTTGCATTGCATGCATTTTACTGTTAAGCTGATGCTTTGTCTGTTTCGGTGTATCATTAACATGATCCCTTAGGACTCTCATTTCCTTGGATAAGGATTTGATGATAGACTTTTAGGTTGAAACCTATGCATGACAACTTCTAGGAGTTCCCTGTTCAAACTTCAACCATAGGATGAATCCATGGCATGACAACAGTAGGACTTGATAATCTCCCTCCTAGTTGGGCCTGTTCTCTTCTCATCTCAAAACAGTTTAAGATACAGTAATCATGAATGATTTCTTTCGTATGTTACGAGCCTTAAGCTATCTGAGAAAGGATTGTGGGAGAGTTTCTTTTCCACAGTCTGGATGTTTAGTATGGTACCCTTTGGGTGACATGCGACGCATTCACTCTCAGGTCATAGTCTCTAGTGCGATTGAAATCGCAAACACAATAAAAAACACTTCTTTCGAGAAACAACAAGAAATAAACTGTAGTTTCCCGAACTACGTGAGCTCTGATCTCTCATACCTGTTGAGAGTACGTAGGCACAAGATGGCGATGTCTTGGCGAGCTACCTTCCCCCATAATCCTTCGTAGGCCGAACTACGTTGACTCTGATTTCTCATTCTCTGATGAGAATACGTAGGCATAAAGTGCGACGCTTTGCCAAGTCATTTTTCTTTTCTTTTTCAGCCAGCCTTGATAGGTAGATAGAATAAAACCAACCCGTCCAAGTAAACACAACAAGCGTGGATCCCGTCGAATACAACAGACGTGAGGGGTGCTAATATCTTCCCCTTGCGTAACCGACTCCCGAACCCAGACAATGGTTGCAATGACCTTGTCTTACCCTTTTTCGTTAGGTTTTTCCGATCGTTTCCTTTCCCGCTCTGAGGGGTAAATAACGAAAGGTGGCGACTCTTCTGTCATGCCGGCACCTTATTTTCGCGCAAGCGACAGCTGGCGACTCTGCTGGGGATCGAACCCAGAATCTCTGGTTTTCTGGTTCCCTATGAGAGTCACTCCTAGCGCTTGTATGTTTACCTGCTGGGTTGCGTTTATTTATCGCATTTTACTTCTCGCACTTTATTTCCCGCATTTTATTTTCAGTATAATATGATTATTTGTGCTGTTGTGGGATGGGAGTTCTGATGAGTGAGAAGCCAGACCCAGGCTTGAGTGCACTATAGACTTAGAGTTGAAATTAGTGGGCGTGTGCTTGCTTTGCAGGCACTAGTGTCTCATGAAATCCACGCTCAGACGAGGTTCATCCGGTTGGCTTCACTTTCAACCCTTTGGGTTGAGACGGTTGCTGGTTTGGTGGATTGTCGACTCTAGGGACCGATCATTTGTGATTCAGCTAAGTGAGGCCGCTTCATGAGCTGGTGATGCCACACCTTCTGGGTATCGTATCACCCCTCTTGAAAGTCTGTGACGCTGATGAACGCATAGGATGCCGTACCTTGAGTCAGTTTAGGTCCATACCTGTGAGTGGGATTGGGTTTATTGCAAGAAACCTTGACCTTCAGATTACCTGGTTTTCTCGACAGTGAATCAGTTATGTTGCTACCAGGGTTCTCAGTTGCAGATTTGTCTGTTCTTGATAGAGCAGGTTTGGATCAGAGGATTTTATCATCAGGTGTATGTCTGTTCTTGATAGAGCAGGTTTTGATCAGAGGATCTTATCATCAGGTGTATGTCTGTTCTTGATAGAGCAGGTTTTGATCAGAGGATCTTATCATCAGGTGTATGTCTGTTCTTGATAGAGCAGGTTTTGATCAGAGGATCTTATCATCAGGTGTATGTCTGTTCTTGATAGAGCAGGTTTGATCAGAGTATTGTCATCAGTTGTTTGTTCTTGATAGAGAAGATTTTGAGTGGGGTCTGAAGATCTCATCAGCAGCTGCATATTTGTTTTTGATAGGGCAGATTTTTGATTTGGGGTCTAAAGACTTCATCAGCAGATATTTCTTGATCATACATCAGAGGTCCTTATTATCAGACATTTGTTTTCGACAGAGCAGAATTATGATCCTATGAATATGGTCCTATCAGATGGTTGTTCTTAGCAGATCAGATCTGTGGTCTTACGTCGGGGTTTTCTTCTTATTAGTGGTTGCTCTTGACAAAGCAGCGTCATGGTTTTGTTGATACAAAATCTCCACAACAGCAGTTACCTGGATATATTATTGCATGACTGCATTTTGCATTAGTTCGCATATTCATTTTTGCATTCCATTAGCAGGTGTCTGTGCTGCAGGCGCATTTCGTACCCTGATTCTGGTGTACCGAGCAATATGAGATATTTTCTTCCGTGAATGGATCCAGTCTTATCACTGCATTGACACTATGTTGGCACGTTGACACCAGAATTAGGGGTGATCGCCTAAACATACAGACACCCCTGGCATTAGCATAATTCATATTGCATGACAGAAGTCGGGGCTTGTCTTCTAACCCTTGTGTTTGTAGGTTTGACTCAGAATCGAGCAACTCAGACTAATGGAGCAGGTACAAGCTGAGTTAGGGAAAATCCAAAGCCAGTTGGGGCAGGTCATGAATGACATACAGGCAGTGCGCCTGGACCAGCAAGTACTCAGAGAAGAGAATCAACAGCTGCAAAATCAGTTGAGCTTTCTCATGGGAGTGGTGAGAAGTATGCTAAAAAAGGAGAGTGGTCAAGCACCCCAAGCGGAGACCAAAGTGCTTCCTCCATTTCCGTTAGTGCCACCTGTGCTGAAGCCAAATGGACCTCATGGATCCTCTACACAGCATGAAGCTCAAGACCTGTCTCGTCAGCAGCCGCGCCAGGCATCTCAGAATAACCCTGAAGGTCATAATCAAAAGAAGAAGCTACTTCATAGAGCTGTGGACCCAATACCTGTGAGTTATGCCCAGCTGTTGCCACTGTTGGTTCAGAACCATGTCCTTAAGCTTCGGAATTTGGATCCACCGGATGACGTGTCATCAGACTTTGATCTCAGCACACATTGTGATTTCCACTCAGGAGCACCGGGGCACCATGTTGAAACATGTAAGGCTTTCAAGAATAAGATTCAAGACCTTATTGACTCAAGGACAATTAGGCTTGTGCCG
Organism: Lathyrus sativus; assembly: GCA_963859935.3. NCBI lineage: Eukaryota > Viridiplantae > Streptophyta > Magnoliopsida > Fabales > Fabaceae > Lathyrus > Lathyrus sativus. Next base: position 439,338,941 of record OZ012741.1, on the reverse strand, counting down.
GGCGGCATGAGAGCATCGGGAAAGTTTATCCCATACCCTGCAGAAGAGGTGAATGATTCCACTCCTTTGCCTGAAGCTGAGAAAGATCTTGAATATGTCCCGCGACTTTTGGTGACTGAATCGCCTCACTCGCAGTTTCTACCTGGATCAAGTTCAAGGACGCAAGCGCCTAAACAAGGGACCGTTGCCATTCAGAAACGATAACCTCTTGCTCCTTTGCGGAAGGAATACCAGCACTAGAATCGAAAGAGGCCTCGCAACCACTTGGAACGAAGGAATGCTCCTTTCCATCCAGTGCATGTGTCGTATAGCCAGATTCTTCCACAGTTGATTCAGAATTCTTTGGTGGAACCGAAAGCTCTCAAGCCCGTGCTAGAGCCTTACCCTCCAGGGTACAATCCCCATGCTCAGTGTGGTTACCATGGTGGATCTCCGGGGCATTCAACTGAAGATTGCAAGGCTTTTCAGGCGAAAGTGTAACAGTTGATCGATAAAGGGTGCATTTCCTTTCCAGAAGGAGTTTTGGTTGTGCATGACAACCTCTCAGCTGTCTGAGCTCGCAGATTCAGAGGGTTATTTCCAGAAGCCAGTGGTCCAGATAGGCAGACGTCCTCAGCATTGGCAGTCCTCGGACTTGTTATCATTTGCATTTGTAGTTTCTTTTCTGTTAGTTACTACTTGCTGTTAAACATTGTATGTTTCGAATGGTAATATTAATAAAGTGACTATGCATTTTTTTCTGAACTAATCATGTCGTTGTCACTCATTTACTGCATTGCACTAACACTTGCATTTTATTCACTCCACTTTATCACTATGATTAGCAAAGATTGAAGGGAGGATGATGAAACTGAATACTCATAGCCGATGATCGTATTGCTTTCAGATAAGACCTTGCCGATGACGTATAAGGCATTGTTTCAAATACCCTAAACACCGGAGAGATAAGGAAGATAATCCCTTGTTAACCACTTCGAGCCGAGAAGTAGGAGTTTCTTTCGGACTTTTAAACCCTCACATCTTAACCTGGGGCAGGGTAGTTGTCAGTTACCTTGATCGAGCGTTCAAGTCTTATAGAGGAGTGTTGTCTTTTGAGGACCAATCACATCATATTACTCCCCAGAGGTCGTACCTCGTCAACCACAATGGATGAACCTCACCAGTCAGGAGTGAGACAGTTACAACTTTTCAGAGCAATCAAGGTAGCCAGTGTCGCACGACTCGTTCAAAAAAAAAAGGAATAAGAAAGCCCGCTAAGTAAAAAAGAAAAGATAGAAAGCAAATACTTAGGCCAAAATCAGGGCATCCCGCTGGACTTCAAAAGAAAAATCGAAAAGAACTCTGAAGAGTCAGTCCAGGCAAAAATTAGGGAATCAAAAGAATGAAAAAGAAAGGATATAAAAAGAAAAAAATCCTCAAACAAGGACGAAGTCGGGTAGATACTGACACCGAAAACGAAGAAGGAGTAACCGTCACTCCGAAACACCTTGTGAATTCTTCAACCAGTTGTCCCCAATATTCAACATACCTCTCAAAGAGGCGAGCGCTCGAGCTAAGTTAACTGAACTTTAGGATCGAAGATCATCACGTAGAGGGGGTGGGTACAAATCATAATTCGGGCCGACTATCCTTTGTTTCACGAACCATGAACCCGACCACGATACAACCCTTAAAAGACCTAATTGAGGCAGGGTTTATTCTGAAAGCGCATTACGATAAGGTTGAGTAACCTGACTCCTGCATGATTTGCTAATCATATCCTTGTTGTATTTTTCACTGATCGAATCAGCACTACGTTTGAACCCCTTTGTTCATTCGTCACTCACTAGCATGACACGTAAATGAGTGACAGTACATTTTTTCGAAATTTGCATGAACACTGCATTAAAATTACCATTCGTGAATAAACAATTTTATTTGCAGGTCAGTAATTGATACGAAGGAACTCCAACAGAAAATAGTCAATCAGGACCGAATCGTAGCAGTCTGGATCAGAACGGTATGCTGTGAAACCCTGTGAATCCGGGGCATTGACTTCCTGTGAGTTTGGAATCAGTTTGTATGAGGACAAGTCCCGGAGTATCGGTTGATTATGGGACAGTTTATGCAAGAAGCCGTTGAGTAGAAGTGAATCTTCTCGAGACCCGATCAGGGGTAGTTATCCAGAACTCTTGTGATTTGAGGGCAGATCCCTCCAGTGTTCAATCAGAGCATGTTGAGTCGCTCATCGCTTGTTCAGGGGCAAACTACTTCAGAGATATTGAAGCCAACCATGCTGAGAGTTGATTAGTGGAGGATGAATCCTTCCGTTGTACAGATGTGGGGGCAAGCCATCTGAAGATTGTCTTGTTGCCAGCTGTTTTCTGTTAAGAATGAATTATTCCTGAAAGTCGGATTGGGGCAAGTTGAATTGTACTGGGGCAAGTTGTTCAAATGAGTTTGTTCACCCTAGCAAGAATTGAGTGTTGGGGAATCGTGTCATTACCCTGCCAAAACCTGAGCCTTCTGAAGAAGCCTTGTTGTCATTGGATTGTTATCCTACAGCCTAACCTGTTACTTGGCTCCATGATTGGTAGTCTGTATTCCCTGTGTTGACGTTGTTGAACCAGGATTGTTTCTTAGTAGAGATGTACGGTTTGAGGTTGTTCCCCCTGAGCAGTTTGAGACTGCAGCAAATTGAGATGGCATTTATCCCTTATCAGAGTAGGGTCAAGATTAGCCTCAGTAGGGCGGGATTGATATCCCCGGCAGAGTATGGCCATCCCAAGCATTGAACGTTGATTAGCCTGATGTGCTATTTTCCCAAGTAGGTTGAGACTGAAGCTTTCCCTGACCGGCAGATTTGGGTTTATTTCCCCAGTAGTGGGACTGATGGAATGTTGTATCCCCACAGAGTCCGAGTGTGACTCCCTTTCCCTCCGAGTCTAGGTCATTGACTCATTCCTCAAGCAGAGGTCGACGGTGATTCCCCCATTGAGTAATCTCTAGACGGGTAGATTTTGATGTCGGCCCGAGAAGAATTGTTCCTCAGCAGATTGCTTCGTACCCTATATGGACTTAGGGTGTTCAAAAAAGACCGTTCAGGGTTGTCTTCCTCGGTGAAGTGAGATTCGAGTTCAGTGATCGATTGTTATCTTCCGCAGATGTCAGAGGTGTTTCCTTGATAAGGTCAGTACATCTCCATCAAAGTTGTACAATGAGTAGCCAAGGATTGATATCCCCAGCAGTGTTGATACACATGTATTCTTCATCAGACTTATTTACCCAGCAAGTGTTACCCAGAAAGGTCAGTCTCCGTAAGGCGTATGCGAGATTATTCTCAGCAGCTCAGGATTGATATCCCCGAAGCGGGACAATTCCTCTTTCTCCAGCAGAGTTCAGTAGCCTCTCCCCGAAGAGTCTGAACGCAAGATCGTGAGCATTGATATGTCTCCCCCGGCAGAGATGATTCTCTTCCCCAAGTAGACGCATCCTGAAGGAACGTCGCCTCCTCAGCTGAGTCACGCGCCGAAGCATGAGTTCTCCCCCGCACCGGGTCACAAGTGCAGGTTTCGTAAGAAGATGGCCGTACGCCGAAGTATGCAGCAACCGATGGTGCCAGAGTGAAGTCTCCAGCGGAATTGAAATTCGCCACCAGAGTCGTTCTGTCTCCCGAAGTCGGAGGAGTCCCTCTTCCCCAGTAGAGTGTTGGAGCAGTCGATGCTGTATTCCCCTGCAGAGTTGTACTCTCCCCCGAAGTCGGATGATTCCTTCTTCCCCAGCGGAATTGAAATTCCTCATCAGATTCGTACCCTCAAGTGAAGTGGAATGATTCCTACCTCCCCGGCTGAGTCCGCAAACCCCAAGAGAGCCGAATCCTTGGAAGCAGTTGGGACCATGAGTGGTTTTCCCTAGCAGAGCGTTGAACAATGGATGCTGTATTTTCCCTAGAGTCGTACCCTCCAGCGAAGCAGAATGATTTCTCCTTCCTCAGCCGAGCTTGCAGATCACCAAGAGAGCCGAATCCTTGGAAGTTGATCAGACCATCATTGGTTTTTGCCCCAGTGGAGTGTTGAGCAGCTGAAGTTGTTTCCCCACAGAGTTGTTATCCCCAGAAGAGTAGCCAAGGCGGCCATGCAGCTTACTCCCGCGATTGATATCGCTTTTCTTCTCAGCAGGTCCAGGTTCTCATAGAGCTTCGTTCCTCTGCAGTAATCAGCGGAAGTTGTTTCCCCTGTAGCAGTCAACTGAAGATCATTTCCCCAGACGGAGTCCAATTGATATTGGCGTGACCATGTTCTCCTCAGCAGGATGATTCCTCTATCTGAGCGGTTCTTTCTCCTTGACAAGAGGATTCTCCCTTCGGCATTTATTTTGTTGACGGGATCGCATCATTGTGCATGATTGCATAGCATTCATCATAAACACATGGCATTTCCACCGTGTGGAGCATGGCGCCGAAGCATATGCATAATAAACATGATCTAGGTTGTTACCGTTCTGGTTTTGCAGGTGTTCCGCCGAAGGATCAGTTGCTCAGGATGATTCCTGACACATTCCCCAATGAAGTTTCTTCATCCTGAAGGCGAGGTCAGATTATGTTTGTTTCCAGCGGCGATGTTGGCGAAGTCAGATTATGTTGAGTACTCGACGGCGATGTCAGGTGTTCCTCAGAGTTAGAGTTGGTTGACGGCGAGGTCAGGTGTTCCTCAGAGTTAGAGTTGGTTGACGGCGAGGTCAGATCCTTTGTTTCCAGCGGCGATGTTGGATGTTTGTGTTTGACGGCAATGTCATATTCTGTAGTTCTCCAGCGGCAATGTTGGGTATTTTGGTGGTCCGACGGCGATGTCAGATTCCTTAGTTCTCCAGCGGCGATGTTGGATATTTGTTTGCTTATGACGGCGATGTCAGATTTAGCTCTCCAGCAGCGATGTTGGACATTTGTGTTTAACGGTGAGGTCAGATTATGCTTCTTTCCAGCAGCGATGTTGGATATTTGTTTTGACGGCGATGTCAGACTCTTTAGCTCCCCAGCAGAGATTATGTCTGTTCGACGGCGATGTAGAGTGTCTCTCAGAGTTATGCTTGTTTATGACGGAGATGTCAGATTCTTCAGTTCTCCAGCGACGATGTTGGGTATTTCGTATGTTTGACGGCGATTTTAGATTCTTCAGTTTTCCAGCGGCGATGTTGGGTATGTCAGGTAGCAGTTCTCCAGCGGCGATGTTGGATGTTTTGTTTGGTTCTGGCGGCGATGTCAGGTGTTTTAGTCCTCCACCGGCGATGTCGGGTATTTTTGTTGTTCGACGGCAATGTCGGGTTCTCTAGTTCTCCAACGGCGATGTTGGGTATTATGGTTGTCCGACGGCAATGTGGGCTGTTTGTTTCCAGCGGCGATGTTGGGTGTTTCGGTTGTCTGATGACAATGTCAGGAGAATTTAATGTGGATAACTGACGGCGATGTCAGATCAGTATTTCTCCAGATAGTTGCCGTGCAACTATTATTTCAGTGTTTGGAGATTTGTTCTCCTCAGAGTACCGTGTAGTCGCGCAGTTGGCAAATTTTCGGGCTTACCGGTATTCAACCGTCTCGCACCTTGATTGGCTGAGAGCCGTTCACTCCTCACCCAGTTAGGTTCAAGCCGTTTGAATAGGGGCAGCTGTTACACCCCAAAATTTTACCAACATTTATTTACCCATCAAGTGCTTGAAGGTTGATACCTTTGCCAGAAAGCTCAAGAGATCCTTAGAGGAATTGGTTGAAACCAAAGTTGTGTGACTCATAACTTGAGAGTTGTGGGAGCTCCTCAGATGACTCTAAGACTATGAGGATGAACTTGAAGCTTTGATAAAGTTTATGAGATGTCTTGAAAGCCATCATGAAGCCTAGAGAGGTCATTGAACAAGAATTCAGAAGATTCAACCATGAGTGGTAGAATTAGGGTTTGACTGGGTCAACCCTAGGTCAACTGAAGATTTGGAGAAGGTTGAGACCTAATCCAAGGGCCATGTGATCATGGAATGATGTATTGAGACACTATAAGGATGATTCTTAGACCAACTCATCATGATTGAAGAGTTTGAGAAGTTTTAAGCTAGGGTTTCTAAGGACTGATAGTGTAAAATCCCCTAGTTTGATCCCTATCTTCCAGGCAGTTTTAGCTCAAGATGTAATTGTCATCTCATCTTCCCCACAACATGAATGTTGTAGATATTGTTATTAGCTTTAATTTGAGTGGTAGAAGTCCTTGATAGGATTTGCAGAGCTCAAGTTATGGTTTTGACAAATTACAGGTCATCTGAGGTATGTGAATCTGGGTCCTTGAAAGTCACCCAACTTGCAGACAACTTTTGCCCTAGTAGGATGATTCCTATGGTCTCTTGGTCAACATGAATATTGAAGAGAATATTCTTATATTTATAGAGAGTACTAGAAGTCCTTGATAGGATTTGTAGAACTCAAGTTATGGCTTTGACAAGCCAAGGGCATTTTGGTCATTTGGAAGTTATAGGTCATTTCAAGCACAGGGCCATATCTCCTACTTCCAAGCTTCAAATGGAATAATCTTCAACATCAAACTTGCTTAGAATGATGTGTTAAGGCTAGTAGGGGGGTCATGAGATGTTGAAAAGGCTCATATCAAAAAGTGATAAAAATGGCCTAAAAATGAGGCATAAGTTAATTCAAGTGAAATGGAAAATCATAAATCATAAGCTATAAATCCAAACCATGTCATATGATAGGTCATTTTGACTCCAAATGACATTCTAAGAACAATGGTTCAGCCACAATTTTGATTTGAGGCTTGCATCATAGGGTTGCTTTGTAATTGGATTGCTTGCATAATGGGGTACCATACCAAAACAAGGAAAAGCTTAATAAACGAGGGAGATATGCATTGTATCTTGTCCTAAATCTCATGTAAGGAGATATTCAAGTCAGTTACCAAGTGTACAAGGGTTTTTGCATGAGATATCATGTTATGAGAAATGGAAATGCAAATTACCATGACATGAAAACTTCAAGTTCTTACTAGATGATTCTAGGAGGTTCTAGACTTTTCTAAACCTCTCTATATATTGAATACAACTTGCATTGGTGCAAGGTTGGTGATAGTTGGTGTTGATTATGGTAGAGAATAGTGATTGGAATCATAAAGCTTCATTTGCAAATCATATTCAAACTTCATATTCTTCTTCATTACCATTCCATTTTTCTTCACAAATCATCTCCATAAACATTTCTGAGTGTGTTCATATTGATTTGCAACTCCATTGATGAAGAATTGAAGGTCTTCACATTGAATTTGCAAGAAGGCAAATTGCATTGAATCTTGAAGTACAAGTTCTCTACATCAAATCTTTTGCATACAGAGGAATATTCATCATCTAAGGACCATTCTTGAGGAGTTACAAGGCTTGGATTGAAGATTTTCATCACCTATCATTTCAAGAAGCAAGGTATGCAAAACCATTTATACACCTCAATCTAGGCATGGCTAGGGTTAATTATTAGTGTGAAACTGTTAGAGACAATTAGGTGGTCCATTTTGATGAGTTTAAGAGCATTTGGTGAGGTTTCAACTATGGACACAAATTCTTGATGGAGTTAGAACTAGTGATATATGGAGTTTCAATGCTAGTTTAATGGCTGATTTTAACCAGTGGAACGTGATAATCATTTTGATACCAAGAATTATGAGTTTGGTTGAAGTTGAGGTTTGATAACATTTTGAGATTCATGAGTTGCACCATTTGGTTCGGGTGATAGAGGTTGATTTAATGGAAACCAATGCCATGGCTGTGTTCAGCTTGGAAAATAGGTCGAGATAGGGCTTTATTTCGTGAAATTTGATGAAGATACGAGGGAGAACTAATGGTTGTAAGTTTTGTGCATGGAAGTGTGTTTTAATGGGGATGCTGCAAACCCTAGGGCGTGAGGAAGAAGATGATTCATGGACCGTTAGATTGCACGTTGACCGATTGACCTGGGAAGGATCCTATGGACGTGATTTAAACGCGAAATGAGAGGGAAGCCAGCAGCGATGAAACACTGCGTTTCATTAAAGCCCCTCTGGGCTTAGTGAGCGAATTCCTATTCCCACCCCCTTTGAGAGGCCCATACCATATTGCACTATATCTTCATGCTATTCGCACCGCTAGTTTCTTTTTTCTTTTCATTATAATTGTTTTTTTTTCTGAGTTTAATGGGCCCATGCGCGTTTTCTATCTAGACCCCCTATCTGGGCCCAAATGAAACTAACTGCATTTTATTACTGCTTGCACCCCATGATTAATTCTCATATTATTTTTTCTCCAAATTTTTTCAATCTTTAAAAATCCATATTAAATAGAAATATCCATATTTTTTCATGGGAATTTTTTCTCCACTTTCCATTTTTTTTCAAGAAAAATATAAAATCATAAAATTGCCATTTTATTTCATTTTTATATTTTTTTGCATATTTTTTCCTTTTAATGGCTTTTTAATGCTTTTAGTTGATACCTTAATTTGTAGATTTTAGTTTAGGTAGCTCCCTTAGGATTTTTAGTTCAATCTTTTTAGGGTAGTTAGATGTATGTTTTAGGTTCCCCCTGGATTAATTCCATATGTTTGTGACGATTTTTAGGATAGTTTTGATTAGATGCTATTAGGTAGTGTAGAATTAGGTTAAAACTTCAACATAGGTCCATAACAACTTTAGATTTTGGGTTTTTAGGAAAATTTAGACTATGGGGCATATATGGGACTTAAGGGTAGGTAGGTAAGATCCCTTAGAAATTATATTAGGATTTAATATAATAGTATGCTATTTTTGGTTGATTTTTGTATTGAATGAATGTTTGTGTTACCTTTAGGGCATGATTGTTTAGTTTGCTTTGATTTGTGACCTTGGAAAGCTTGGTATCTCATTGTGGAGCATAGTAGAAGACTTGAAGATGCATTGAGGAGCTTAGGAGCTTGTTCTTCTTTTCTTTTTTGTTGTTTTAGGGTTAGAGATTAGGAAGAGCTTAGATGTAGATAACTTCTTTCTCAAACATGGATGGTATCATTCACCTCCATTCCTCCATATGATTCAAAGTAGTTCCATGGTATACACCTCTCTCCTTTGGAGGGATAAGTGACATACCTAAGAGGTAGAACTTTTGAGGGAACCCTTCCTTTGATGTTGAACCCTTATAGATCACCTTTGGTGGTCAAATAAGCAGTTCAACATCCCCCAGCTTATCCAGTAAGTGATTTTTCTCTGGTTTGATTGTCTTGAGAGATGCAGAGCCTGAGTTTGAAGATGAAGACTTCATTAAAGAGTATTGAAGAGGATGAATCCTTGGATAGTGCCATTCCAGCTGAAGCTTGAAGAGCATGAAGATCAAGTTGATACTTGAAGATCCCTGAAGATTAGGTGAAGCTTGAAGGTGGAGCTGATCCAGAAGCTGGAGCTTAAGGGAGAAGATGAGTTGAAACTCATGGTGTAGGGTTAAAACCTGGAAAAGCAAACTGATGTTTGTCAAGTGATTGAAGTCTGAAGACTGAATTGCTGTTGGGAGAAGCTGAGGCTTGAAGTTGAGAGAGGAGTTGGTCTGTTTGTTTGCTTCTTTTTTCTTTCTGTATTGTGTGTTTTGTTTGACTTGTCTGTTGCATTAGATTAAGTCCATATCTAGAATAGGTAGAATCTAGGAGCATGATTGCATTAGAGGTTGAGTTGTTCCCTCTGCTTGTATTGTTACTGCGTGGCTTTGCTTGCGGGTATTCGGTAGAGCCCAGCTCCCTTGCCCATGTGGTTTGTTTGCCTGATGGCATTTCATTTCATTTTATCTGTATGATTGCAGTTTACTGTTTATTGCTTGATAGCATGTTGTTTATATTTCAGTATGATTACTGTTATTCATGACTGACTTGAGGTTGAGATGAGCTTGTGGAGGCTGAAGCCCCACACACATTTCCTCCCTCACTTGCATTGCATGCATTTTACTGTTAAGCTGATGCTTTGTCTGTTTCGGTGTATCATTAACATGATCCCTTAGGACTCTCATTTCCTTGGATAAGGATTTGATGATAGACTTTTAGGTTGAAACCTATGCATGACAACTTCTAGGAGTTCCATGTTCAAACTTCAACCATAGGATGAATCCATGGCATGACAACAGTAGGACTTGAAAGTCTCCCTCCTAGTTGGGCATGTTCTCTTCTCATCTCAAAACAGTTTAAGATACAGTAATCATGAATGATTTCTTTTGTATGTTACGAGCCTTAAGCTATCTGAGAAAGGATTGTGGAAGAGTTTCTTTTCCACAGTCTGGATGTTTAGTATGGTACCCTTTGGGTGACATGCAACGCATTCACTCTCAGGTCATAGTCTCTAGTGCGATTGAAATTGCAAACACAATAAAAAACACTTCTTTCGAGAAAGACAGGAAATAAACCGTAGTTTCCCGAACTACGTGAGCTCTGATCTCTCATACCTGTTGAGAGTACGTAGGCACAAGATGGCGATGTCTTGGCGAGCTACCTTCCCCCATAATCCTTCGTAGGCCGAACTACGTTGACTCTGATTTCTCATTCTCTGATGAGAATACGTAGGCATAAAGTGCGACGCTTTGCCGAGTCATTTTTCTTTTCTTTTTCATCCAGCCTTGATAGGTAGATAGAATAAAACCAACCCGTCTAAGTAAACACAACAAGCGTGGATCCCGTCGAATACGACGGACGTGAGGGGTGCTAATACCTTCCCCTTGCGTAACCGACTCCCGAACCCAGACAATGGTTGCGATGACCTTGTCTTACCCTTTTTCGTTAGGTTTTTCCGATCGTTTCCTTTCCATCTCTGAGGGGTAAATAACGAAAGGTGGCGACTCTTCTGTCATGCCGGCACCTTACTTTCGCGCAAGCGACAATCAACAACCCCATTTTTCCTTCAAATGATGTTCCGCTCAGTGCAATCTTCCGCAGTTCTTCATCAACAATGAAGGCTAAGTCCACGGTCTTCCGCAACATAATATAATACAACAAGCAGCCTACATCGAGTGAGATGGTGGTGGTGTGGCTTCGGGGGCGAATGTTATTCAGCAAAATGACTAAATAGATTTGTGCCTGTAATTTCAGATTCTCCCTCTTCCAACACTTGGGTAATCCTTGGTCATTCAGCTCGTATGTCTTTCCCTCCAGACATAGTTAATTACTAACTTCCAGAATATCCCAATCATTTGCCAATGCCTTGATCTGGAATTCACATCGCCTATCCCCCGTTATGTTGAGAGGATTACCAAAGAACTTGTTAAGTGCTTGCTTATTAAAGAGGACAGTCTTACCTCTCACCATTGTCTTATAAGCGTATGTCGTCCCGGGTTCCGTGTGAAGTGCATTGGCGTAGAATTCTCGCACAATGTCATAGTTAAGTTCCGTGACGGGCTCAAAGATCTTCTGCCATTTCCTTCCTTCCAGATTGGCCACGACCTCCCTATATCTACCTTCTCTTGATAGCCGGATGATTCTTTCGTTTTGAATGTTTTTCTTGAGAAGCACCTCGAACCTTGCCTCTTGTTCCGGACCAAGGAAAGTTGGTTGGGTCCTTGAGGAGCTAGGGGCTGTGGTCTTAGCACGTTTGGACATCTGCATCACAATCAAAACAACAACACAAACATTCATTTAAATTAGTCAAGCCAATTGAGAAATTTGGGGATGCAGGTTTTGAAGGGTTCACGGCGCGAAGCCCCGGTCGCGGCGCGATCTGTGCGAAACCCATAAATATATGCATCCATAAGTGTGGATTCATGGAAACTTTCAGCACAATCATTGTTTCAACCCTAAATCTAACCTAGCCCAACAGATTCATCAACATGCAAACAGGTAATTTCATGAATTTTTGAATTTTTTTAATAACCCTAGATTGAGAGAGCAAGAGATGAGAAATTGGGGAAAGAATGTACATACCTTGCTTGATATTGGAGAGAGAAAGATAATTTGCAAAGAGTGAGGAGTAGAACCTTGAAAGTGATGGAAGCCTTGGAGTTTTGAGTGTGTGGGGTAAAGGAGTGTGTGAGAGTGATAGTGGGCAAAAGAGGCAACAGAAAAAGAATAAAAGACAACAAAGCAAAGTAAATAAATTGGGGATTTTCACCTTTTTCGCTTCAGGTCGCGGCGCAACCATTGTTCGCGGCGCGAACATTCAAAATCAGAATGTTCATTTTTCCTCAGTTCACGAGGCAAGCCTCCTTTGCGGCGTGAACTGACCAGGATTTTGACAAATTTTTGAAAATAGAGAATGGGCTGCTATCCCTTGTATCCTGTAACTTGCTACACTACTGTTTAATCATAAAAATGAAGGAAACTTACAGCGGTTGGGTTGCCTCCCAACGAGCGCTTTATTTAACGTCGTTCAAGCTCGACGATCAAGTGATTTCTTCATGGTTCGGTGAGTGAAATGATACAAACCTCTCTATTTATTTCTCCACCGTGATAGACTTTCAATCGCTGCCCATTTACAGTCCAACTTTCTTGGGATTTGGGATTTTCAATCAGGATGGCTCCGTACTCTTTCACTTCTTTTATCACAAATGGTCCAGACCACTTGGATTTCAACTTACCCGGGAACAACTTAAGCCTTGAGTTAAAAAGGAGCACCATTTGTCCGACCCTAAATACTTTGGGACGAACCTTCCTATCATGGTATGCTTTCACTTTGTCCTTGTACATCTTGTTTGAGTGATAAGCATTGTTTCTCAACTCTTCCAACTCATGATGTTCCGCTTTTCTTTTCTCACCAGCTTGAATGGGGTCAAAGTTTAAGATTTTGAGAGCCCATAATGCTCTATGTTCCATTTCTACTGGGAGGTGGCAAGTTTTCCCATAAACTATTTGGAAAGGTGTGAGGCCAATGAAGGCTTTGTATGCAGTATGATATGCCCACAAGGCTTCGTCTAGTTTCAAGGACCACTCTTTTCTCGAATTAGAAACCGTCTTTTCAAGGATCCTTTTGACCTCTCTATTTGACACTTCCGTTTGGCCATTTTCTTGTGGATGGTATGGGGTAGTTACCTTATGCTTTACACCATAATGCTCTAAAACCTTTTCCAACGGTGTATTGCAAAAATGTGACCCCCCGTCACTTACTAACACCCTAGGCACACCAAAACGTGAAAATATATTTTTCTTTAAAAACTTGATAACGGTTTTGGAATCGGACTTAGGTGAGGCAATTGCTTCCACCCACTTCGACACATAATTGACAGCTACCAAGATGTATTCATTAGAGAAGGAAGGTGGAAATGGTCCAACGAAATCAATCCCCCAACAATCAAAAACTTCTACTTCCAACATGTTGGTTAGAGGCATTTCTTCCCTTTTACTAAGTCCTCCGCTTCTTTGGCATTTATCACAGCTTTTGGCGTGTTCATAAGCGTCTTTGAACACGGATGGCCAATAGAATCCCGATTGGAGGACTTTAGTAGCGGTTCTTAAACCACTATAGTGACCCCCATACGGAGAATTGTGATAGTGTCATAGGATAACCTTTGCCTCCTCAGTAGTCACACACCTTCTTAAGATGTTATCCACACCTACTTTGAACAGGTATGGATCATCCCAAACATAGTATTTTGTGTCGACCAAGAATTTCTTTCTTTGATTCGAAGTGAGGTCCCCCGGTATCAAACCAGTTGCCTTATAGTTAGCAAAATCGGCAAACCATGGCCTCACTTGAATCACATAAAGTTTTTCATCCGGAAATTCTTCCCGCACTTCTTCTTCTTTATTTGTAATTTCCATATTCACCAATCAGGACAAATGATCGGCTACCACGTTTTCAGAACCTTTTTTTATCCCGGATTTCCAAATCAAATTCTTGTAATAATAGAATCCAACAAATCAACCTTTGTTTGGAATCCGGTTTGGTTAGCAAATATTTGATTGTCGAATGGTCTGTGTAAATTACAACTTTAGATCCGATCAAATAAGCTCTGAATTTTTCTAAGGCATACACTATGGCTAGTAACTCTTTTTCAGTTGTTGCATAATTGACTTGTGCTTCGTTTAAAACTTTACTAGCATAATGTATGGCATGAAAATTTTGTGCTTTTCTTTGACCTAAAACCGCACCAACCGCATAATCGCTTGCATCACACATAAGTTCAAAATCAAGTTTCCAATTAAGTGCAACGATTATGGGTGCGGTTACCAACTTTTGTTTCAACTCGTGAAACGATTTCAAACAAGAGTCATCGAAAAGGAAGTGTGTACCTTTGTTGAGCAAATTACTCAAGGGCTTTGCAATTTTTGAGAAATCTTTAATGAACCTCCGGTAAAATCCAGCATGTCCAAGAAAGCTTCTTATCCCCTTGATATTTATTGGAGGTGGTAGTTTTTCGATTACTTCCACCTTTGCTCGGTCAACTTCCAGACCTTTGGAGGAGATTTTGTGCCCAAGAACAACCCCTTCGGTTACCATGAAATTACACTTCTCCCAATTCAGCACCAAGTTTGTTTCTACGAACCTCTCTAGTACTACATCAAGATTCTTCAAGCATAAATCGAATGATGCACCATAGACGGAAAAATCATCCATGAACACTTCAATGCACTCTTCAATCAAGTCTGAAAAGATGGCTTGCATACACCTTTGAAATGTTGCTGGTGCGTTACACAATCCAAAAGGCATTCTCCGGTAAGCAAAAATGCTGAAAGGACATGTGAAGGCTGTTTTTTCATGATCTTCTAGGTTGACCGAAATCTGGTTGTAGCCCGAATAACCATCTAAAAAACAGTAGAAATTCTTACCGGCTAACCTCTCTAGCATTTGGTCCATAAAGGGTAGTGGGAAGTGGTCTTTTCTTGTGGCTTGATTCAATCTCCTATAGTCAGCACATCCGCCATCCGGTTACCGTCCTAGTTGGAATCAACTCATTTTTCTCATTGCAAACAACCGTCATACCACCTTTCTTTGGAACTACTTGCACCAGACTCACCCATTCACTATCGGATATAGGATAGATCATTCCAGCTTCCAATAGTTTAACGACTTATTTTCTCACCACTTCCTTCATGGATGGATTTAGGCGTGTTTGCGGTTGAGCAATAGGTTTATAATTGTATTCCATCATGATCTTATGCATGCAATAGGCTGGGCTAATACCTTTTAAATTCGATAATACCCATCTGATTGCGCCTTCATTCTTTTTCAATACTTGTGTCAATTTCTGCTCTTCTTGGATGGATAAAGCATTGCTAATTATCACCGGTTTGGTGAAATTATCGCCAAGGAATATATACTTCAAATGTGGAGGTAGCATTTTCAATTCCAGCTTTGTCTCTTCTACTTTCTTCTTCTCATCCAAAACCTCAATTTTTTCTTCATGAGAGGCAATCTCTCCACAAAACACTAAATCACTCAAAATTGCCTCAATTTCTTTTTCCTCCTCTTCGGTTGAGACATTGTAAGCTCCTATAAGAGATCTTTCCAAGGAATTAGAAAGATGGACTTGATTTACAACTTCGATGATTTCCTCTTCTTCTACATCGATTCAGAAGGAATCGTGCTTGTCTTTAGGATGCTTCATGGCTTCGAAAAGATTGAACGTCACTTCTTCATCTTGCACCCTCACTTTCATGAGTCCATCATCGATGTCAATCATCATCCGGGATGTCTTCATGAATGGTCTTCTGAGAATTAAAGGAACATCACGGTCTTCGTCCATGTCCACTACCACAAAATCTACCAGAAAGAAGAACTTGTCCACCTTGACTAGCATATCTTGTGCAACTCCATATGGTGAAGTGGTAGACTTGTCGGCTAGTTGGAGAGTCATTCTCGTCGACTTCATCTCAATGTTTCCCAATCTTTTGATAATGGATAAGGGAATTAGATTGATGTTGGACCCTAGATCAATCAAACCATTGCCAATGTATGTGTTTCCAATGGTCATTGGTAAAACTACGCGGCCCGGGTCAGACTCCTTCCTTGGAATATTTCTTTGAATGACTACGCTGCACTGTGCATCAATTAGAATGGTTTCATCTTCAGTATACCTCTTCTTTTTTGTAAGAATACCCTTCAAAAACTTTGCGTATTTTGGCATTTGCTCTAGTGCTTCGGTAAATGGAATACTAATTTGAAGTTGCTTGAGTATATCCATGAACCGGGCATAATGCCTTGCATTGTCCTTCCTTGATGGTGCATGCGGGTAAGGTAAGTGTTGGGCTGGAACATGACTCACGTTTTTATCCCCTTTTTTATTTTTCAATTTCTTCTCATTCTGAACACCTTCTTCATGGTTCTGTTATTGTGCAGTTCGCGGCGTGAAGCTCTGGCGCGGCGCGACCTGAGAAGAATTTTTCTCTTCTTCGGTTTGAGCCTCCAACAATTCTTCCTCTTGATTTCCAGCTGTGACATTTATCTCATCCTCCACTGTAATTTCCTCGTTTGCGTTGCTTGCCACCTTTTTACCACTTCTTGTGGTAATTTCTTTATGATGTTCCCTTGGATTGGTTTGAGTGTTGGCGGAGAATGATGGAGTTGCTTGTTGTTCCGCCAATTGTTTTGCAAGTTGGTCTACTTGAGTTTCCAAATTCTTGATTGCTGCTTCATTACTTTTTTGACTTGCCATGGAAGCTTGTATGAATTGTGCAAGCGTATCTTCTAACTTGGAACTTCCGCCTTGTGATTGTTGGACTTGTGTGTTTGGACTTTGATATGAACTTTGTTGCTGAAAATTTTGATTGTTGAATCTTGATTGTTGGTAGCTTTGGTTGTTCCTTTGAAAAGTGTTGTTGTGTTGTGGAGGATATCTTTGGTAACCTTGACCTTGATTGTTGACATAACTTACTTCCTCTTGAATTAGGGGACAAAATCCGGTTGGATGATCTCCTTGACAAAGTTCACAACTTGCTACTTGATATCTAACTTGTGTTCCATGAATCTCTTTCAATTGTTGTGGAAGTTTGGACATTTGTTGAGTAAGCAGCTCCACTTGTTGAGAGAGTAGCTTGTTTTGAGAAAGTATGGCATCGTTGGTATTCAACCCAAGAACTCCTGCTTTCCTTTGTGAAGGACTACGGTCGTGTTGACTTTGTCGATCATTGAGTGCCATTTGATCAATAATGGTTTTTGCTTCCTCCGCATTCTTTGACATGACGGAACCACCCGCGGTAGCATCCAAGAGTGTCTTTTGTGAAGTTTGGAGTTCATTGAGAAAAATGTGAATTTGTGTGAGATCATCAAAACCGTGACCTTTGCATTTCCTCAACATGGATTTGAATCTTTCCCAAGCCTCATTTAGAGACTCATTGCTTCCTTGTGTGAACACCGAAATAGCCGTTTTGGCTTCCATGAATCGGGATTGAGGGTAATATCTCTCTAGAAATCTTTCTTCTAACAAATTCCAATCCGTCATCACTCTTGTTGGTTGATCAAGGTACCACTCTTTTGCTTTTCCCACCAATGAGTGTGGAAACATCCTCTTGAATAAGTTTTCTTCACCTGCTTCATCTACTCCCATAGAACCCACAATCTCATAAAATTTGATGAGATGGTTGTACGGATCTTCATGATCCATTCCGTTGCACGGATTTGCATAAAGAAGTTAAAGGATTCCGGTCTTCATCTCCGTATTCCTTCCGCCTCGAGCAAATTGAGCTGTCCGCCTTGGACTATTAGCGGACATTTCAGTACGAGCGTCGTCACCCATACTTCCTTCAACGGTTTATACAACTTCCTCTTCAATTTGAGCAAGTGCAGAATTTGTTGCTTCTTCTCTCCGATTCCTTTCGTCGGCTAGTTTCTTTCTCCTTCGTGTCTTTCTATTAAGCCTTCGGATTGTTCTTTCAATTTCGCGGTCGAATTGAAATTGCTCCTCGGTGGCTTTTTCTCGCATGCACTAGAATCAACAAAACTAACAAACCAAGTGAAACACAAGAGTGATAGAAATAAAACTAAAAACAAGAACTTAGAACAATGAATTATTGCAATGCATGTAATATCGACACCAATCCCCGGCAACGGTGCCAATTTGTTGAAAAGTATATTTCCGGAAAATATTTTTAATATCGTATCCACAGAGATTGGTGTTACTACCGTCGTTCTATAATTTCGATTATTGTAAGTTCAAAGGTCTTCAAAGTGTTTGTTGATGAATAAATGATTCTTTTTACTTATAAGAAAAATAGGACAAATAAAAATGGTTTTAGAATAAAGTTTAGAAACCTTGTCAAGATTGATTTTCATTATCTTTGTTATTTATGTATTCTTGATATCACATGCATGCATTCAAACTCCATTGATAATATTCAAGTGTCCTCTCAATAATATTTATGTCTAAATAAGATTGTGACAGTTATTATATAAATCTTTAGACGATCTCTCCATCTAACTATTGATATAATAATCTTGAATGTTTAACACAAATAGAAAAGTAGTGAATAAACCTATCTCTACAATTTATTCTCTACTTGGAAAATATCTTAGGTCAAGAATTAAAGTATCTTTCTCAAAAATAATTTAATTCTGAATTTTCAATGTAAAGGGAAAATATAATTCCTTATACCAAATGTAGTTTGTTACATGGAAGGATAGTAATATTACATAAACAACATAGGATAATTACTACCTCAAGCTTGACAAGAAATGAAATTAGCTGCTCATCATCTTCATAGAATACTCAGCAAATTGTTCAATAATCTCCTCTTGCATGAAAAACTTCTCTCCAAGACAAGAAAATCTTCTCTAAAATCTCTCTCAAATCTCTTACAAACCTAAGAGATACTGAGACTCAAGGGTGGAATGATTATGTCCAACATGCAAGGGAAAAGTTCCATAAATAGCCTATGGGGCGCCACCCTACAAAAAGTGGTTTTACTTCCAAGACAGGACATGTGTCATTACTTTGCATGTGGCTGAAATACATCCAGTTCGTGGCGCGAAGGGAGGTCGCGGCGCGAACTGTCAAAAAACAGAATTGCTTGCTCTGTTGCTTTGTATTGCCTTTGCCGACTTTGTTCTTCAAGTATTGCTCCGGAGATCTTTTTATGCAATCATTCTTTTCTTGACAAAAATTCTACAAGACTTAAAGAAAAAGTGAAATATCTATTCGAACAAAACAAAATAACTAAAATTGAATGTTTTACTAAAATGTGATAAAAACTTGTGTGAATTTAATAAGAAATCGGTAAAAAGGGACCGATAAAATATATATAAATTACTACCAATTGGTCCCTAACAGTGGGTCGCAAACATCGTGCCCGTGCCTAAGAAGGATGGCAAAGTCAGGATGTGTGTCGATTATAGGGACCTGAATAGAGCAAGCCCAAAGGATGATTTCCATCTCCCCCATATTGACGTGCTTGTTGATAACACCGCACAATACTCAGTGTTTTCCTTCATGGACGGTTTTTCGGGCTACAATCAGATTAAGATGGCGCTGGAGGACATGGAGAAAACGACTTTCATCACGCCATGGGGGACGTTCTTCTATAAAGTAATGCCTTTTGGTTTGAAGAACGCAGGGGCAACTTATCAACGAGCTATGGTGACTCTCTTTCATGATATGATTCATCATGAGATTGAAGTATATGTCGATGTTATGATTGCGAAGTCCCAAACGGAGGAGGGGCATCTGGTGAATCTTCTAAAGCTGTTTGAGAGATTGAAGAAGTTCAAACTTCGGCTGAATCCAAACAAGTGTACTTTCGGCGTGCGGTCAGGAAAGTTATTAGGGTTCATTGTCAGTGAGAAAGGTATAGAGATTGATCCTGCAAAGATCCAAGCAATTCAAGAAATGCCAGCACCAAAGACCGAGAAACAAGTTCGTGGTTTTTTAGGTAGATTGAACTACATCGCTCGATTCATATCTCACCTCACAGCCACTTGTGAGCCATTATTTAAGTTATTAAAGAAAGATCAGGTGGTCGTTTGGAATGAGAATTGTCAGAAAGCATTTGATAAGATAAAAGAGTATCTGCAGGAACCTCCAATACTGATGCCCCCAGTGGCCGGAAGACCATTGATAATGTACTTAACAGTTCTTGAGAATTCCATGGGTTGTGTTCTCGGTCAACATGACGAGACTGGAAGAAAGGAGCATGAAATTTATTATTTGAGTAAAAAGTTCACAGATTGTGAGTCCAGATACTCAATGTTGGAGAAAACTTGTTGCGCACTGGCTTGGGCCGCCAAACACCTAAGGCAGTATATGCTAAACCATACAACCATGTTAATCTCAAAGATGGATCCGATCAAGTACGTATTTGAAAAGCAAGCACTGTCAGGAAGGATTGCTAGATGGAAGATGGTTCTGACAGAATACGACATTCAATATGTGTCTCAGAAAGCTATTAAAGGGAGTGTTTTGTCAGAGTATCTCGCAGAGCAACCAATTGACGACTATCAGCCAATGAAGTTTGAGTTTCCCGACGAAGACATTATGTACTTGAAGATGAAAGATTGTGATGAGCCATTGTCTGATGAAGGTCCCGAGAAGTGTTCCTAGTGGAAATTGATCTTTGACGGTGCTGTTAACTCCTACAGCAGTGGAATTGGGGCAATCATTACAAACCCCCATGGGACGCATATACCCTTCACTGCCAGGTTGACATTCCCCTGTACAAACAACGAGGCCGAATATGAAGCGTGTATCATGGGTATCGAGGAAGCAATCAATTTGAGAATCAAGAACCTTGATGTCTACGGTGATTCACCTTTAGTGGTCAACCAGATCAAAGGAGAATGGGAGACACGCCAACCAAATCTAATCCCTTATATGAACTACGCAAGAAGATTGTTGCCTTTCTTCGATCGTGTAGAGTTTCACCATGTGCCAAGAGCAGAGAATCAAATGGAAGATGCCTTGGCTACTTTATCTTCAATGTACAAAGTGAACTTCTGGAATGATGCACCAAGGATCGTTATCTCGCGCCTCGATAGGCCGACGTTCGTTTTCGCAATAAAAGAAGCTTCTGATGGCAAGTTGTGGTATTACGACATCCAGAACTTTCTCAAGAATCAAAAGTATCCGCCTGGGGCATCGGCCCAGGATAAGAAGACCTTGAGGAGTTTATCTGGTAACTTCTATCTAAATCCAGACGGTGTACTCTATCGAAGGAGCTTTGACTTAGTGCTGCTAAGATGTGTGGACGAAAAAAGAAGCGAATCTGCTTATGGAAGAGGTCCACGAAGGAGCCTTTGGAACACATGCAGAGGGGCATGCCATGTCTCGAAAGTTGTTGAGAGCAGGGTATTATTGGTTAACTATGGAGTCTGATTGCTTCAAGTACGCCAAGAAATGCCCCAAATGTCAGATCTATGCCGACAAGATTCATGTGCCGCTGTGTGCTTTGAATATCATGTCATCCCCGTGGCCTTTCTCTATGTGGGGCATTGATATGATCAGAAAGATTGAGCCTACTGCATCTAATGGGCATCGTTTCATCCTAGTAGCCATCGACTATTTCACCAAATGGGTCGAAGCAGCTTCTTATGCCAATGTCACCAAGCAAGTTGTAGCCCAGTTCATCAAAAGGGACATCATCTGCCGATATGGAATACCTGAAACGATCATTACTGACAATGGGTCCAATCTGAATAAAAAGATGATGAAGGTGTTGTGCCAGAACTTTAAGATTGAGCATCACAAATCGTCTCCTTATCATCCGAAGATGAATGGTGCTGTGAAAGCGGCCAACAAAAACATTAAGAAGATAGTACAGAAGATGGTTGTGAGTTACAAGGATTGGCACGAGATGCTGCCTTTTGCTTTACATGGGTACCGCACCTCGGTGCGTACTTCAACTGGGGAAACTCCTTTCTCGTTGGTATATGACATGGAAGTTGTCCTGCCATTGGAGGTCGAGATCCCATCTTTGAGAGTTATGGCTGACGTCAAGCTAGAAGAAGCAGAATGGGTGAAGAACAGGTTCAATTAACTCAGTTTGATGAATGAGAAGAGGTTGGTGTCTCTTGCGTATGGACGCCTGTACTGAAATAGGATGAAGAAAGCCTATGATAAGAAGATGTGTCCTCGAAGCTTTCAGGCAGGTGATTTGGTGTTGAAGCGGATTCTCCCACCACAGAACGATCACAGGGGCAAATGGACTCCTAATTATGAAGGTCCGTATGTTGTGAGGAAAGTCTTCTCCGGAGGAGCTTTGCTACTTTCAACCATGGATGGTGAAGATTTTACGTCCCCCGTGAACGCGGACGCAGTCAAAAGATACTTTGCTTAAGATAGACCCGCTGGAAAGAAAAAGAAAATCCAGGCAAGAATGAGGAATCCCGGCGAACCTTAAAAGATAGGTTCGGGCAAAAATTAGGGATAAAAAGGAAAAAGTGTAAACCCGCAAAGTTGAAAACCTGAAAGGGCGACTTTGGCAAAAAAATGAGTATCCCGGTGAATCGAAAACCCGCAAGGGAGATTCAGGCAAAAGTTAGGGATTTGAAAAGCAAACGACTGCGGTCTGCGCGTAGATCTTCAAAGCATAGTGAATTATGGGAGAACTCGGGAGTCATCCGTCCAAATCAATCTCTTCAAAAGACAAAGCATCGGAAAGGCGTCAAAGTCACGTGAGTCATAGTTAAGTCGTTCTATGGTGGTTGTCTGTGCCACATTGCCGACATTTTTGTATATTCTTGTGTATTTCTGTATTTTGCTTACGCAACTTTCTCATTTCAGGAGTTGCGTCCCTTGTAAATTTGCCCATTTACAGGCCATTTATCAATAAAACATACTATTCAAAAAACTTTTGTTCTTGATTCAGTTTTTACCGTTTTGTTTGCAAAAGACGCTTGATTGTTTTTGATAAAACTTTGCATACATAATTTTGTGGGCTCTGCCAACTATGATCGAAACGATGTTTTTTCTTGAATAATGTCACAGGTGATAAGTGGGATGGTGTTTGCTGCACAGAATGTGTTTATTTGTTTGTCATTTGTAGGACGCTCATCCTCGAGACTTTTCCAGAAGTCCCTCATTTGAAGAAAATATGCAAGCTAAACGTGTTCGCATCCCCAGCAGGATGGAGCCTCGTACAGTTAAGGTTATCCTCAGCAGGTCGAGATTGATATCTCTAGCAGAGTAAGATCATTTCCAGCAGGTAGATGAGGGTTTATCCCCAGCAGTGGAATGAATGCATAATTTCGTTTTCCCCATAGAGTCTGAATGACTGACACCTTTCCCCTCAGAGTCCGGGTCATTATTTCATTTCCCTAAGCAGAGGTCGATATTATTGAGTATTGTGTTCATTTTCCCCAAGCAGAGGTCGATGTTGATTCCCTCCTTACCTCATCCCCAGCCAAGTCAGTGGGGTATCTTTCTTCCTTGAGATTGTTTATTCTCTTCAACAGAGAGAGATTAGGATGATTCCCTGGTAGATATTATTCATAATCCCTAACAGATAACGAATTAAATCTTCAGCAGAGCAGAATCTTTGACAGAATAAAGCCATCCTTCAGCAGTCTGCCTTGATTCCCAGCAGAGTTGTTAGTTCCCTAGAAGAGTTGTATTCTGGTAGGCCATCTAGGGCGTCATCCCCAGCAGAGTTTGATTTTGATTCCCAGTGGAGTGGATTTGTGCTTAGCAGAGCAGCTTTACCCCAGAAGTTTTCTCAGAGGCCATCCAAGGCTTGTATTTCCCAGCATGAGTCCGTTGGCACTAGGCGTGCCTAGTCTTCCCCCCCAGCGGAGTTGTTTTCCTCTCTTCAGCATTTATTTTGCTAGAGTGGTTCCTTTGCATTTGCATCGTGTATAGCATCCTCCCAAACGCGTACCATTTCCATTTTGTATGGAGCATTACGCCATATTCAATCATGTGCTTTTGAAACATAAGCCAGGTCGTTATGACTTTGTTTCAGGTGAATCTCGCAGAAGATTAGTATCTTCGCCCGCGTGTGGCTAGACCCCGGCTCATGCTGCTTCCCCAGCGGAGTTCCTTTTGTGATTATCATCAATGGATGATCTTAATTTCGTTTGAATCTTGATGCTCGCTTTTATTTAGCGAAGGTCTGGCGGTAATGCCAAAAGTTTCCCAGAAGTGTAGTTATCTAACGACAGTGTTAGATGTTCATCAGAGTTCTTTATCCCCACGGGTACTTGACGGCGAGGTCCGAATTTTGGTTATCTGGCGGCGATGTCAGGAGGTTATTATGGCTACTGACAGCAAGGTTAGCATTTCGCATAGTTATGTTTATCTGGCGGCGACGTCGGATGTTTATGTTGAGGTTAATGATGGCGATGCCAGACTTTTATCAGCTTTAGCACTGGTTTTTCAACGGCGATGTTGGATGTTTGTTTTTGGCGGCGATGTCAAGTGATTTGGTTTTTCAACGGCGATGTTGGATGTTTGTTTTTGGCGGCGATGTCAAGTGGTTTGGTTTTTCAGCAGCGATGTTGGATGTTTGTTTTTGGCGGCAATGTCAAGTGATTTGGTTTTTCAACGACGATGTTGGATGTTTGTTTTTGGCGGCGATGTCAAGTGGTTTGGTTTTTCAGCGGCGGTGTTGGATGTTTGTTTTTGGCGGCGATGTTAAGTGGTTTGGTTTTTCAATGGCGATGTTGGATGTTTGTTTTTGGCGGCGATGTCAAGTGATTTAGTTTTTCAACGGCGATGTTAGATGTTTGTTTTTGGCGGCGATGTCAAGTGGTTTGGTTTTTCAGCGATGATGTTGGATGTTTGCTTTTGGCGGCGATGTCAAGTGATTTGGTTTTTCAACGGCGATGTTGGATGTTTGTTTTTGGCGGCGATGTCAAGTGGTTTGGTTTTTCAGCGGCGATGTTGGATGTTTGTTTTTTTGATGGCAATGTCAGAGGATCGTATCTTTGGATTCGATGTCTGTTTGTATTTAACAGAGGTCTAACGACGATGTTAGCTATTTTACCTACTTGATGTCGAGGCCTGACTATGAAGTCAGATGATTTTACCGATTGAATATCTAGGATTGACGGCGAGGTTAGATCTATTTTACCGACTTGATGTCGAGGCCTGACTGTGAAGTCAGATGCTTTTACCGATTTGATATCGAGAATTGACGGCGAGGTCAGATGTTCTTACCGACTTGACGTCAACATTTCCTATTTTGGTTATGAGTTAGTTCATTGTCCTTGCAACCATCGGATACAGTTATTTCTGGGAATTTTATTCCAGTGAACAATTTTATTCGGTTACTGTTTCATTCTACGGTTGTCAAATTTCCGGGTTCTTTGGTATTCAACCGTCTTTTACCTCGAATGTTTGAAAACCGTTCGCTTTTCATCCCTTCAGGTCCAAGACACTTGAATAGGGGCAGCTGCTGCACCCCAAAATTTGGCAAACCTTTTCTTTACATGGTTTATGTTTCATTTCATTGTTCTAGCATATTGCATTGCATATCATTTTGCATTTATAGGGGATCAAGTGTTTGTCTGTGTACCACCCAAGAGGAATGTCTTTATGGGCTTTGAGCTCAAGCAAAGGCACTGGTATAAACCATCAGAAGGCTGTCAAGGGATATATAAGGTCTTATCATTGGTGGGAATATGAGATAGAAGTTTGTTGAGTATCTCAAAGGTTGTGGTGGAGTGGAAAGGCTACTCAGTTCATTTGCATAATGCCCATGCCAAAAGGGTTGGAATTAGGGTTTCAATTTTAATCAGGATAAAATTTGTTCCTTGAAGTAAACTTGTTTCCATGGACCTCCACATGTCCTAAGGTGTTTGAGGATGAGAGAGCGATCATGAATATTTATCAGAAGAGCTCCAATTGATCAGTTGATTGAAAATCGGGAGATTCGAAGAAAATTCAACTGTGCAGCGAAAAAGTCAACTCCTGACTTTTTGAGGTCAAGATCATGATCCTTAAGTTCAATATGAACAATGGGTGGAATTTGATCAAGAAAAGTCAAGGAAATCATGAAAAATCAAAGGTTGTTGAAAGTTGCCATTTTTGGAATTAGGTTTTTAGAAACTTTCCATTTTTGGAAAGTTTTATGTTTAGAACAACCATCTTCAAAGCCATTTTTATTCATGATAAAGGTTTCAAATGAACTTTTGGCCAACATCAAAGTTGTTCCTTGTATTTCAAGCTTTCTTTTGAGTACTAATTTATAGTCATATGATATTTGGAGCTCAAGTTATGATCAATCAAAGTGGGGATTTTAATGATTTCAAAACTGTTAAGTTTGAATAGATTTTTTGCACCACTTTGCAAGCCAATTTTCATCATCTTCTTTATGTCAAATGAAACTTTGTCCCAAATGAAAGTTGTAGAGTGTGTTCCAAGCTTTACAAAGAGTACAAGAAGTCCTCCATTGGATTTGAGAAGCTCAAGTTATGGATGTGCAAAGTTGAGAAAAAATAAGACAAAATTCATAACTTAGAATTTTTCTAAGTTATTTGTGGACAGATTTTGTGGCATGATTTTCAACCTCAAATTTCATGGTCTTCCAATGATCCAATGAAAATTTCATCAACATGAAAGTTGCTCTACCCCCATGCCCTCTTTACTAAGAACTCATGTTTAGGGCAATTGGATTTTTGAGTGCCAAGATATCCTTGCTCAAAGTTGATGGTTTGGATTTTGTTTCAAGGCATAATCCTTATAAGGTTTTGGCATGAATTTTCAAAAGAGTCTTGCAGCTGGTGACTCCCACATCTTGTGTAAGAGCACAGATTGTGTCTTAGTAATATCTCTATGTTTTGATGATAACATTAATGATAATTTGTATACAAGAATTATACTCTCTAAATTTGTTCTAAACTGTTTTCTACAGGCACAAAAGATTTTAATCTTAAAGAGCAAATTTGATGTGAACAATAAATTCTGAATGGCTCAAGAGCATCTGAAGATTAGAAGAATCTGAAGTATAAGAGCTTAGTCATCAAGATTCTGAAGATACAACACGCTGCATATATTATCAAGAATCTGAATGAAAGAAGACTCTGAGTGAAGAGACTCTGAATGAGAGAAGACTCTGATCTGAGTGAAGACTCTGATCTAAGAGCATGTTATGCTTCAAGCACACAGCTGCACCAGACTCTGATTCATCAACATCTGAAGAACATCTTAGGCTCTGAAGTTTCCAGAAGATTCTGAAGACTGAAGACTCTGATATTGATTGTTGATCTGAACTATCTGAAGAATTATTTGAAGAAGATTATTTTAATATATCCGTTGGAATATGCCAGCAAATCTTTCCTTAATTGGGATAGACAAAATTCTCTGCAAGAATATTATTCCTCTGGTACATTCCATATATGGTATAATCACAGCTCAGCAGACAATTGCTACACCCACATTTTGTGCGCCGTCTCTCTGCTGCAATAGTACCAAGGACAGTACTATTTGATATTGGAAATATCTTCTCCAACGGTAAAATATTCTCTCCAATATTCAAGTGGCTATATAAAGGATATCATAGCTCATTCTTCAAGTGACGAATTTTGACGAAAACAATTGCAAGAACTCTCTCACGCGAAAAACTCTCATATTCTTCACTGTTCATACATTGTTCTAAACTTAGAGAAATAACACAGTTGTGTTTATAGCTTTCATAGAAGCATTTCTTACTCTTACATTGTATTACATTAATTTGTAAAGAAAGTTTTCCTTAAGAGGATCTAGGTTAGATCAGTAGCTCTTGAGAAGACTAAGAACAGTTGTTCTTAGGTGTTGCTATTTGTAATCAGTTGATTTGAATAGTGGATTAAGTCCTTGTTGAGAAAGGCAAATCACTCTTGAAAAGGGTGGACTGGAGTAGTTGAGTTCAACGAACCAGGATAAAAATACTTGTGTTTTTATCTTTGATTATTTTCTGTCATACTTATTCAACCCCCCCTTCTAAGTATTTTCTCACCTTCAGTTGGCATCAGAGCTCCGGTTCTGAGTGTGCATTCGCTTAACCGTGACAGATAAAGATCCAGTGAGAAAAATACTCTGTTATTTATTTGGTTGCTAATATGGGTGATATTCCTACATCAAGCAACAAATATGAAGGAGACAGAATCAGCACCAAACCTCCAATGTTTGATGGAGAAAAATTTGATTATTGGAAAGATAGACTTGAAAGTTTTTTCTTGGGGTATGATGCTGATCTCTGGGATTTAGTCATTGATGGATATGAACATCCTACTAAGGATGGCAAAAAGATTGATAGAAAATCAATGACTGAGGAGCAGAAGAAAGAATTCAAGAATCATCACAAAGCCATAACCATACTTCTGAATGCAATCTCTCATACAGAGTATGAAAAGATTACCAACAGAGACACTGCTCATGATATGTTTGAGTCTCTCAAAATGACTCATGAGGGAAACACTCAGGTGAAAGAAACAAAGGCTCTGGCGCTGATACAGAAGTATGAAGCGTTCAAAATGGAAGAATCTGAGAACATTGAGACTATGTTTTCCAGATTTCAGATTCTAACAGCTGGGTTGAAAGTTCTGGACAAGGGCTACTCAACATCTGATCATGTCAAGAAGATCATCAGAAGTCTTCCTACCAGATGGAGACCTATGGTGACTGCATTGAAGCTGGCCAAGGATCTGAACAAAATCTCATTAGAAGAACTCATCAGTTCTTTGAGAAGTCATGAGATTGAGCTGGAGGAAGATGAACCCCAGAAGAAAGATAAAGGTAAATCCTTAGCTTTTAAATCTAACAAATCTGTTAAAGCTTTGCAGGTTAATGAAGAAAGCTCTGAGGAATCTTCTTCTGAAGAAGAAGATGAACTATCTATGCTGTCCAGAAGGATCAACAAACTCTGGAAGCACAAAGGGAAGAAGTTCAACAACTTCAGAAGATCTGATCAAAAGAGAGAATCTTCTGGACACAGAAGATCTGGCAAGAAAGAGGTCACTTGCTTTGAATGTAAAGAACCTGGACACTACAAGAGTGAATGTCCCAAACTTCAAAAGGAAAAACCCAAAAGGAAGTTTGATAAAAAGAAAAAGGTTCTGATGGCTACATGGGATGACTCAGATGAATCTGAATCATCTTCTGAATCTGAGGAAGAATGTGCAAATGTTGCGCTGATGGCCAACACAAATGATCAAGATGAAGGAACGTCATCATCTGAATCTGAGTCAGAATCAGACTCTGACTCTGAAGAGGTATTTTCTGAACTCTCCAGAGCTGAACTTGTTGAAAGTTTATCTGACATGTTGGAAAGCTACAGCAAGATTAAACTCAAATACAAGAAGCTGAAAAGCAATCTTGAATCTGAGATTGATCTTCTGAGAACAGAACTTGTTGAGCAGAAAGAAATAAATTTAAAACTCAAAAATGATTTAGAAACAACTCAACAAGAATCTGATACTGAAACAGAGTCAAGTGAAAATATTTTAGAAAAATATGACTCCAGTTTTAGAAGATTCCTCACTAAAAGCATAGACAGAAGCAAAATGGCTTCTATGATCTATGGTGTTAGTGGGAACAACAGAAGAGGCATTGGATGTGAATCTTCCTCTGGAAGCAATCCAAAGTCTGTTGATAAACTCTTCATCAAGAAGACTCCTCTGTATTCTCATTTTAAGTTTGGTCATCTGAATGATATTAAACATACAAGCTCTGAAAAGAGTACTTATGTGTTTAAGCCAAGGGTTAGCCAGAATAAACACTATGTTGAAAAACAGAAGTTTAGGCAAAACCACAGAACATCTAACCCCAAAGGACCCAAGAAGATCTGGGTACCTAAAAGTCAAATAATACCTGTTGCAGATGTTCTTAGCAGCAAAATCCAGACACCAATCATGGTACCTGGACTCTGGATGCTCACGACATATGACGGGCGAAAGGTCTATGTTCCAAAGCCTGGAACTTAGATCTGGAGGGGACGTGAAATTTGGAGGGAACCAGAAGGGCAAGATCATTGGCTCTGGTACAATAGGTAATGGTAACCTACCCTCTATTTCTAATGTTCTGTTAGTTGAAGGATTGAAACATAATCTATTGTCCATAAGTCAATTAAGTGACAATGGTTATGATATCATCTTTAATCAAAAATGTTGCAAAGCTGTATGTCAAAAGAATGGTTCAATCCTGTTCAATGGAAAGAGGAAAAACAACATTTACAAAATTAACCTTTCAGAACTTAAAGTTCAAAATGTAAAATGCCTTTTATCTGTGAATGATGAGCAATGGGTCTGGCATAGAAGATTGGGACATATTAATATGAGACGTATATCTCAGATTAATAAACTCAATCTGGTCAGAGGACTCCCTAATCTGAAGTTCAATTCAGATGCTCTGTGTGGCGCATGTCAAAAGGGTAAATTTTCAAAATCTCATTTTAAACCAAAAAATGTTGTTTCCACCTCTAGACCATTGGAATTACTTCATATTGATCTGTTTGGACCAGTGAAAACTGCATCCATCAGAGGCAAGAAGTATGGGTTAGTCATTGTAGATGACTACAGCAGATGGACATGGGTAAAGTTTCTAAAACACAAGGATGAGTCTCATTCTGTGTTCATTGACTTCTGCAATCAAGTCCAGACTGAAAAAGAATGCAAAATTATTAAAGTCAGAAGTGATCATGGTGGCGAATTTGAAAACAAATATTTTGAAAAATATTTTTCTGAAAAAGGAATTGCACATGATTTCTCCTGTCCTAGAACTCCACAACAAAATGGAGTTGTAGAGAGGAAAAATAGAACATTGCAAGAAATGGCCAGAACCATGATCAACGAGACAAATCTGGCAAAATACTTTTGGGCAGAAGCAATAAATACAGCATGTTATATTCAGAACAGAGTGTCTGTAAGACCTCTTCTGGAAAAGACTCCCTATGAATTGTGGAGAAACAGAAAGCCCAACATTGCTTATTTTCATCCATTTGGATGTATTTGTTATATGCTTAACACTAAAGATCATCTGAACAAGTTTGATTCCAAAGCACAGAAGTGTTTCATGCTTGGTTATTCTGAACGCTCTAAAGGCTACAGAGTATTCAATACTGAAACACAGATTGTGGAAGAATCTATTCATGTTAGATTTTATGATAAGCTTGGCTCTGAAAAGCCAAAGCAAGTTGAAAGTTCTGCAGATAGAGAAGTTATTCTCACAGACTCTGAAGGCTCAGAGGCAGACAAGACTGAAGACAAAGACTCTGAAGCAAACCCAGATGCTACTCCTCTAACTTCCCAACTTGACAATCTGCATATTTCTGAAAGACCAACAGTCAGAGGATCTTCTTCCAGAATGAAAGCTTCTCATCCAGAGGATGTGATAATTGGAAAGAAAGATGATCCAATAAGGACAAGAGCATTTCTCAGAACTTCTGAATCTTCCTTCTGTGGCTTAGTGTCAATTATAGAACCAACATCTGTTGATGAGGCTCTGGAAGATAATGAATGGATTTTAGCTATGCAAGAGGAGCTGAATCAATTCACAAGGAATGAAGTCTGGGATCTGGTTCCAAGACCTAAAGGTTTCAATGTCATTGGAACAAAATGGGTTTTCAGAAATAAACTAAATGAAAAAGGAGAAGTTGAAAGGAACAAAGCAAGACTGGTTGCTCAAGGCTACAGTCAACAAGAAGGCATAGACTACACAGAAACATATGCTCCTGTTGCAAGGAGTTTGCTAAATGTATGCAGGAAGAATTTGAGATGAGCATGATGGGAGAATTGAGATTCTTTCTGGGAATCCAAGTAAATCAGACTCCAGAGTGCACCTACATACATCAGACCAAGTATGTTAAAGAGCTTCTAAAGAAGTTTAACATGCTGGATAGCAAAATGGCAAAGACTCCAATGCATCCTACAAGCACTCTAGGTAAGGAAGAGGTAAGTAAGAAGGTAGATCAGAAACTCTACAGAGGTATGATAGGATCTCTTCTTTATTTGACTGCTTCTAGACCAGACATTCTGTTTAGTGATTGTTTATGTGCTAGATTCCAATCAGATCCTAGAGAATCACACTTAACTGCTGTTAAGAGGATTCTAAGGTATCTGAAAGGTACTGCTAATGTTGGTTTGTGTTACAGAAGATCTGACAAATATTCACTAGTTGGATTCTGTGATGCTGACTATGCTGGAGATAGAGTTGAGCGCAAAAGTACTTCTGGAAGCTGTCAGTTTCTTGGAAGTCATCTGATCTCGTGGTACAGCAAGAAGCAACCAACAATTGCACTATCAACCACAGAGGCAGAATACATTGCTGCTGCTGGATGTTCCACTCAGATGCTCTGGATGAAGAGTCAACTAGAAGATTATCAAATCTATGAGAGTAATCTTTCTATCTTCTGTGATAATACTTCTGCTATATGTTTATCCAAAAATCCAATTTTACACTCTAAGGCTAAACATATAGAGATTAAACATCATTTCATCAGAGACTATGTTCAGAAGGGTGTAATAAATTTAGCCTTTGTTGATACAGATCATCAATGGGCAGATATTTTCACAAAACCCCTTGCTGAAGATAGGTTTAAGTTTATTCTGAAAAATATTTGTATGGATTTTTGTCCAGAGTAATATTTCTCAGAGTCAACTTTTCAGATGCTAAGTGTTTAACACTCTGAAGTATTGCATCTGTCTTGCTTGTTTAATTTATCTGTGATTTATTTTTTTCTGTGTGAAACTCTGTACTGACCATCTCAGAGGATCTGAAAGTTGAAAACGTTTCATTTCTTAAGAGTTACAGAATCACATGCAAAGCAAACACGTGTCACTCAGAATCTGAAAAGATGGAGTACACCTACTGATTATGACGTTTAAGGTATTGCTTTGAAAATCTCAATCTGTCTTGATTTTCCCCCAAATGTCATATCATAATTAAAAATGATTACTTTTCATTTAATGCAAACGTGCGTATGTGTCCTATGTGTATCTGTTGTGTTTCCCATGCGTGCTTTATTTGTCTATATAAACCACTCTCATAACACATTCACACTTTTCACATTCTCAAACACATATGCGTTTTTGTTTGTTGTTCTCTCTCTTTTCAAACCCTAAAAGAACTCAGAAACCTTCATCTTCTTCATCATCATCAACAATGGCATCCACTTCAAAAGCAGTTACTACCAAAGATGCTACCACTGTCATAGAACCAGTACGCACTCTCCTAACTCCTGTTGATTCACTAGAAGTTCTATGTGAAAGTTTCGTGGATTTAGAAGATCTTGCTGAAAATGGGTTTGATCTGATTTCTTCAATCAAAGCACAAGGCTGGGACGGTTACTTTGACAGGCTTATGGGTCCTGTGTATCCAAAGTTAGTGAAGGACTTTTGGATCCATGCATTTGCTACTCCAAAGTTCATTCACTCCTCTGTGCTGGGGAAAAAGATTGTTATCACTGAAAATCTGATCAGGAAACTCATAGGTTTCAAGGCAACTGATGGAGTAACCTCTCTATCTTCTGCGCGTGAAGACCTGAAAGATGTTTGTCAAGAAATCTGCACTACTGGTGAACCTTGTAAGAAGGTTAAGTTCTTGAAACCCACTTACAAGATATGGGCTAAGATTTTCATGAACACCATCTTTCACAGACCCTCTTCAAACTCATCTGATTATGTTAATGCTGAACAACTTTACTTCATGTATTGTTTACACCAAAACATTCAGATTGATCTTCCATATCTGTTGTTTAATCATCTGGTGTCTCACGTCAAGGAAACAAGGGAAACAGCTAGAGATAAAACTGGAAAAGTCAGAACATGGATCCCTATGGGAAGGCTGATTTCAGATATTCTGATAGAAAACCAACTTGTGGCGCATCTGCAAGAGGCTGGGTTGACAGAAGATCTGAATTTTATCATTGGCTCTGAAATAAATGGTTTAACTCTGAGAAGAATGAAACTGGTTGAAGATTTATCTGAGAAACCAAGGAAAACTAACTCTGAAGAAGTTAAGGGAAGAAGGATTCCTGTTGAGGATTTTCCTTTATTCACCTCAGATGAACCTAGAGAACTTATTGCTGAGTATGTTGCTCGATGCATAAGCGATGGTGTTGAGATTCCTGCCAATCTTGTGCAGAAGGAAGGCCAAGTTCTTCCTGAGTTGACAAGGGAAAGAAGACGTAAAAGAAAAGCTGATAGTGAAGGTCATCAGAAGAAAAGGAAGCATTCAGATGCTGAAAAGAAGAAGAAAAGGAAGAAGCTGAAGAAGGCTCAACCAAATCCTCCTGCAGCAACCTTTGAAGATATTAGAGATACTCTGAAACAGGTATTTAACACTGATTCTAATCCTGTTCATCATTCTGCTACCCCCACACCATCTGACTCACCCCTTATATTTAAAAGATCTAGACCATCTGAGACTCTTACACCACAACCACAAAACACTATCCCAGAATCTACCATTCCAGAGGATGTTCACCCTGAACACTCTGACCAACCTGAAAATCTCATTAATCCTAATGAGATATTAGATATCACACCTTTAAACCGTTCTATCATTTTATCTTCAACTTCTGAAAAATCTAACCACTCTGATACATCATCTGATGATGAATCATCTGGTTACATTAATGAATGCTTGAATGATCTCAAACAACCTCGTTCTGAGAGTGTTTGGAAACAGCTGTTTAAATCTCCAACTTCTGAACATCCACCTTCTCCACAAAATTCCCCAACTCAAACTCTCACTCCACAACCTCTTGAAATCCAAAACACTCCACAACCAACATCTGAACCACAAACCACCCAACAAACATCTGAACCACAAAACAACCAACCAACATCTGAACATCCATCTTCACAACCTCAACCTTCTGAACCACAAACATCTGAACATCCATCTTCACAACCTCAACCTTCTAAACAAACACCACAAACACAACCAACCCAACCCAGAATCCCTGATGAAGCAGAATTGGGATCAAGTGTTTATACTATGTTAAGAGATTTTGATAAGGATAATGTCTCAGACTTTGCTGACATTATGGATGTTTGCATGACTACTATGGACAAAGAGGCTGCTAATGCTGTTTGGAAGAAATATCTTTACAGACTGAATAGGGAGGCTTTGAAAATCAGGACTCAATGTCTTAGATTATCAAAAGTAAGGCTTGCTGCTTATCAAAAACGGATTAAGAGAAACCCTCCTCCTATTCTTCTTCTAGAAGCTCCTCCACCTCCAGAAATTCCTGCACCTGATGTTACTAAGAATGTTTCAGAATCTATTGTTTCAGAATCCACTGTTCCAGAATCTACTATTTCAGAATCTACAGATCTTCAGAAGGATGTCAAAGAACTAAAGGATTTTATGGTTGATCAAAAGAAAACAAATGAAGAAATGAAAACTTGGATGGCTAAGCAAGATGAGAATTCAGAAAGGATTACAACACTGCTGCAAATCATTGCTTCTCAACAAGCCTCATCTGCTAAACCTACTTGATGTTTTGCACAAGTTTTTCATGTTTTGTTTTGTTTTTGATTGTCTTCTGATATGTTTTGTTCTCTTGACTTAATGACAATGATCTTTTTGCTTATCTGGATATGTGTTTCTTCTGCATCTTTACTGTCTTTTAAAATTCTTTTTGATTATGACAAAAAGGGGGAGAAACAAAATAGAATCTGATTGTTCAAATCTATAAGCAATTATCTGAACTAAGTCAGACATGTTACTAACATTATTTGAATCCAACCAGACTCTGACAAATTTCATTGAAGTTTTTCCTGAGATCTATCTTTTCAGAACCTGATCAAAAATAGCTAAATCTGAGTAGACCAGACTCTGATATCTAACCTTGAGTACTATGATCTAAAAGATAACTCAAGACAGGAAATGGCAAGATAAACAACCAAGTGTTCTGAAGTTGTTCATCTGGCATCAAGCTTTAATATGGCATCAAGCTTTGACTCTAGAAGTCAAACATATGTCAACCAGGCTTCAATCAGGATGTTAATCAGGCTCTGAATCTGAAATGTAATCAGGCTCTGAATCTGAAATGTAATCAGGCTCTGAATCTGAAATGTACTCAACCAGAAAGGGAAGTATCTAATTCCATTAGAGTATTCATTTCAGGGGGAGATTGTTAATCTCAGGGGGAGTAATTTTAATTCATTTTTATTGAACAAATTTCTCATGTTTTGTCATCATCAAAAAGGGGGAGATTGTAAGAGCACAGATTGTGTCTTAGTAATATCTCTATGTTTTGATGATAACATTAATGATAATTTGTATACAAGAATTATACTCTCTAAATTTGTTCTAAACTGTTTTCTACAGGCACAAAAGATTTTAATCTTAAAGAGCAAATTTGATGTGAACAATAAATTCTGAATGGCTCAAGAGCATCTGAAGATTAGAAGAATCTGAAGTATAAGAGCTTAGTCATCAAGATTCTGAAGATACAACACGCTGCATATATTATCAAGAATCTGAATGAAAGAAGACTCTGAGTGAAGAGACTCTGAATGAGAGAAGACTCTGATCTGAGTGAAGACTCTGATCTAAGAGCATGTTATGCTTCAAGCACACAGCTGCACCAGACTCTGATTCATCAACATCTGAAGAACATCTTAGGCTCTGAAGTTTCCAGAAGATTCTGAAGACTGAAGACTCTGATATTGATTGTTGATCTGAACTATCTGAAGAATTATTTGAAGAAGATTATTTTAATATATCCGTTGGAATATGCCAGCAAATCTTTCCTTAATTGGGATAGACAAAATTCTCTGCAAGAATATTATTCCTCTGGTACATTCCATATATGGTATAATCACAGCTCAGCAGACAATTGCTACACCCACATTTTGTGCGCCGTCTCTCTGCTGCAATAGTACCAAGGACAGTACTATTTGATATTGGAAATATCTTCTCCAACGGTAAAATATTCTCTCCAATATTCAAGTGGCTATATAAAGGATATCATAGCTCATTCTTCAAGTGACGAATTTTGACGAAAACAATTGCAAGAACTCTCTCACGCGAAAAACTCTCATATTCTTCACTGTTCATACATTGTTCTAAACTTAGAGAAATAACACAGTTGTGTTTATAGCTTTCATAGAAGCATTTCTTACTCTTACATTGTATTACATTAATTTGTAAAGAAAGTTTTCCTTAAGAGGATCTAGGTTAGATCAGTAGCTCTTGAGAAGACTAAGAACAGTTGTTCTTAGGTGTTGCTATTTGTAATCAGTTGATTTGAATAGTGGATTAAGTCCTTGTTGCAAATCACTCTTGAAAAGGGTGGACTGGAGTAGTTGAGTTCAACGAACCAGGATAAAAATACTTGTGTTTTTATCTTTGATTATTTTCTGTCATACTTATTCAACCCCCCCTTCTAAGTATTTTCTCACCTTCATCTTGTGCATGAGGTTGAGGTTTTTCCCACCAAACTTTACCCAAACAAGAGGAACAAAGCTTGTACCAACCCATACACCATTTTTGAATCTTTGCTCAAAGAAGGAAGGGGACAAGCAGCCCTACTCTGACCACCACACAGCCCACCTGTTTTGCTCCCTCTCCACTGCAGAAAACAACAAAAGTGCAGGCATGCTTCTGTACTGTGTTTCTTTTCACCATTTGATCCCAACAACCATGAACATGTAGCATCTGGTCCATTGATTTTTCATCTCAGGAAAATTCCCCAAAACCCCTTTTCCACATCCTATATAAGCTGAAGAACAGTTGGACCAAACCATAGCCTCCATTTTGAAGAAATCCCAAACTTTCATTTTTGCTTTTCTCTGAGATATTCCCACGAAAATCACTCATTTCCTCACTTTTGTCTAACCCTTCATCACAAATTTATCATCTTAATACTTGGAAGACATTTGCAAAGGGAAGGAGCTTCAAGTTTGTGCTTTTGCTGCTAGCTTATTTTGGAGGCTGCAAGAGGTAGGTTATTTCCAAACCCCCTGTTTCATATGCATAGAAATTACTAAACGTGTCTGAGTGTGTTTGTATTCTTGAGATTGGTTAATTTTTTGTCACTTGAAATGTTGATGTTTGTTTCATCATGACAAGGCTGTTTTATTTGTGTGCAACTTTCTTTCTGTTAAATCTTTGTGTCTGCTGCTTAGATGCCATTAGGATGGTGTGTGGTTACTACTTTCATGAAAACATGAGGTTAAGCACTTGTTGAATCTAGGTCTTGAGCTTTATCATGTTGGTTTGATCAAACTGTTTTGAAGGAAAATTAACAGTCTGGAGTTTTCTTGGTTTTGTGGCTGTCATTGGATAGGTTTTTTTGGTTTGAGCATACTGTGAAGTCAGTATGACTTTAGGGGTTGACAGAGCTTAGGTTGGTCATTTCTTGATTTTGAGCCTTGACAGTACCTGGTGTATGGTAATTATCATAAGAGGTTAATGTTTGATTTGGTAGTGCTTAGGTTTTTATTTGAGGAATTTCCAATTGTCATATGTGTGCTTGGGACTGTTATTGGGTTTTATGCAGGATGTTGCTTTTGCTGCTGTGACTTTTGTTCATTTGGGTTAGTGACTGTCATTAGTACAATTTGTGGATATGTTGTTTTTAGCAATACTACACTGTTGGAACATTAGGCATTGTTATATTAAGCTCGGAATCTCTTACTGAAATTATGTGTGCTTCATAGCACAAGGTTGTAGCATGTCATTTGGAGAAAATTACTTGAATTGATGAGTTGATGACTCTTTGTGAGTTGTGGCATTAGGCAGTTAGGATTTAGTGGTGGACATTGGTTTAGAATTTGTTTTGTTGCTTTTGTTTCTATCTACAACTCTGTTGAGAGTTTGCCAATTGAAGATCCTTATCAGGTTGCACATAGGATCAGTTCAGCCTTGTGACTAGGATAGTTTGGTTGTAAGATTTCCATATAAGTTTTGCTGCTGTTAAACCTTTGGTAGGTAGTTCCTAGGGCTTGGCTACCTTTGTCTGTTTTCCACTGCCATTTGCAAATGGTGCATTAAGGTTTTTCTCACTTGACTGCAATTCGCTCTGCTCACCTGGCTGCTTGTTTTATTGATCATGTTAATTTGGTGGTGCTTGTTTTAACAAGGTCCAGAGTTTGCATCATGTTGGTTGTTTGATCAGTGTGTGAGGATGATGTTAGGATCCATGGTACATTAGTGATGGTAGGTTTTAGGCAGCTTGGGAGAGACTAGTTTGTGGCACCTAGTAGGATCCTTTATAGATGTTTCACTTGTGTGAATTTATCAAGGAGAGGCCTGTGCATACCTTACTGTCATGAATTCATTTCTTGTAAGGATTTTGTCTTGAATCCACTTATGTTTGCCCTTGGAGAGGGAATTTTCCAAAATTACTTGACTTGCTGTTAAGCTAGTGGTAATTGTCATCAGGACAGCTAGAGGTTTTTGCTTGAGGACTCTACTCCAGAATTTGTTTCTTGTGCAGAAGTTGGTTTACTTTAGTCATTAGAGTTAACTTAGACCATTGGATCATTACTTTGCTTTTGAGTTTACAACCTTGTGGTATTAGCTTACAGTTGGGGAGCTGCTTATTCATGCTTGTTTTGGCTGATGCTTTGAGGTAGAGTTCAATATATCTTGCAGTGAGTCCTTGATAATTTACAACTTGGTTTGGTTTTGCTTTTGTCATGGTATTGTTCTGCTTGAGAAGTTGGAAAAATGTAACTTAAGTAAACCAATTGGATTGAACATTGTCTTGGTGACATGATTGATATCTTGTGAGCTTACCTCTACTACTCATACCACTAGGATGTGATCCTGCATTTCATCACAAGCTTGTGTTTACTTTTAGATTAGTGGCTGCCATTAGGGTTTGATTGGTGATTTCCTTTAGAGTCTTGCCTAAAGCTACTGCTAAGGTGTGTTTGAGTGCCTCTGTCAATCCATATTGATATACCATTGAGTCTGCTGACTTTTTCTGCTTAAATGCTATGAGTCTGTTTTTGTTTTCACCTATTGTTAGATTGTCTTCTTAGAACTGATTGCAGGCCAAGACTTAGTGTTCTGATCTTGGAAATACTGAGAGTATGTTGGTGAATCTCCACTTGGTGTATTTGGATTAGACTAGCATTTAGTGAGATGCATAACTTTGTCCTTAGGGAGGGGATTATCATGAGAATGCCTAAGACTGTGGAGTGCCTCAACTCTGATTTAGATCCTTGAGGGCAGTTTGTTTTATGTTGAATTCTTTCTGCTGATGTTCATCTGAGGTAGGGGTGTGACCAGGTCTGTGGTCATGGGAGTTCAAAGGCCTGTTTGGATTCACTAACTGTTTGAGAATTCCAGTTTATTACCATAGCTGCCTTAATGTTTAGCTTGCCATCCAAGTTTGGGGGAAGGTTAGTCATCCTAGAATTCATTTCATTTGCATGTTTTGTTGTTGCTTAATGTAGAGGAAGATCTGTTTGGACCTGTTTAGTCTTTTAGGATGATATCTTTGGTGGTGGATAGGTTTAACATTTGGCAATTGGCAACTACTTTGAGCATAACAAAGCAATTTCCTTTTTTACTGGACTTTTTAGCATGACAACCTTGCTTTAGCTATTAGGATTGTTGGTAATTGTTGTTTTGGAGATCCTTGCAAACCAATCAATTGATACCTTAGAGTTGGAAACCCTTTGTGTTAGTTCTGGCTGCGACTTTAGATTTTAATCTGTGCTTGAGAACTAAACCTCCCAACTCAGTAGCTATCAGTAAGAGTTCTGGTTTATGTTGTAACTGCTGCTAGAGTTTATGTTTGCATCTGTCAGAATCCATCTTTGTGAAAGCATGATACTTTGAATCCCTCTATGACTGATCTTAGAAGCTGAGTTTGTAGTTTATGCTTGTTGGCTGCTGGCTTCATTTCATGACAAAAGCTTGTTATTGTTGGGATTTCCATCTGAGGAGCTTGGGTTGATTTAGAGTTGGATGGTAGATGGAGGACTTTTGTCTTGAGGATTTAAGTCTGTTATGTGTTGGCTTAATCTTTGGAGGACATTTTTGTTGGTTTGCTTGTTTAGCCTGATTTTGGAGTTGGATTTTGCTGTAATCATTGCCTGGGATTTTGCTGTTAGAATTTATCTATCTTGATAGATGTGGCTGGTATGAATTAAGTCTTGTCATTGGAATGAACCAAAGAAATCAAACAATGGCATGGTTTTGATGTTCTTGATCATGTTGATAAGGTTGAAATATTTGAGTCCACTGCTGCAGCTTTGAGAGTGCCTTTTTGTCATTAGCTTTCTTGCATTTAGTGAGCCTGTTGTGCATTAGGATCTGCCAAGCCTTG
The DNA here is from genome assembly GCA_963859935.3 of Lathyrus sativus. Taxonomy (NCBI): domain Eukaryota; kingdom Viridiplantae; phylum Streptophyta; class Magnoliopsida; order Fabales; family Fabaceae; genus Lathyrus; species Lathyrus sativus. The sequence goes on along the minus strand of OZ012741.1, from coordinate 439,297,879 downwards.
AGGTATGGGTGCATCTGCTGGGCTTAGCCTTGTACTGTAGTGTTGCATTTTCTTTTCATCCCAGCTTATACCAGTTTGGATTGATTTAGAGTTGGATGGCAGATGGAGGACTTTGTCATGAGGATTTAAGGTTGCTGTGTGCTTTGGTACTGTTTAGATCTTTGGAAGGCAGTTGTTTGGTATGACTGCTTTAGTCTGAGTTTAGAGGTGATTAGCATTGAGCTCATGATGTTGTTTTAGCCTTTAGCAGCCTGTTGGTATATTAGGGAGGTTTGGTTGAGTTAATGATGATATGGTTCACAGCTTGATGGAAATGTGATTGGTTGAAGTATGCTCTGTTGGGATGAGGAGAGGGCTGTTACTAAACCTGTTTGAGTTCATCAGCAGTTTGTGAACTTTAATTTCATGACCATAGTTGCTTTAGTGCTTAGCTTGCTATCCAAGTTATTAGGGAGATTTAGTGAACATAGTTTCCATCAGAATTTGCATACTTAGTTGGTGCATGATGCTAAGAACACAATGGTGAGATTTATCCAGTTCTTGTGTTGTTTTTGTTGTTTATAAGCATAATATTCACTTGGTGCCACTATATTTTGTTTTAAGCATAGTGTGTTAGGTGTTCCCTCTGGGGATATGTCTGGACTTGCTTGGTAGCATTGTAGGTAGTTAATCATCTTAGGCCTTTGAATTTGTTGATGGTGTTAGTATTCTGTTGAGGAATAGCTGTCTAGACAGCCTCAAATCCCAAGCTCTTAATCTTTGCTTTTGTGCTATCAGTTCTCCATCTTGAAATATAGCTGTCATGACATTGTTACTTAGAGCTTGTGCACTCTCTCCCCTATGTTTATCAGAGGAACACCTATGCCATATCTGTTGTTGTTCCAATCTATTGTGGTCTTGCCTTGTGTGTGTGCCAACTGATTTGAACATGTTTATACTTGTATCATGCCACTACTTGTTATGTCTTAATGTGCATCATAAGTGTTTTTTCTGTCATCATGAGTATTGTTGATTTTTCATCTTCAAACCATCATTGCACTTTGCAACTCACACACTGTTTTCAAATCTAGCATAAATCTAAATTTTTCTTCTGTCCAACCTTTGTCCATAACATGTTTTTAGTGTGTGCATAACTTTAAATCAAGGCCAGCATGTCGTGTTTCATTTAGATTTTATAAACGTATTTCAAAACTCCATCTTGCATCTTCCATCGTTTTTTTTGAGTGTGTACATAATTTGAAAAAATAATAATTCCATTGTGTTCCTCATGAAAAATTAGTCAAGTTAGACTAAAATTTTGTCAAAATCGGTTGAGATTTGAAGAAGTTGTGTTGAAAACGTATTTGATTTGTTTGCCTTAGACTTGCCTTGCGTTGCCCAGCCTTATGCGCTTGCTTTGATACTTGTTTTAATGGGGTGGCATTGATACACGGATGTATCGTCACCCCAGTGGTTAATTGCCTTGCCTTTCACTATCATGTCACCTGTTCGATCCCCAGCAGGGACAATTTTTGTTTATTTTCATGATCTTTCCAAGTTTAATCTTTTCTTGTTCTCTTTCCAATTAATTTCAAATGTGCATGAATGATAGAGATGGCTAAGGTGATAGGCCTGCAGCCTTGGGGTCACGGGTTCTACCCATGGTTGGGGCCCCCTTTCTTTTTTTCTTTTGTTTTGTTTAAGTTTCTTTTATTTTATTTCCTTTTTCTTTTGTTTTATTCAATAAAATTAGTTTTAAAATATAAAAAATCCCAAAAAAATCATCTTTTTTATTATTTTTGTTGTGTTATTTTATTTTCCATCATGTTATTTTATTTTTCCATTTTATTTTATTGTTTTCATTTTGAACCTTAATTTATTTTCTTCCTTTCATTTCATTTGTGATTGTTTTATTTAGTGTTTACTTGGCCTTTGACCATGATCCCCCTAGGATTCCTAGTCCCTCCGTTTAGGATGGGAGTAGGAGAGACATTAGGTGTTCAATCCTTTGCATGATAATATTAGGTTAGTTTTTCCCTTTCACCTCAATCTTAGGATCACCATTGCATGATAACTTTAGGTTTGGTTTCGTCCCCCTTTAGTGCGTCTTTTTCTCTTCTCATGTCAACACAATCATAAAACATCTGATAAAGGTTAATGAATATTGTACGTTACGAGTCTTAAGTTACTTGGGAAATGGTTGTTGAAGGGTTTCCTTTTAATGGCTTGATTGTTTAGTATAGCACCCTTTGGGTGATATGTGTAACACCCCAATCTAACCTGGCAGATAATTAAGGAAAACAGAATCAGAGTGCAACAAATTTTATAAACATGACGGTCGTAAGGGGCTGTCTTGACCGTGATGGTCATGACGATCGTAAGGAAGTTGTGACGAACGTCACGTCAGCAAATTCTGGGCGTTACAATTTCAACTCACAGAAACATACATTTCACAACTCTATTAGACAACATGCATTTAGTAATGATACATAGCATAGAAGCTTGGATGAACATACAACAATAACTTGATTAACATTTTGATTACAAGGCATCTTATTAATTTGCAGCGGAATATATAACATTTCCAACATTTAGCATGATTAAAGCAAGACCATGAAACTTGCAACAAAACTCCATTAAAATTCAGCAAGTAATTATCTTGCATCAATTCAACATAAACAACGAGTTTCAACCATAAAAATCAGCACTACTAATTGATCGGCATAGTGCATCCAACCAACATTTGGCATTTAACATCAGCCACCAATTTAATGAAAAGTACTTGATAAAATTCAGCAACAAGGAAATCAAATAAAAGCAATAACATCAATCGTTCATCCCCCCAAGAGTGCTACGTATCAGAGCGACCAACAACCTTAAACGAAAAGCTACACTTTATTCCGGATTACCTGCAAGTTACCATCAATGGAGGTAACATACAACGTAAAGGGAGAGATATCAACAATATAACATAAGGCATGATAAAAGTCGTGTCAGAATATTATCACAGCATTATAATTCCAGCAGTTCGCAAAATATTATCAATAATTAAACCGCAACAATTCGGTATTCATATCCACAACCATTATCATTAAAATTCAGCAACTCATCAATTACTCGCAAATGCATAACGACACAACTCAACTATGCACTTCGACAAATGCGACTCAACTATGCAACTCGACTGTGCATATGCATGGGGTACCATTTTGGGAGACAACACTCCACAATTATTCGGGAGACTCACTCCACAATTATTCGGGAGACTCACTCCACAATTATCCGGGAGACTCACTCCACAATCATTCGGGAGACTCACTCCACAATTATCCGGGAGACTCACTCCACAATTATTTTATTTTGTCATTAAAGACACAACCGTCGCCAATCCAGGCCAAATGATATTCTATGAGATGCAACTATTATGGACTATAACCCAACAACAACAACTGTGCAACAACCGCGCAACAAGGCATCAATCCTACAACCAATTATCCATAATAGAACATCACATTTCGCATATATTATGGACTCACCATTTCAACCTGTTCATATCAGAGAACTACCAACAGTATCGTTCCTACGAATAAGACTCTAACACATTTTCGCAGAGAACAATTAAAAACAACCTCGTCTCTACAATTGAGAACTCAACAACATTTTCATGTCAGAGAACAACTGACAACATCATTACTACGAATAAGAACTCAACACATTTTCATATACTTTCATATGGGTAATATAACTACAACTTCTAATTTAATTAAATAGGGACATAATAACAACACCTTCTTAATAAATGGGAAAATAGCGCGTGTCGGCACCGTTTCCCAATTTCCCCCAAAATTAATGGCATAACACACTCATTCATACATAGACATGCATTAACCCTTAGAAATGCATAGGTAAACATTAACCCTTAATATTTCTTTAACTTACGGGAACATTACTACGGTAACGTTACTACAGGAACATCACTACGGGAACATTAATCCTTAATATTTATCGATCTACAGGAACATTAATCCTTAATATTTATCGACCTACACGAACATTAATCCTTAATATTTATCGACCTACAAAAACATTAATCCTATGATTCAATTCCCTACATGAAATGGATCATACCCACAGTTATAGAATTGAACCCCACCCTTACCTTTGGATTGAGGACAACTCTAAACTTCCGGTTCCGGTTTGCTCTCCCGGTGACTCTTCTGCAACAACCTTCAATTCTCTCCGGCGGTTAATTCTTCTGTTCTTCCTTTCTCCACAGCCACGTCCTTTTTCCTCTTTTCTCAGCCTTTTTCCTCCAATTTGGTTTTCTGAGCAGTTTATCGTTCTTTTGCTCTTTCTCCCACAACTTCTCTAATAACTCTCTAATTCCCTTTATTCCATCTAATAATAATAATAATAATAATAATAATAATAATAATAATAATAATAATAATAATAATAATAATAATAATAATAATAATAATAATACTAGTTATTAAATTATCATCATTATTAATTATATTATATTATTATCAAACTCAATGATTTATTAAATGGTTTCCTATACTTTAAGGACACCCACCAACGCTCTCAGACACACTCCCACATAAAGGCACACCAACAATTCATAAATAATTTAATTAAAATGAACGGGTGTTACAATATGCGACGCATTCACGCCTAAGTCATAGTCTTTAGTGCGATATAAATTGCAAACCGTTCAAAAAACACTTCACCTCTAAAAAACACAAAAACAAATCATTCAAACCCTTTTTTGCCCTTTGGGGCCTTTAATCAGGAAAATCATTTCTCAGGAAAAAATAGTGTTGTTAACCCTTAGTTCTATCCCAAACGATAACGCCTAAGTCTCCCATTGCTCGAGCTGCATACACCAACTGCTAGAACTACTTGTTAACCCTACTCGGGCCTAAAAACAAGTTGAACAAACCTGTGTTCCCTTTTATCCCGAACTACGTTTGCTCTGATATTTCATACCAGATGAAAGTACGTAGGCACAAGACGCGATGTCTTGGCGAGCAACCTTCCCCCCTTTTTCACCCGTAGTTAGCCGAATTACGTTGACTCTGACTTCTCACTTCAGATGAGATACGTAGGCACAAAGCGTCGTTGCTTTGCCGAGTCATTTCTTTTTTCTTTTGTCCTCAAGCCTGTAGTTAGATAGTTTCGATCACCCTTTTAGATAAACAACAAGCGTGGATCCCGTCGAGTACGATGGACGTGAGGGGTGCTAATACCTTCCCCTTGCGTAACCGACTCCCGAACCTGAGATTCGGTTGCGATGACCGATCTTATCCCTCTTTTCTTTAGGTTTTCTATGAGCGTTTCCGTTCCCTCTCTTGGGATAAATAACACACGGTGGCGACTCTTCTGTCATTGCCGGCCTCGATTTTCGCAGTAGCGACAGTGGGGTGATTAGTTGATGTTTTCTCATTAAAATGACAAGTTGTCTTTTCATTTAAAATTAATCATAACAAACCATTTTATTATTTGTACCATGAACTACGAGGTTTTGATCCATCATCGCACTTTCTGGGCATGTAAGCACAAGGCTCGAGAAGTCTTGTCAAACACAATTATTAGAAAACACTTCTCTTTTCACCTCACCAATCTTTTGCGAACAACACTTTTTTAAAGTCAAACACTATATTTTTAAGAGGTTCCTATAGAGTACTATAAACATTTTGGATGCTAACAACCTCCCTTTTTGTAACCAACCCCCTTACCTTTGTCTTTATTTTTATTAGTTTTTGTTTTAAAAATTCTTTAGGTTTTGTTCGCTCTTTTCCCTTTCCTTTGGAAAAATAAAAGTGTTGTGGCGACTCTTGTTTTGTGAGTTAAGTTAATCAATATCTTAATCTCAAAATTTCCCGCTACAGGAAAAAAGTGGCATCTCTGTTGGGGATTAGTCCCTAGTAGGTTTATCCTACTCGTTTATCTGTGTTTGTATTATTATTATTATTATTATTATTATTATTATTATTATTATTATTATTATTATTATTATTATTATTATGTTGTTGTTGTTGTTGTTTGCTGTTTGTTTATTTTGTTTTGTTGCTTGGTGATCTTTGAGTGGTGAGATAAGTCTTATACCTATACTTGAGGGCACTTATGGTAGAAGGGTGGTATAGTCTTGTTTAGCTTACGTGGATTATTCCTTACTAAGCTGACTTGAGATCCCCCGCTCAGTGAAGGCCCCTTTGGAATTACTGATGTCATATGAGTAGCCGTACATGGCATTACTTTTTCCGACCTGGGAGTCCGAGAAGCTGAGGACCTTAGAACCCTTTAACCCATCTTGTAAATTTTAGGACGTAGTGTGGTGACTATTCAAGTCTAGACTTAAATTAGTTGTTACGAGATACTACACTCAGACGAGTTACTCTTGAGAATATTGTTGGCTAACGAGTAGTTATTTAAGCCGATAATATCCAAAAGATGGAATCATGACTCTGGGAACCTTTTAGAACCTTGTTGTACAACCATACAGGTGGATATAAATCCTAACACATACCATTATGGGTGGTTCTTACCCTTGGCTCCATGCTCGTGACTCATAACCCTTAACCTTGTTTATGATTGTTGCATCATGCCATCATACATACATAAAATTTTGTTTCAATAAATTTTCAAAGATCTCAGAGATTTTTCTTTGCAAACATCACAGATTTTGTGATTATGGACATTGGAAGGAGACTTACTCAACAGTACAGTTTCTGAGCTCCTGATCTTAAATATTTGAAAAAGCTAGTATCTTTTGTAGTTTATCCAGTGTATTTCAAATCTCGTCATGTAAGACTCTTGTCTATTCTTTCTACCAACATTGAAGACTGAATTATGAATACTCTTGTACAATTATATGATCCTGTCTACCGATGCTACATTTCTTGATTATCAACTCTTGATAACTTTGGAGCAGTACATTTGTATCTTGGGTATACTAGTTTCTGATGAGGTTCCTTATACTGATTTGGAGGAAGTTCCCAAGTCCTAAGTTATTGGTGCATCCATCCATTTGAAGAAATATGATATAGATGTCAACCTTGTTGTTAAGGGAGGCATTAGAGGGTTGAATTCTAAGTTCTTGGTTGAGAAAGCTACTTAATTTGCTGATGCTGGTAGCACATTGACATTTGAGGCTATTTTAACTTTTCTTATCTACGAACTAATCTTGTTCCCTAACATTGACAACTTTGTAGATGTTAATTCTATTCGAATATTCTTGATAGGGAACCCTATTCTGACTTTACTTAGCGATACCTACTTCTTTATCCATCATAGGACTTTTAAGGGTAATGGTACCATTGTTTGCTGTGCACCTTTGCTGTACAAGTGGTTTATTTTGCACTTGCCGCTGTCATTTACTTTTAAGGAAAACAAGAGCTGTTTAAGGTGGTCGCAGATGATCATGTCCCTTACTCATGCTGATATTACTTGGTATTATTTTGTGTATGATAATTTCAAGATCATTGATAGTTGTGGGGGATTCTCCAATGTTCCTCTTCTTGGTACACAAGGTGGAATTAACTACAGTCGGAGTTTAGCAAGGCATCGACTTGGTTATGCTTTGAAGAATAAACCTAATAGAATTTTGTTAGACGGTTTGTTTTTCCAAGAAGGGAATCACTCTCTTGGTTTGAAGAGAAGAATGGATCATGCTTGATGCAAAATTCATAGGAAGGGTAAAGGAGGGCTTGGAAAGCAGATTCACATTGCCTAGGAACCTTATACTCTTTGGGTGAAGGAAAGGGCTAAGGAGCTCAAAATTCCTTATACTTCCGAGAAACCCATGTCTATAGTGGTTGCTACACCACTCACTATTCCTTATGAAGATGTGAAATCAATTCAAGATGCCTTAGCCAAGATGAGGCAAGAAAAGGATCTTTGGGAATCCAGATTTCATGCTTCAAACCTCGAGAAGCTAGAGTTGCAGAAGCAGTTGAAGGAGAAATATGATTTCATAGAGTTGCTTGAGCAACGTGCTGTGAAGAGACATATAGAGGATTTATTTTCTCTACTACTTCATCATCTCATCCTCCTGCTTACGGTGCTCGGAAAGGTATTGTGGACCAACTCGTGTTAGAGAAGGGCACGATGAAGAATAACTATGAAAGGGAGATCAAGAGACTGAGAAGGAAGTATCAGCTTGGATCATCCTCATATGTGATTCTTTAGGATCCTTAAGATCTAGCTTTTTCCTTTTAAATTTCATCCTTTGTAACTTGTAATTCCAAGCTTAACTCTTTCCAATTGTCAATAAAATGATATTTTTATCAGTATTTCAAAAAGTTTTATTTCTTTATGATGTTTGAAATTGCTTTATATCTTAAAGATTCTTGAAATTTGAATGAAACATTTGCGTTGCATTTGTATAATTCTGCATTGGGTTTTGCTTTGATATGTGTCTTATTACTTTCTTCCTGGTTTTCTCAAAAGTCATGTTGTCGCACCAATACAACACGTGCTAATTCTCAAAGAAAGATAGATCACTTAGAGCAAGAGAATCGTGACTCCGTGATGAAGTGAAAACTTTGAGGGCTGGTATGGAAAGACTCAATGCACCGGTCGAGCCTCTGGTTGCCTTGCAGAATCAGTCTCCTCGTCCACCTACTCCTCAGCTACTCTGCCTCAAACAACTATTATTTCTGAAGTAGTTTTTGTGCCTGTTTCTGTGGCTCCTATCAGAGATCCTTATCATCAGATGCCTCCTAGATTTCCTTGGTGTATGCCTATGAACTTTATACCTGAAGGATACAAGCCTGCTGCTGAAACTTCCACTGTTCATCTTATTATGACAATCCCTCCACCTGTGGTACATGATATCCCACAAACTGATGAACCTGTTTTCCACGCTGAAGCTAGTGAAAGTTAGGGTATGTATGATCAGATGGACGAGTTCCAAGATTAGTTTAAAGAAATGAAAAAGGAGATTAAGGCCTTAAGGGGAAAGGAACTCTTTGGGAAGAATGCTCACGAGCTTTGTTTGGTTCCTAATATGAAGATTCCACATAAGTTCAAAGTTCCTGGCTTTGAGAAGTATAAAGGAAATTCTTGTCTTTAAGTCATTGGTGATGTATGCTTATAAGATGTCAACTCAGACAAACAATCATCAGCTGTTGATTCACTATTTTTAGGATAGTTTGACTGGTGCTGCTTTGAAATGGTATATGGGTCTGGATAGTACTCAGATTCACACCTTTAATGATTTGAGAGAAGCTTTCATTTTCTAGTAAAAGTATAATGTTGACATGGCACCAGACAGAGATCAACTTCGTGCTATGTCCTATAAGGATAAAGATTTTAGATGATGGCCGAATCTAGAAGGGGTGTTGAATAGATCCCCAATTAAAAATTTAGTCGGCGCTACCAATTAAAAATTCGTTTTAAATATGTTTAATATGCAGAAGTGGTCGTAGAAAAATTACCGTCTATAACGAACCGTTATTAGAAGACCGGATATGCGTCTAGCCTATGGATATTGATAATGAGCAAATTGAATCACCATGCTAGTCCCACTATCAATTGGTTTGTATCACACCTTGGTTTGGCTAGTTCCAATGTCTCAAAAAGCCAACAAAATACTATGGACAGTACAAGATAATTTTGGTTCAGACAATTTAACACTTGGCATGCAGAGCGCTCCAAGTGATTTCGGCTTTGAGTAAGTAGCACGAGTTTTCCTTGTAAAATAAACTATTGTACTATAGTCAAAATTACTTCAACTCTTACTCAAAACAGTCCTTAAATCGATATAATTGTTTGAACTAAAATCAAGCAAATATTAAGCAAAATGAAAATGCGTAAAGTAAAAGGCACAAAGATTTGTTGCGGCAGTTCCCCCGCCGTCCTCGCTTCGGGGTACATCTGCCCTCAATTCTAACAATAGAATTGAGCTTGTATAATATAAATGTCACATGTAGATGAATCGTTTATACAAGAATAGACAAGCAAATGAACAAACAAACTCCGTTGTTGTGGAATGTGCTTTCTCTTCTTGTCCCTTGATTCGAGACGAATCAAGTTCTTCGATTGCATGCGGATGAACCTCTGATTACAGCTCCTTGGTTGAACAACCTTTCGTTTTCAAACCCTAGCCCGGTTGATATCAAACACTTGCCAATCGAACCCGAACCTCTCTTCCATAATTCACTGATTACCGCTACTAGATCGACGGAACCCACCGTTCCTCGATCACCTTCGCTCAGCTGAATGTATGTTGAGAAGATTCGTACCAAAAACCCTCAAATCCATCGAATCTTGGAGGATAAAACCCTCAAGGTTTTGTTCAAGAAAAACCTGCCAAAATCTCAACCCAAACCGGATTCCCAATCAACGGCTTCGGACGTTATCACTTCAAGAAATCCATAATGCACAACAAAAATGATTGTGTGTAATTGTTGTGTTATGAAATGTAGAAGATGAAGATGATGAGAACAAATGGTACCTCTTTCACTTTTCTTGTTTTGCAATTGATTCAATTGATTATGAAGAAAATGAGAAAATTTCTATTTATAGTATGCCAAAAAGTAACAAACAAAACTACTTTTCGAAATAAGTGGAAAGACTAAAATTATGCAGAAAAACAGCGAACGATCGACCATACAAGAAGGAGTGGTCGACCGGAACTCTTCATACAAAACAGACTAGGCAAAGTAACAGTCTATGCGTTGACCAAAACAGAAATATGCACCGATGCAAAGTCTGTATTTTTAGACAAATAGAAAATGCTAACAGTATCCGTTGACCGGAGGTCGGCGTGCGCCATCCCGTGGAAAATCCACTTTCTAGACACCTTCTATGAGTCGACCGGAGCACAAGGAGTGGTCAACTCAAACCCTTGTATTTGCAAAAATGCTTATTTTTGTGATTTTGACACTTCTAGACATAATATATAATCTACCAATGATGTTTGACTCAATATCACTATTTTGATTGACACAACATGCACGCAAGAGAGACATAATAGATGTGATATGCATATGCCTTGTGGTGATAGTGCCAAGTACCGATTCTTCCATGTGATTGTTGTCGCAACTGCGAAAAACCACTGGCGGAAAACACAGAAGAGTCGCCACTTTCGTTATTTATCCCAAAGAGAGGGAAAGGAAACGATCGCAAAAACCTAAAGAAAAAGGGAAAGACAAAGTCATCGCAACCATGTCTGGATTCGGGAGTCGGTTACGCAAGGGGAAGGTATTAACACCCCTCACGTCCGTCGTACTCGACGGGATCCACGCATTGTTGTCTATCTAAAAGGGTGTGTTGAAACTATCTAGCTAAAGGCTTAGGGACAAAAGAAAAAGAAAAGAGAAGTGACTCAGCAGAGCATCGCTGCTCTATTCCTACGTAATCCCTCGTGCAATGGGAAAGTCAGAGTCAACGTAGTTCGGCTAACTACGGCTAAAGAAAGGGGGAAAGTTGCTCACCGAGACATCGTCGTCTCGTGCCTACGTACTTTCGTCTGGTACGAAAGATCAGAGCAAACGTAGTTCGGGCTAAAAGGACCACAAGTTTGTTCAACAGTTTTTAGGCCCGAGTAGGGTTAACAAATAGTTCTAGCAGTTGGTGTATGCAGCTCGACCATTGGAGACTTAGGCGTTACCGTTTGCGGTAGAACTAAGAGTTAACGACACTCTTTTTGTGAAAATATTTTCCTGATTAAGAACCCCAAAGGGTGAAAAAGGTTTGAAATGTTTTTGTGTTTTTTAGAGAAGAAGTGTTTTGAATTTGATTTGCAACTCATGTCGTACTAGAGACTATGACCTAAGAGCGAATGCGTCGTATATCACCCAAAGGGTGTACACTAAACACTCTAGGTCCTTGAGAGGAGGCCCCTCAATTACCATTTCTCAAGTAGCTTAAGGCTCGTAGCGTGCTACACTTGTCATTCTTTATTAAGTGTTTTATGAATGTTTGAAGATGAGAAGAGAAGAAGGAACACTAATGGGAGACTAATCAATCCTAAAAGTTATCATGCAAAGTGGCCTAAAGTTGGGATTCAAATGGAAACTACCTAATGTTATCATGCATAGTTAGGCACCTAATGTCTATCATAACCTCAAAAGGTTAGAGAACTTATGGGGAGCATGGCAAAAGAAGAAGAAGAAGAAGAAGAAATGCATATGCAAATGAAAGGATGCACACATTGAATGCACAAGTAGAATGATAGTGGGAGGAAAATAGTGTGGGGCAGTAGCCTCCATAAGCTCATCTCAACCAAGCATGCATATGGAAATGCAAGAAAAGAGAAGAAGGAGAAGTGCATAAGAAGAAATTAAAGAAACTCAAGCAAACTACACAAAGATGCACCAAAAAGAATGGGATGAAATGACCTAAGTCAAACAACATCAACCACACCAATAAAATCAAACCAAAATGAAAGTTAAAACAAAACTCAAAGCCAAGTGAGGATGGGAGACCAAATGAGGGCAGCAAGGACCCCATAATAGGTACTCAACCATAAGCATCACTCATCAAAAGCAAAGAAACACCAAAAGTGTCCTCAAGGATTCATCATCTAGGTATGCTTCAAATACCTCCAAAGGAGGGACCAAGCCAGCTTAAATGACACTCCAAGGTCATTGGACAAAAGGGAGATGAAGAAATGCAAGCAAGAGTACAAAGGAAACAAACATGCATCACATAGGAGCTCAAGTTGAAAGCACAAAAAGAAAAGCATCAATCAACAAGCTATGTACATAATTTTGACCTAAAAATGAACATACAACAAGCTCAACATGTCTAAAATGTGAAACAAGAAAAGTTGAGAGCTTATTGGATCCACAAAGGTCATTTCCAATCCAAACTAGGTCATGCACTTGTGTGAGCTGTCCTATGAGATGACCTATCTTGCAAGTCACCTCAAAAATAGGAAAAGGGCTAAAAAAAACAAATAAAATACACAAGGAAGCTAAACATGTTGGCAACCAGAGGCCAAGAAATCAAGACAAATAGTCTCTCAAAGCACCATCAAAAGAAAGGATTCATTTAGATGTACCACTTTGAAATGGGAGAAACAAAGGCAAGAAGAAAGGCCACAAAAGTCAACCCAAAAGTCAACAACCAGAGGCAAAATGGTCCTCCAAAATTGATCAACTCATCATTGAGATGAGGATCAATTTTCAATCATTGGATCAAAAAGGAATGAGAGAAATAAATGCAAAAGCAAACAAGGTTGCAATTTAAACCATTTAAAACTACTCTAATATTTAATTCATTTTTTAATTGAAAATAAAACTGAAAAATAAAATAAAAATGTCCAAAAAATATTAGACATCTCAAAGTATATAAAAAATATTTTTGGTGAATTTTTAGAATATTGGAGTTATTTTTAATGATTTAAATTCAAAACAGAAAATAAAATAAAAAAACAAAAGAAAAATAAGATAAAAAGATAATCATTCGTGGCAAATAGCAACCAAATACAGTTCAAACCAGAACTGGGCCCAAACCAGGGGTGCAAATAGCAAGCGCGCCCACTAAGCCCATTCAGAAAATCAAAATAAAACAAAAACCTGGAAATCTGGTGCGGTGAGTTAAACGTGGATCACCAAGGGAACTCACTCGGGAACGCATGATCAAAAAGTAAGCCATCAGAGGGCCACCATCACGCCAACACATTAATGAATATTCAAAAGTAATTGTATGCAATCAGTCAAACATAGACCACCGTAGGTCTTAATCATATCCGCTGGAGAGAAAAGTAATTAAATCAAGCGAACCACACGAGGCCACGTAATCATCTTCTCCAAAGAAACAAGGGGAAAACCAGTCACCGGTCGGAAGTACTGTTCATCGTCTTTTCCGGCCGGTCCTCAACCGTGAACAGCCCACCAACAACGTGTATCATCAACACTCAACCATTTTGGACGAATTTTATATCAAACTTCATCTAGAGATCACGAGGATCTCATATCTGGCCTCAAAAACCACTTATCATGCGTAATAAACCCAACCCGAAGCCAACAAGATTGTGCACAAAAATTCAAAGTTCATCAAAACCTCTCCAATTTGGTTTAAAACTCATCTAGAAGTCACGTAGGTTATAGATCAAGCATCAAACAAGAAAGAACACGCATAAACAAGCCAAAACAGATCCAAACATTTTTTAGCATCATCCAATAATCAACACTAATGCCAGTTCGTTTTACATATTAATGATCTACATTGTTCATACGTCTCAAATATGCAAAAATGGCAGTGAATCAATGCTTATCAAGAGTGTAAAGTTGATTTTCAATTACTTAGTGGAGAACTTCCACTGAGCCTTCAACTGGAGCTTAAGCTTGAAGAAAATTGCCCAGAATCGTTAAATAAACTTCAATAGAACTTTTGCAATTCACAATTTGTCTTGAAATGGCCTCAATCTCCAAGTTCGAAATTTGAATTTTCAACACTTTTTCAAAACTGTTCTTGATCAATCTGGCTCCAATTCTCACCTCTGATGAATTGTGAATGATGGAAATCTTATATGTGATGGATCTTGATAAGAATTGAGCCCAAACTCAGCCTCTAACAGCCCAAATGAAAATCCAAGGAATTGATTTTTGAACTCTTTCATGTACACGAAAATTGCATCAATTTGGCTCCAAATTTGCTCAAAATGCTTGCTGAGAGTGTATGGAATGTGAATGGCTAGGATTAAAGCCTTGTTTGATCTCAATGGTTGAGATTTGTTATGTAACTTCATGATGAAGAAATCTTAAAAATGGCTCACTAAAACATCTCAAATTCAAATTGTAAAATTGCCAATGTGTTTAAAATGAAGTTTGCACTCAAAATATGCATCCATTTGCACCAAATTAATAAAAAATGAAATAATTCCAATTTTGCCCTTTTAATCTTTCTTCCATGAAAATTCACATATCCATTCTTCAAACCAAGCCAATTCCATGACTTCTCAATGCTTGACCAAGCAAATAACACCATTTGGAGCAAGTTTGATGTTGGAAAAATCTTCATTTGAAGTGTGCAAGTTGGTGAAATGGACCTATAATTTTATGACCTATAATCTTACTTTCCCAAAATACCCCTAACTTGTAAACCTCATAACATGAGTTCTACAAATCAGAGACTTCTAGTACTTTTTCGAAAGCTAAGACCAAGACCTACAACTTTCATGTTGGCCAAAAGTTGAGGAAAAACATCCTTCTAGGTCAAAAATGGCTTGGAAGTTGGTTGACTTTTGTTGACCAAAATCACATTCATCTGATGACTTGTAAATTGTCTGGATCATAACTTGAGTTCTATAAATCCAATCAAGTACTTCTAGTACTCAAAAGAAAGCTAATAACATGCTCTACAAGTTCCATGTTGGTCAAAAGTTGAGATGTGTTGCACCGCAAAATTTTCCCAACCTTTCTTTACCTAGCTTGTGTTTCATTGCATTCATATTAACATTATCATTTGTATTTCATTGACATGTGTGCAGGAGATCAAGAGGTATGACTACCAATCAAGGGTTACACAAGACTATGAAGCTAGCTAAGAGGCTTATCCAAGTGTTTAAGGGATGATATCCTCACCAGGGAAGTCTAAGATCCTCAGAGAGAGTGGTTGAAAGTCATCAGATGATTCTGAAGCCATGAAGTTGGACTTGATGTCTTGAGAGAGCTCATGATAAGTATCAAAGATCATTTTGAAGCCTAGACATGTCATTATGTGGAGGATATGAAGCTATACCCAAGATTGGTAAAATTAGGGTTTCATCTGGTCAACCCTAGGATAACTGATGATTTGAGGAGGGTTGAGGCCTAATTCAAGAGCCATGTGATCATGGATTGATGTGTTGAGATGTCCTAGGGATGATTCCAAGGTCAAATTATCATGAATCAAGAGTGTGAGGAGTTCCTAGGCTAGGGTTTCTAAGCTTGACAATGTAAAATCCCCTGGTTTGGTGCCTATCTTCAAGACTACTTAACTCAAGATGTGATTTTCATCTCCCCTTGACCCCAACATTATTGTTGTAGGGCATGATCTTAGCTTTAATTTGAGTACTAGAAGTCCTTGATAGGGTTTATAAAACTCAAGTTATGAGCCAGACAAGTTACAGGTCATCTGAGGCATGTGAATTTGGGGCTTGAAAGTTACCCAACTTGCATGACATTTTTGCCCTATAAGGATGAATCCTATGAACTTTTGGTCAACATGAATGTTGTTCCTTATTCTCTTAGCTTTCTAGAAAGTACTAGAAGTCCATTATTAGATTTATAGAACTCAAGTTATGGCTTTGACAAGTAAAGGGTATTTTGGGTATTTGGAATTACAGGTCATTTTGAATTATGGGTCCATTTCACCAACTTAGGTACTTCAAATGAAGATTTTTTCAACTTGAAAGTTGTTCAAAATGGTGTTTTTAGTCCAACCATGACTCAATCAACCATTGATATGGATTGAACATGGAAAAGTATGAAGAAATTTGGGAAAAAGATCATTAAAGGCATAAAGAATGAAAAAAATCAAAATAAATTGTAATGGTGCCAAAACCTCACAAGTTTGTGCTTATTTTGATTTGAAATGGTATTTTAAAGAGTTTGGCAATATTACATTTGTGATTTAAGGCTCATTTCATGGACATTGAATGGATTACTTCATGATGAAGTAACATAACAAATCTTGGCCATTGGATCCATTCAAGTCCTCAATCTGGTCCATTCATATCCAAGGAGGGTAGAGCAATGAATTTGAGTGAAGATTGGAGTGAAACAGAGCTGGAACACACATATGCCATAGTTGAATTTTGAAGGAAAGTGAAACTTTGGATTCTCCCATTTGGGCCATGATTGGGCCATCTTAAGGTCCAAATCAATTCTATTTAAGTTCCTGATGGTGTTCAGATAGTTTTTTTGGAAAGAAACTGGTTGAAGATTCAGTTGTGGCAGTTAGAGATCAAAGCTTCCAACTCCAAATTGTGTTTTGCAATTCAGTGGATTTCAAGAGGAATTGAGGATACAGTTAGCACCAGGATCATTGATTGAAGGTTTCTGCATGTTTTGAAGCCAAGAATCAACCTGCAACTACTCCAATTTGAAGCTTTTTTCCAGGTTTTTACTTTTCACTATTGCGCTTGATTCAGGTATGTTTAGATTGAAATTAGCATGTGGTGAAGGTTCATGATGATTCATGGTGAGATAAGATTTCTATTTGGATTCGAATCTAGAGAATTATTGAGTGTTAGCATGCTTTGATGAGTGATTCTTGATCTCTGAATAGTGAGGATCATTTTTGTACAATCAATTTGAGGTTTGGTGAGGATTATGGAAGTGAGTGATTTTCTGTTCATCTTCAATCTGAGAGATTCTTAAGGAATTAATGGAAATGGAATGGATATTAGTGATCAGTAAGAAGAGGCGAGAAGAATCACATATTTCCTTTGAGTTTTGTGAAATTTGGTTGCAGAGCTTGATAGCTCTCACCAGAGAAGACGGTTGCGCGGCCACCGGAGCCACCGTCCTGGTTCCCCCCCCCCCCCAGTCTCAGATTCAAATGAAGAAGATGAAGTGTGTACCATTGGATCAGTGGAATTCGTAGACTTTGTAATCCAATCCAACGCACATAATTCATTCTGAGTTTTGACTTTGACTAAGACAAAACGCAGTCGTTCCATTAATGCGTTGGCACGCGCGTGGTTGTTGGATCAATTGACTAGTATTCACATCTGACGGCCCTGATATTTTCTGTTGTGTTATTTCTTTAATTGATTTTTGGATTTTCTTTAATTGATTTTATCTTCTAAAACTCATATTAATTTTATTAATGATCAGAAAAATATGAAAAAAATATGTGGTTGATCCTTGTGGAATTCCTGATTTTTCCATTCCTTTAGATTTCATTTTGGTGTTATTTTCAATTTAATATCCGTTTTCTATTTTTTGATAAATGATTAAAAATGCATAATATGACTATCTTGCTTGTTGATTTTATTGCCAATTCATGCCTCTGATTTTGATGTTGATTTTTGGATGGATGATTATAGACAGGTTGGTGATGTTATGTGATTTTTGTTGAGATTTTTAGATGATTCTAAATAGGGTTTTGAGATAGTTGTTTAGGAGCCTTCCTTGTTGGATCCCCCTTAGTGCACTCTTTGGATTTGGATTTTGTTTGAGCCTTTTGGTTTAGGTTCAGCCCATGGTTTTTGTACCATAGCTTGTTAACTCATGTAGGATGATGTAGTATTTTCCTTAGAATTTTTAGAAATGATTTTCTATTAGTTCCCTATTTTACAAGTTAGCTTTAGTTTAGGTGTCCCTAACTTAGAGAACTTCATAGACTAACCTTGTAAGTGACCATTAGATGATTCTAAGTAGTATATCCTTTCTTGATAGAATAGTAAGTAGGTAGATACCTCATTAGAACTTTGCTAAAGCCTTGATAGAGCTTTTGATTCCCCTAGCTTAGGTGATCCTTGTAGCTAGTCAGTAGGGTTTCTTAGGAGTGTTGTGTTGCCTTCTGTCCCCTATGTGATTTCCTCCTTGGGCTTTGCCCTACCCTCTGTATCCAAGTCTTGAAGAGGAACCCTCCTGGGAGAGCCTAATCCTTCCTTTGGTTGGATTATGTGCATTCCTCAGGAGGTTGAGCCTTGATTTGACATTCCCTAGTATAGTACATTCTTTTGGTTTGTATTATCTTTCTCGTTCAAGTCTTGATGAGGAGCCCTCCTGGGAGAGCCTAATCCTTCCTTTGGTTGGATTCTATGCATTCCTCAAGAGATTGAGCCTTGGATTGACATTCTTGGCATGGTATATTCCCTTGGTTTATATATTGTCATCCCTCTCAAAGTCCTTTCCTTAGGATCCCTCTTGGGAGAGCCTAATCCTTCCCTTGGTTGGATTCTGTGCATTCCTCAACAGGTTGAGCCTGAGATGGACATTCTGTGTTGATATACTTTAAATCAGTTACCCTTAGATTGATATCTAGGACCAATACCCAGCTTTCTGTCCTATTGACATAGGATCCCTCTTGGGAGAGCCTAATCCTTCCTTTGGTTGGATTCTGTGCATTCCTCAAGAGGTTGAACCCATGATGGACCCTTGTGTTGATACACCTCCAAACTGATGTAGCCTGGGATGACTCCCCTGTTGCTCATCTTGGTTTCTCTCTCTTGTTTGAATTGCTTGATGCATTAGAATATGTCAATGTTTAGATTATTTTAAGCTAGGAGCATGATTGCTTAGATGTTGAGTGAGTCTCCCTCTGCTTGTTTGCATTAAGGGTTGAGGTGATCCTCCCCTTGCTTGTGTGTTGTTCTTCTTTTCATCTGTGTGTTAGCATTAGAGGTTGAGTCTGTTTATCTCTGCTTGTCTGTGTTCTTTTTGCTTGACTACTGAGAGGTTGAGTGAGTCTCCCTCTGCTTGTATTGCTGCATTGCATGTGCATCCTTACTGTTTATCTGTATACTTGTTTACTCTTTAACTGATGCTTTATCTGTTTCTGTTTCCCACTGGCATGATCCCCTAGGGCTCTCACTTCCTTTGATAAGGAATTGATGATCAGAACTTTAGGTTGAAACCTATGCATGATAACTTCTAGGAGTTCCCTGTTTCAAACCTCAACCATAGGATGAATCCTTGGCATGACAACATTAGAGCTTGATAGTTTCCCCATAGAGCTCGTTCTCTTCTCATCTTAAAACAACAGTAAAAACGTAATTAAATCAAGTCAATACAAGCGTGTTACGAGCCTTAAGCTACTTGGGTAATGATAATTGAGCGGCCTCCTCTCAATCGTCTAGAGTGTTTAGTATACGTCCTTTGGACGATATGCGATGCATTCGTTCCCAAGTCATAGTCTCTAGAGCTGTACAGACTACAAACAACCATAAAAAACACTTCTTCCGTAAAAGACAGAAAACAAACTGCAAACCTTTTTGCCCCGTGGGCCCATAATTCAAAGAGAAGCTTTTCTGAAGAAAAGAGTGTCGTTAACTCCTAGTTCTACCGCAAACGGTAACGCACGAGTCTCTGACGAGCAAGCTGCATACACCAAACTGCTGGAACTGTTTGTTAACCCTACTCGGAAAAACAGATGAATCTGAACCCCCGTAATCCGTATTATCTCGAACTACGTAAGCTCTGATCTCTCATACCTGTTGAGAGTACGTAGGCACAATACTGACGTATTGGCAAGCCACCTTTCCCGTTACCCGTAGTTAGCCGAACTACGTTGACTCTGATTTCTCATTCTCTGATGAGAATACGTAGGCATAAAGCGCGACGCTTTGCCGAGTCATTTTTCTTTTCTTTTCAAACCAGCCTCGATAGATAGATAGATAAAACCAACTCGTCAGGTAAACACAACAAGCTTGGATCCCATCGAGTACGATAGACGTGAGGGGTGCTAATACCTTCCCCTTGCGTAACTGACTCCCAAATCCAAACATGGTTGCGACGACCTTGTCTTATACCTTTTCGTCAGGTTTTTCCGATCGTTTCCTTTCCCATTCTGAGGGATAAATAACGAAAGGTGGCGACTCTTCTATTTTGCCGGCATCTTATTTTCGCGGTAGCGACAAGATGAAACTTGTATCTTGAGATAGGTGGTCTTGAAGTTAAGCACTAAATAAGGGATTTTACCCTGAGAACCCTAATTTAGTAACTTCTCACACACTTGATCCTTGATGAATTGAACTTGAAATGATATCCCATATATCTTAACACAACATCCCATGACCATGGAGACTTTGGATTGAGTTTTAATCTCCTCCCATTGCACAATTAGCTGAGGATTAACCAGATGAAAATCCTAATTGCAACCTCTTCAACTGTAACTTTTCACACTTAGCACAAACACTTGGATGAGCTCCACAATGACCTTCAAGGCACTCAATGATCTCTCTCAACATATTATATCCATAACGATGAATTCACAAACCTCTGATGATCTTGAACTGGCCTCCAAGCTAGGAGCTGACCCACATACATCCATCCTTTCTTTCATAAGACCATTGTCCACCTCTAGATGATTTGATGACCATTCCAACTTGAGTAGCACCCCTTGCTTAGGCTCAACCCTCTGAGTAGACTTCTCTTGATATTCACAATCTCTTGATCCCCTGTTCAATGTAACATGCTATGCAATGCAAATGCTAGAACAAAATGAAATGAAACATAAACCAAGTTAAGAAAAGGTTGGGCAAATTTAGGGGTGCAACAATTATGTTTTGATATCATCGAAACATACATATGTATAGTATGTGAGGATTTGCCCTCATATACTCCCCCTTTTTGATGATGGCAAAACAAGTGAAACCAGTTTGTGCGATGTGCGGTATTAACAACCTCCCCTTGCTTAATGCCCTATTCACAACGTCTTCTATTTGTAATTCTTCATAGTGTTTACCATTGTCTTAGCACACTCTTCTCCCCCTTTGACAAAATCAAAACGAAAGAGAGATATGTTAAGAAATAGATGCTCAAATCAAATAAATTTTCAACAGGTAACAAACAACATTAACAAATATCCACACATGATACCGTCAATGATCAAGAGATGAATAGATAAACACATCATATATTAATAAAACATAGAACAATGATAGCTCAAGAAGTCATAAAGCATAAAAAAATGCAAAGCATTGTCACAAGGAGACATTCTTTAATACAATGCAAAATAACAAGACAACAACAAAAAAATGAAATACAAGGATGCTTCAATATCCCCTCCCCCTGAAGTGGTGGCCACGGTTACGGTACGGATCCGCCATGTCGGTGAATTCCAAAACAACACTATTCAATGTATTGAGGCTGTGGGAGATGGCCTGCTCCTGACTTTCAGTCGATGCAACTAGAGTATCTAACCGTGCATTAATATCTGAGGAAAAAGTGGTGAATCTTTCGGTGTGTATCTCGAATTGGCTCTAAATTTGAGCAAACTGCTCGTCCTGAGCATTCATGAACGTGAGTTGCTCCAATTGCATGGCCCTCATCATATCTATAAGCTCTGAAGAAGATTGCTACGGTGGAGTCGAAGGTGCTTCATAGCCCCATTATGAAGGCTGATAGTATTCATGCATTATCGTCCACCCGGTATGTTGCCACTAACCCCAACCTTGGTCATTTCCATCTTCTGTAGAAGGTGTGTGTTGAACCCAATCCTCATTTATTGGAACGTCAGCCTCCATTGGTTGTTGATTGTCTTGTTCCTCTTGTTCTTCTTCATCCTATTCTTCTTCATCTTCGTCACTTTCATCCTCACTCTCATCGGACTCTTCTACCCGAGAAGTAATGGCTTCGATAACAATTTTGTACCGTTGGTCATCATGAGACCAGATATACCCCATCGTAGTAAGAGTTTTCTGACAAAACTCCTGATCTGAAGTAAGTGATTTATATGGAAATTCTGGATACACAATGTTAGCGCTAGTCAAAACCTCTTGAATAAAAGACCTATAAGAGAGAGATGTACTACGACCTGAGTCCCTCAATGCGTAAATCCAACTTGCAATATAGTACGACCAATTTATCTTAATCTTATTTCTCAAAATATACATCAGGTGAACTTCCGCCCGATCTACCAGAGAAAAACCACCTTTCTTGGGTCGTAAAATGCGAGCCACTATCCACTGCAAAATCCTATCCTGTGGTTTCAACTTGCCGGTGGTGACGGTTTTTGGAAACACGTCGCTGGCCACAATATGAGCCGGATATGACTTTTTCAACATAGAATTCAAGGCTGTCTTAAACTCATAGTCTTGCACTGTGCGTGCATCAGTGACCTTATAGAGAGGTTTATCCAAATCAAGAGACAAATTAAAATACTTTTGCCAAACAGCTGGAGTGACACTAACCTTTGTGGTGCCAATTTAAGTATGAAATTGAGAACCCCGAAATTTGATGTTAAGGCATGTGTAGAAAATACGGACCATATCTTCATTATATTTTTCACTGCACTCCAAAAAGTTGTTTATCCCTTGAAAATCCAGAAGTTCGATGATGTGAGGAAGGTGCATGCGTTTCGCTGAGAGACGATAATATGCGTGTTGCTTGACCAAAACTCTTTTACTAAAGTTCTTGGTGTAGCTTTCCGTGAACTCCGGAGGCACTAAGGATACGGCGGAAATCGGAATAGAAGCGGATGAGGAAGCCCTTGAAGTTCTTTTACTTGTTACTCTTCTGGCAGCCATGGTGGTTGAGTTGAGAGAGATGATAAGAAGAATGGGTTGATGATGATTTGCAAGGATTAGAGAGGATTTTGAATGTGTAGAGAGATTAAGAGTTTTACCCCTTTTTTATAGAAGCTAGTTAGGTTTTAGGAAGAGGAGAGGATTAGTTTATAGGTATGAGATATTGTCAAGTTACAATGTATATGTAATGATGCACAATTAACGAGTCATCAAAAATTGAAATAGTGGGAATTTTGAACATTCTTGAAAAATTTTGACAGTTTTCGCGCGATGCGTCGACCGCTCCTGTGTATGCGTCGATGCATACTGTGTTAACATTGAAATGTTCAAAAATTCAAAGACATGTGTCGACCATAGGTCGACCTTATCGCTACTAGGAAAAAAGGGTGTCGGCAATGATAGAAGAGTCGCCACCGTTCGTTATTTATCCCAAAGGAGGGAAAGGAAACGACCAGAGAAAACCTATGAAACGGGATAAGATTGGTCATTGCAACCAAATCTCAGGTTCGGGAGTCGGTTATACAAGGGGAAGGTATTAGCACCCCTCACGTCCGTCGTACTCTATCGCTACCACGAAAATAAGGTGCCAGCAAAACAGAAGAGTCGCCACCTTTCGTTACTTATCCCTCAGAACGGGAAAGGAAACGATCGGAAAAACTTGACGAAAAGGTATAAGACAAGGTCATCGCAACCAATGTCTTGATTCGGGAGTCGGTTATGCAAGGGGAAGGTATTAGCACCCCTCACGTCCATCGTACTCGATGGGGTCCACGCTTGTTGTGTTTATCTGACGGGTTTATTTACTATCTACCTATCAAGGCCGGTCTGAAAAGAAAAGAAAAATGACTCGGCAAAGCGTCGCGCTTTATGCCTACGTATTCCCATCAGAGAATGAGAAATCAGAGTCAACGCAGTTCGGCTAACTACGGGTTACAGGGAAGGTGGCTCGCCAATACATCAGTATTGTGCCTACGTACTCTCAACAGGTATGAGAGATCAGAGCTTACGTAGTTCGGGATAAGACGGATTACGGGGATCCATATTCGTCTGTTTTTCGAGTAGGGTTAACAAACAGTTCCAGCAGTTTGGTGTACGCAGCTCGGCCCTTGGAGACTTAGGTGTTACCGTTTGCGGTAGAACTGAGAGTTAACGACACTCTTTTCTTCAGAAAAGCTTCCTTTGATTTATGGGCCCACGAGGCAAAAAGGTTTGAAGATTGTTTTCTGTCTTTTACGGAAGAACTATTTTTTAAGGTTGTTTGTAGTTTGTACAGCACTAGAGACTATGACTTAGGAGCGAATGCGTCATATAGCGTCCAAAGGACATATACTAAACATCCTAGATGATTGAGAGGAGATCGCTCAATTATCATTTCCCAAGTAGCTTAAGGCTCGTAACGCATTTGTACTAACTTGCCTTTATTACGTTTTTTACTGTTGTTTTAAGATGAGAAGAGAACAAACTCTATGGGGAGACTATCAAGTCCTAATGTTTTCATGCCAAGGATTCATCCTATGGTTGAGGTTTGAAACAGGGAACTCCTAGAAGTTATCATGCATAGGTTTCAACCTAAAGTTCTAATCATCACTTCCTTATAAAAGGAAGTGAGATTCCTAGGGGATCATGTCAATGGTATACAGAAACAGACAAAATATCAGCTTAAACAGATAAACAGTAAATAGTAAAGATGCACATGCAATGCAGCAATACAAGCAGAGGGAGACTCACTCAACCTCTTAGCAATCAAGCCAAGAAAAACAGACAGAACAGACAAGCAGATGGAGTTCACTCAACCTCTATTATGCAAATCTGGCAATTAGAAAAAGAAAAACAACACACAAGCAAGGGGAGGATCACCTCAACCCTTAATGCAAACAAGCAGAGGGAGACTCACTCAAACTCTAAGCAGTCATACTCCTAGCTTAAAATAATCTAAACATGCACTATCCTAATGCAACATACCACTCAATCATGAATGAGGAGAAGGACTTATGACAAATAATGGATTCAATCCACAAGTAATCATACAAGCTTCTAACCTAAGGAAATAAATTGGGTGTTCAGAGGCTAGGGTAACGTCCACATGAACTTATCCCAGGTCTTCAACCACCTAAGAGATTTTGGGGGAATCCTAGGGGTTTGGCTCCTTCAAGAGATGTGCAACATTTCCCCCACAGGAGGGACTATGCTACCTGTTGCACCCTAAAATTTGCCCAACCTTATTCACTTGGTTTATGTTTCAATATCATTAGCATTTGCATATAGAGTCATGTACATAGACTAACCATCTGCATAGCATAAGCATAGCAAGTCATTCAACAGGGGACCAATCATTATTCTCATCTCTAGAGGCCTATCAAGAGGTCATTATCCCAATTCAATCTCATTCAAGTCATCAGAAAAGAATTTGGAAGCAAAGAGTTCAGCAGATCAAGCCTTGAGTCCATCTCCTAGCTGAGGGTATCTGAGGATCAACAAGAGGGTTGTGAGCTGTGAGTGAAGGCATGGAGAGCATCTAGACATTATGAGAGGCTTAGAAAGTCATTTGGAGAAGAAAACAAGTCATTAATGAGAGCATAAGAGCTATAGTTGAAGACAGTCAACTAGGGTTTCATCTGGGCTAACCCTAGGTCAACCCTAGGTCATTTGACTGATTTAAGGGGCATTCAAATCTATTGGAGAGATGTGGGGTTCATCATGGGACATATGAAGAAGGATATGGAGATATGACAAGGAGAATTCAAGAGAAATCAAGGAGAAGAGGAGTTACTAAATTAGGGTTTCTCTGTAAAATCCCCTAGTTTAGGTCAAATTTCCAAGCAAGATAAGTCAAAATGCTAGATTCAAATGGCTTCTTTGCCAACATGAAACTTGTAGAGGATCTCAAGACCTTTAATTTTAGTGGTGGAAGACCTCAAGGAGATTTATAGAACTCAAGTTATGGTCCCTGCAAGTTACAGGTCATCTGAGGTGTCTGAATTTCTGTCTGTGAAAGTGACTTGACTTCCAAGCTAGTTTTGCCCCTCAAGGAGATTTCAAATGAATTCTTGGTCAACATAAGAATTGTTCCTCATTGTCTTAGCTTTCTAGAATGGTATGGTATGCCTTCATATGATGTGGAGAACTCAACTTATGGTCTTGGCAAGCAAAGGGTATTTTGGGCATTTGTGAATTACAGGTCATTTTAACCTATACCCAAAACTCATATAAGGAGGCCTCAAATGGAAAAACTTACAACATAAAACTTGCTCCAAATGGGATTTTAAGTCTAGAAAGAAGGTCACAAATTATTGGAGAAGCTCATAACATGGAGTTACATAATTGGTCAAAATATGAACTAAAATGGCTTATAAAGTGAATAAATTCAAAGTGAAAAATGGTTTGGGAGATTTCTAAGTCCAGATGGAGACTTCCAATATATGATTTTGAATGGAAAAACAATTCTAAGAACAATGGTTCAAACACTTTTTTGAGTTTAGAAGGAAAAAAGAAAGTTATCCATGGTTGCTTGCCTTTTAAGAAACATAATCAAAATGAACCAAAGTTGGAAAACAAGGGAATGTGCAAGATGGATCTAGAATGTTCATTTAGGGTCTATATAAGCATGAAATGAGAATTTGGCAAGGGTTGGCCTCATTTGCACCAAGAATTCCACAAATTTCTCTCATACTTTTTCATTGAAGTTTTCATTCCAATTCTCCAAAATCTTCATCAATCTTCATCAAAATCAATTCAATTTTACTCCATCATCATCATAGATCATAATTGAAGCAAAGACTTGGTGATTATCATTCATTTTCGTGCACCATACTCAAGAACATCAAAGTTGCAAATTCCATTGGACAGCCTAATTCAAGCAAGGAATCACCAGAATATTGCATACAGAATTGATTGCTGAGTTTGTGGATCAAGATCCAACACCTAGAAGCCTCAGATCTTCAATCTCCATAGCTGTTTGCAAGGTTTCACATCAGGTATGTTTTCACTCCAATTGCTCGATCTAGTTAGTTTGGCATGATGTTGTTAGTTTAGATGCAATCTAGGTGGTTAGGAGATTAGTTTAGATGAATTTGGAAAGGATTGGTGATGGTTGGTGACAGGTGCAACAAACTGTTAGTGCTTGTATCTCTTGAATTAATGCGTTATAATGTTAGTTTGATTGATCAGGTTAATCTCCATTATGTGTAGATTAGTTTAGGTTAAGTTTGAGGAAGAATGGTGATGGTTCATATCAGTGTAATCTCATGGAGGCCAGAGTTTGATGTCATCGGGTTTGTTGTTGTGGTGATTTTCAATTCAAACTGATGCCCTAGGATTGTAGAGGGAGAGTTGTAGAGTAGTTTTCATGTTCACAGCATGTGGATTCGTGGCGTGTAGGATGAGAACAGAGAGGTGGAACCTTGCTCGTGCATGGCTGCCATGGGAGATTAAAACCCTAGGTTGCAGGTCAATTGAAGAAGAGATAATCGTGGCCGTGTATTTGTTGTTGGACTTTTGACTTCCCAGGCAATCCAATGGCTATTATTTGATTTCAGAACTGGAGGGAGATTACACTGGCCAAAACGCACCGTTTCATTAATTGAAACGGGCGGGCCTGAGTGATATTGTTATCCCCACCCCCAGGTTTAGGCCCAAAACCAATTTCAACGTGAATCCGTTACTTTTCTCACCTCCTAGCTCGTTTCTTTTATTTCATTGATTCTGAATTGATATTGGGCCTTGGTGAAGGCGCTATCTGCACCCCCTGTCTGAGGGCCCATCCTGGATTGAACTAGGGCGAATTTCTATTTCAACCCCCTCCTCCTCATTTTAATTCAATTATTTTTCTTAATTCACTTTAATATTTTACCAATTTTCATTAATTCATAACTAATTCATAAAAAATGCATTTTAATCCATTCTTTTTACCATATTTTCTTTAGGATGTCTAGAATATTATAGAAAAATAAAATTGCATTTTTAGTGTCATTTCATATTTTTTCCATATTTTCTAAATAAATGTCACATTAAATAGTTTCATTTCATGCATCATTTTTATGATTTTTGTTTTCTCACATGCTTTAATATTTTTTGGTCATTCTTTTTATATTGTTTAGATGAGATATTAAGCTTGTAGAAATATTTTAGTTCCCATTTTTAGAGGTTAATTTTAGGTGATTAATAAATGCTTGAACATCATGTACAAAACTAGGGTTTTAGGTGACAACTTAGGAGTTTGATTTCATTTCCCTTAGGACTTAGGGTTTGAATAGATTAGTTATGGGACTATAGGGGCTATGGGTAGTTATTAGATCCCTTAGAGAACAGTTAGGATTCCCCTACTGCTGTTATTACTGTCTGTATATCTGACTGTCTGGTGTGGTGTGCCCTCTGGGGTTTATTGTTTGCTTGCTTGGGTATTGGGTTTGTCTGGGGCCCTGGGGAAGCTGAAGATTTGTGAAGATGAGACTATTGGAGATTCAAAGATTGAGGATCAACTGTCAAAGTTGAGGAGGAGTTTCTTGCTAGCAGCTGTTGAGGAGACTAGGGTTTAGGAGCTAGGCAGAGCTCTAGATTAGAAAGTTTGTTTCTCAAACATGGATTGCCTTGTCTGCATCCATTCTTCTCTGTGATTCAGAGTCTCTCTAAAACACTCACCCCCTTCCTTTGGAAGGCTTGGTGATAGTGTTTGTGAGATAGAACTCTTGAGAGAAAATGTCTCTTGTGTTAGAAGCAGTTTGTTCACCACCTTTGGTAGTCAACTGATTGCTTAACACCCAATTCACTCTTGTGACTAATCCCTCATCCCGGAGGTTTGAGCTTGAAGAAAAGCCATTGCAGATAGAAGACTGATGATCAAAGCCCTTGCCTGAAGGTCATGAAGATGGAGATTGATGCTTGTTGAAGCCTGTAGCCGAATGGAGATTGCTTGAAGCCAGATGCTGAGCTGCTGATGCTGTTTCTTTTGCTGTATTTCATTTGCTGATGTATTGAGTGGTTTTTCTGGACTGTATTGTTTGCTGTCTACCCTGCTGGGTTGAAAGTGAAGTCTGTTCACTTTTGCCTATTGTTTTCTAGGTTCGAGGTTGAGTGGGACTCCCTTGCCTCGCTTGTACTGTTGCATCCATGCATTTTACTGTTTTACTGTATATATCTGATATTGTTTCTGTTTTTGCCTATCCCGTAGGATCTCTGTTTCTCTCTGTGTAAGAGAGGAGCATGATAGACACTAGGTCTTAACCCATGCATGATAACATTAGGTTAGTTTGTTTCCCTTCGCAACCGTAGGTTAGAGTTCTGTCTCTTTCTTTCTCAAAACAAACAGAAAAACACATAAAGATTTCAAACACAATAAAAGACACTTCTTTCGTAAAAGAATGTGAACTCATCAAAGCGTCATTTTTGTCCGCTGGGACTGTTGATCAGAAAACCTTTTTCAGAAGGAATAAAATCAACCAAGACAAGCTTGTGTCGTACGTGGCCCGAACTACGTTTGCTCTGATCTTCCATGCTGTGTGGAAGTACGTAGGCATAGGATGCGATATCCTAGCGAGCAACCTTCCCCCTCCTTTCCCGTAGGTAGGCGAACTACGTTGACTCTGATTTCTCGTTCCAGACGGGAATACGTAGGCATAAAGTGCGATACTTTGCCGAGTCATTTTTATTTTTCATTTTATTTTCTTTTTCACCCTTGACCTATAGTTTAGATAGAATAACAATCCATACCCGAAAACAAGCGTGGATCCCATCGAGTACGATGGACGTGAGGGGTGCTAATACCTTCCCCTTGCGTAACCGACTCCCGAACCCAGGTTTTGGTTGCGATGACCATACCTTTCCCGTGTTGTGCGAGGTTTACTCTGAGCGTTTCCTTTCCCTCCCGTGGGATAAATAACGCACGGTGGCGACTCTTCTGTTCAGCCGGCGCCGATTTTCGCAGTAGCGACAGCTGGCGACTCTGCTGGGGATCCAACGTCCCCTGGCTGCTAAGGACTGCGATGGTTCTTATGCATTTGGGATCCAACGTCCCTTGAGAGAGTCAATCCTAACGCTTGTTTTCCCGTCGAGGATTTTGTATGGAGTTATTTTATATTTCTAACCCTGTATTTTTCAGCTTTGTATATTGATTACTATTGCTGTATTTGGGGTGTGACGGGTATTCTGATATTGAGAGATAAGCCGGACCTGGGCTTGAGTGCACCTAGAATTAGAGTAGAAATTAGTGGGCGCCCGCTTGCTTTGCTTGCTTTGGTGTCCCATGAAATCTACACTCAGACGAGGTTCTTCTGGTTGGCCTCCTGCCCCTTCCTTTGGTTGGCGTGGGTTGCTGGTTAGTTGGATTGTCGACTCTGGGGACCGATCATTTGGAAGTTGGCTGAGTGAGGCCTCTTCAGGATTTGATGATGCCACTCCTTCTGGGAATCGTATCATCAACCCTGAAAGTCTGTGACGCCGACGACCGCATAGGATGCCGTACCTTGTGCCAGTTATAGGGCCACCCACCCGTGAGGGGATTCAGGGTTGTGCAGGTAACTAGACCTCCAGACTACCGGTTATTTCTTGATCAGAGATCCTGGTTATTTATGGAGAGTTATGAGGTCTGTCAGAGACCCTTTGGAGATGTATTCTGAGGTCTGTCAGAGACCCTTTGGAGATGTATTCTGAGGTCTGTCAGAGGCCATTTGGAGATGTGTTCTGAGGTCTGTCAGAGACCAGTTGGAGAGTTATGAGGTCTGTCAGAGACCAATTATGGATGTGATTTGAGGTCTATCAGAGACCAGTTGGAGTTATGGTTTGAGGTCTGTCAGAGACCAGTGTTGGAGTTTTATTTTAGGTCTATCTGAGACCAGGGTTTGGTGACTTCTGGATGGTCTATCTGAGACCTTTCTTGATTGGGTTTAGGCTATTCAGCTGCAGCTCTGGTCCCTGTTGAATGTTACTTGCATTGCATTGCTTGCATATCCATTACCATTTGCATTTCACTAACGTGTGTCTGTGCTGCAGGTGCATTTGCATTTCCCTAGTTCTAGTGCCCAGACTTCTGAGTGTTTGATCATGACTAGCTTAAGGAGAACGGTTGCCTACAAATTGCCTACGCCTGATATTGTTCCTTTACTCGGGTTGATCTCTCTTGCTGATGAGGGTGTTCGTAGGAGTTTCCGGATGAGCTATGGTAGATTACTGAGATTGGTGTGCAAACCTACAGAGGTAGAGTTAGATGGGCTGTATGCTTTGATGCAATTCTATGACCCTGCTTTGAGGTGTTTTACGTTCTCTGACTTTATTATGGGACCAACTCTGGAGGAATACGCTGAGTATGTTGAGCTGCCTGTGCAGAACCAGGTTCCATTCATTCATTATGATGCCAAACCCAAGCCGGAGGAATTGGCAAAAGCCTTGCATGTTGATGCTTCTGAACTTGTGACTACTGTTTCCCGTGGAGTTCCAGGCTTCTCATTTCAGTTCTTAGTTGGTAAAGCCCAAGAGTACGCCAAGAATGGGTGCTGGGTTGCTTTCAACGCTGTGTTGGCCTTGTGCATTTATGGCATAGTACTATTCCCCAATATACCGGATTTTGTGGATTTCGATGCTTTCTACTTGTTCGCCGCTGGTAATCCTGTACCTACCTTACTCGGAGACCTCTACCACTCACTGCATTACAAGAATGAGAAGGGAAGAGGGAAGAATGTTCATCTTTGTGTACCCTTATTGAGTATGTGGTTTGAGAGTCATCTTCCTAAGAGAGGATCTGCTGCAGAGACTACAATTCCAGTTGGTTGGCCAGAACGCTTGATGAGGCTATCGTCGGAAGATATGGAGTGGTTTGATAGAGACCTGTTGGGATCTGAGCTCATCTTTAGCTGTGCTGGGTACCCTAATGTGCCATTGATAGGAAGAAAAGGGTGTATCAACTACAACCCTTCTCTATTCATTCGC
This sequence comes from Lathyrus sativus, assembly GCA_963859935.3. Classification (NCBI taxonomy): domain Eukaryota; kingdom Viridiplantae; phylum Streptophyta; class Magnoliopsida; order Fabales; family Fabaceae; genus Lathyrus; species Lathyrus sativus. The sequence goes on along the minus strand of OZ012741.1, from coordinate 439,265,844 downwards.
CAGTTTGGATATGCGCTGAAGAATCCACCTCAGGAGGAGGAAGTACAGGAATCTCTGTACTTCACTGGAGATTTGAAGGGGGAATTGTCAGCCAAGTTGCAACATGCCTGGACGCGTATTAACCGCAAAGGGAAGCCGTTGTTAGGAAAGAATGACTGTCAGGCCTATGCACCTTATAGAGTTTGGATTCAGGAGAGGGCTAGTCAGTTGAAGATGCCGTTTCCAGATGCACCAATTCTTGTTCCCGTTCCGGTAGAAGAGCCGACTACTGTTTCTAGGGAAGTCTATGAACAAGTTGTGAGAGAGAAAGAAGCCTTGATAAAGATTAATGAAGGGTTAGAGCAAGAGCTAGCCCAGGCACGCAGTGAGAAAAACAAGGCTGTATATGCTTTCCAACAACAGATTGAGCTGGTAAACAGGTTAGGATCTGAGTTGACCGAGGAAAAGAAGAAGCGCGAACGTCTGGGGCAAGAGTTCAGAAGTTCCCATGACATGCTGGAAGCCAAAAAGAAGGCGCTCGACGCAGCACACCGAGAGATATCTTCTTGCAATAAGACTTGGAACGCTACACTCACCAACAATAAGAAGAGGGAAGACAAGCTGAAGCAGCAAATTTCCGACCTCGAAGAGAAGTTGAAGTCTAGCATCAAGAAGTGTGAGGAAGAAGTGATGACCCGGTATAGTGTCCAGCATGCACTGAACAAGGCAATCAAATCCAGAGATGAAGCAGTGTCCCAGAAGCGATAGTTAGAAGATTGCTTCGGAGAAGCAACATGGGAAGAAACTGCTGAAGACGTACGCCGTGTCCTTAAGAAGAGAAACCAGCTTGTTGAAGGGCTACTTGACCGACCAAGCCATCCGGAAACCAAGAAGTTGATAGAGGAGTACCAGACTTTTGGGAGGATTTGATCATTTCACGTAGTTATTTGTATGCTTTATTTGCATAGTGCTGGCCATCACCAGGATTGTTGGTTGAGGTCATGCCTTCTTTGTACTCTCAGTGATATTGTACCCTGGGATTATTGATTCTCTCTGCAATATATGAGGCTTTCTATGATTCAGCTCCGATATTCCTATTGTCAACACTGTCACTGCACCGGCACCTTCGCACTAGAACTGGGGGAATGAACTTCCCTAATGCACAGACACATGGCATTGCATTCATATTCATATTGCATAACAGGTAATCTATGAATGGTGTCTTATGTCTTGCTCTGTATCAGGTACTTAACAGGGTTCCAGATCAACATCCGCACCGCTATTCTACACGATCCAACTGTCGGAAAGTCATGGACCAAATTCAGAACGAGATGCAGGATGTGCGCGAAAAGCTCGCCCTCTTCATGCAGACCATGGAGGCTATAGCAAAAGGGCAAGAGAACTTGCAGGCCATGGTCCAGCCTCTGTTGGCTCGCAACGCTGGTCATGGTAATGACGATCATCAGTCTGTCCGGGTTGATACGGCTCATGGAGACGGCACTCCCACGCCAGTGGCTCCGCCCGTGGGCAATATACCTGCCGCTAACGTCAACAACGCTACCACTGCTGTGAATGGTAACGTCGGAGTTGGAAATGAAAATGCTGTCCATAATGCTGGGCTGGGTGATGTCAATGTGGGAGATAATCTCGGAGGCAATGGCTTTGTCAACGCTGGGTTCGGATTCAACGATCAGGGATTCGACAACACTGGCAAGTATGGCTTTAATGCTCAAGGCTTTGGGCAAGATGGTTATGGTATGGTCAACCAGGGCTACGGAGGTTTTGGAAACGGAAACGGTGCTGGATTTATGGCTTGTGGTCCTGCTGGAGGTGTTCAAGGGTATGGCAACAGAGGTCGAGTTCCGGGGATGAATCAGATCAGAGCTGGACGTAATAATGCGTACGATGGGTACGGGGCTGGAAACGGTATGTGGCAAGAGGATCAACAGGAGGACGCCTTTTCTGGAGGAGGTTTTGAAGGGCCGATGGATGATTCTCAAAAGATTAGAATGCTGGAAGAGCAAATGAAGGGAGTCTTGAATCAGAGTGCTGTGGGATTGGACATGGCAACTATGGGCTTGGTACCTGGCTTGAGGGTGCCCATTAAATTCAAAGCGCCTGCGTTCGATAAGTACAAAGGAGATACGTGTCCGAAAGTGCATGTACGAGCTTATTACAGAAAGATGTCTGCATACTCCACTGACGAAAGAATGCTCATGCATTTCTTTCAGGATAGTCTATCGGGTCCTTCCCTAGAGTGGTACATGGGGTTGGAGCCAACTGATATCAAGACTTGGAAGCAATTAGCAGAGGCGTTTGTAGCCCATTACAAGTATAACAGCGATCTGGCACCCAATCGGGTCCAGTTGGCCGGGCTTTCACAGAAGAAGGGGGAGAGTTTTAAAGAATACGCGCAAAGGTGGCGCGATATGGCTGCCAGGGTCCGTCCTCCTGTCGAAGATAAAGAAATGAATGATATGTTTGTCGGCACATTCACCGGGCTGTTTCATGATATGCTGTTTCATACGTCTCTGGCTAGTTTCTCAGACCTGATTCTGATGGGTGAAAAGATTGAGCGGAACATTAAGCAAGGAAAGTTCCAAGTCGATGAATCAGCTGCATCTGGCAGTAATAAGAAAGCTTATGGTGGGCGCCGTCAGGGCGAAGCTAGCGCGGTATTTGGAGGCCGAGGCCGAGGCCGAGGCAGGGGAAGAGGTCAATATCGTCAGCCGCAGCAAGTGTCGAGTGTCACAATCCCGTATCAACAACAACCAATTCAGCAACAACAACCGGTTCAGCAGCAGCAGCCTCAGCAGGGGGCACAGCAAGCTCAGCGAAAATTCCAGGGTGGTAGGCCGAGAAGGGTGTTTGAGAAGCCTCCCTCTAACTATGCTGATTTGTTGCAGACATTGTTGGGATTGAATCTAGTGGAGAAAAGAACCTTGGCACCGATAACGGGAACTCCCCCGTTCGGCTATGATGCAAATAGGCACTGCGAGTTTCATTCTGGGGCCCCGGGCCATGATATAGAAGGTTGCCATGCTTTTAAGCACGTTGTACAGGATCTTTTGGACAACAAGTCTATCAACTTCGGAACGACAGTTCCGAATATAGTCCAGAAACCCATGCCTAATCATGGGGCGAACGCTGTTCTGGCTGAGGAAGAGCTGAATCTGATTATGAATGTTGAGGATTTAAAGACGCCGCTGAGCGAAATAAAGAGTCGACTGTTGCAAGGAGGTGTTTACCCGGGTTGTAATGAGTACTGTTTAGACTGTTGGGCCCTGGCTGGGGGGTGTGAGGATTTGAAGAAAGGCATTCAGGCCTTAATTGATGATGGTATATTGCAGTTTGATAGAACAGCAACTGATGAGCCTGCAGGGGCAGTAGTGGATAATCGGAGTGATGTGGCCACGGTAACGATTCCGCGGAAGACGATCACCATTTCAGCACCAACTCAGCGACCACCGATTACCATAACTAAAGCCGGGCCAATCCCGTATGAGAACACGAGAGCGGTCCCATGGTCATATGGGCTAGAGGTGTATTGTGATGGGATAAAGATCGATGTCAACAAGCAGTCAGCGGAGGTTGTGGATAATGTTGTGGGCTCAGGAGGCATGACGAGAAGCGGCAGGATCTTTATATCTCCTGAAGTGGAAGCTGAAAGGCTAGCGAAAGGAAAGGGGAAAGCGGTTGAGAATGTTCCGGTTCAAGCAAGTGAAAAAGAAGTAGCGTCGAAAGACGTAGAAGAATTCATGCGCTTAATTCGGAAAAGTGATTATAAAATTGTGGAGCATCTGCAGCAGACACCGTCCAAAATATCTATTCTGTCATTGCTGTTATGTTCGGAAGCTCACCGAAATGCTTTGCTGAAAGTCCTGGACACTTCTTTTGTACCACAGGATGTCTCCGTAAATCAGCTAGAAGGAGTATTGGCACACGTGAATGCAGGCCACAGCCTGGGCTTTACTGATTTCGACTTGACTCCGAAAGGAAGGGACCATAACATGGCATTACATGTGTCTGTTGAGTGTAGGGGATCGACAATGTCGCACGTATTGGTTGACACCGGGTCGTCTTTGAATGTTATGCCTAAGAAGGCAATGATGAAGCTGGATGTTCGAGGGATTTTGTGCACACCAAGTGATTTGGTAGTCAGAGCGTTTGACGGCACGCGGAGGACAGTCTTCGGATCGATTACCTTGCCTCTGCAAGTGGGGCCGGAAGTGTTTGCAACAGAGTTTTATATCATGGATATACAGCCTACGTACAGCTGCTTGCTGGGAAGACCTTGGATTCACGGGGCAGGGGCAGTCACGTCTACCCTGCATCAGAAGTTAAAGTATATGGTCGGAGACAGTGTAGTCACCGTGTGCGGAGAAGAAGACATCCTGGTCAGTCATCTATCTTCGTTTAAATATGTGGAAGTCGACGGGGAGATCCACGAGACGCCATGCCAGGCATTCGAAGGTTTGCGCATAAAGGACAAGGGTCCCAGGCCAAGCAAAGTGCCAGAGATAGCTGTTTCTTCGTATAAAGAGGCTCAAGCGCTAGTGGAAGCAGGAGAAGCCAAGGGCTGGGGCAAAGTATTGGACATTCCTGTGAAAACGGACCGGTTCGGACTGGGGTACCGACCGTCGTCATCAACTCCTTCCGTGGGGGCCCCTCATTTCAGAAAGTCAATCACCATCTCTGCCAGTGGAGTATGCCATGAATCTGTCAATGCTGCTTCAGAGTCTGATGAAGGGGACAACGACTGTGATATGGATGCCTGGATTCAGCCAAGCACGCCAGGACAAGGACTGTGCAACTGGTCTATTCAGGAGCTTGTTCCTGTGACTTTTAAACAGTAATGCTTTGCTTTATTAATTGTTGAATAATCTGATGTCTTGCCCGGGGCATCAGGATTTGCTTAGGGCTGTGTTGTTATAAACATTGCGCGTTAATCATTAAATAAATGGCGTTTTTTTTTCATGTGCAAATACTGTAATCCCTGTCTTTCTTGTTTTGTATTTTTCAATAAAATGGCAATGTGGTTATTCGCTTTATACGCATTTTGAAGCACTTAACCCTTTCTTTTGCAGGATAACATTTTCAGATGACATCCTTGAACCATCTATGACTCGTCCTGACTTCGAGCACCCGGTATTCCAGACCGAAGAAGAGGTTGTCGAAGATAGCGACGTTCCTGAAGAACTGTCTTGGTTGGTGAAGCAAGAGGAAAGAGCCATTCTGCCTCACGACGAGGTCATCGAGATTATCAATTTGGGGTCGGAAGGGGTTGAGAAAAATATTCGTATTGGAGCCGCACTGCAAAGTGATATCAAGCGAAAACTGGTTGAAATGCTCCGAGAGTATAATGATGTATTCGCTTGGTCGTATCAAGATATGCCAGGGCTCGATACTGATATGGTTGTGCATCGCCTGCCACTGAAAGAAGATTGCCCGCCAGTTAAACAAAAGCTTCGCAGAACACGACCAGATATGGCAATGAAGATCAAAGAGGAGGTTCAGAAACAGTGGGACGCTGGTTTCCTGGCTGTGACGAAGTATCCCTCATGGGTTGCTAACATCGTACCAGTGCCGAAGAAAGATGGCAAGGTTCGGATGTGCGTGGATTATAGAGATTTAAATAAAGCAAGCCCAAAAGACGATTTTCCACTTCCTCATATTGACGTGTTAGTTGATAATACTGCTCAATACTCTGTATTCTCCTTCATGGATGGCTTTTCAGGCTACAATCAAATTAAAATGGCGCCAGAGGATATGGAGAAGACTACTTTCATAACGCCATGGGGGACATTTTGCTACAAAGTAATGCCCTTTGGTTTGAAAAATGCTGGGGCAACATATCAGCGTGCGATGACGACTCTTTTTCATGACATGATGCATAAAGAGATCGAAGTTTATGTTGACGATATGATTGCCAAATCCCAGACAGAGGAAGAGCATCTGGTGAATCTGTTGAAGTTGTTTAAAAGGCTTAGGAAGTTCAGGCTGAGGCTGAACCCTAATAAATGCACCTTCGGGGTGAGATCGGGTAAACTGCTGGGGTTTATCGTAAGCGAAAGAGGAATAGAGGTCGATCCTGCTAAAATAAAAGCGATTCAAGAAATGCCGACGCCTAAAACAGAGAAAGAGGTGCGCGGGTTTTTGGGGAGATTGAACTACATTGCTCGGTTCATATCTCACCTAACTGCCACGTGTGAACCATTGTTCAAGCTGTTAAAGAAAGATCAAGCTGTGACGTGGAACGAAAATTGTCAAAAGGCGTTCGATAAAATAAAGAAGTACTTGCAGGAACCTCCTATTTTGATACCCCCGGTGGCAGGAAGACCCTTGATAATGTATTTGACGGTTCTTGAGGGAAGCATGGGTTGTGTTCTCGGTCAACACGACGAGACGGGGAGGAAAGAGCATGCGATCTACTATCTGAGTAAGAAGTTTACAGACTGTGAATCTCGATACTCAATGCTGGAGAAAACTTGTTGCGCGCTAGCCTGGGCCGCCAAGCGTTTGAGGCAGTACATGCTGAATCATACAACCATGCTCATCTCAAAGATGGATCCAATCAAATATATATTCGAAAAGCAGGCGTTGTCAGGTAGAATTGCCCGATGGCAGATGGTCTTGACTGAATATGATATTCAATACGTCTCGCAAAAGGCTATAAAAGGGAGTGTGCTGTCTGAGTATCTAGCGGAGCAGCCTATTGAAGAGTACCAATCAATGAGATTTGATTTTCCTGACGAGGATATCATGTATCTCAAGATGAAAGATTGTGAAGAGCCGTTACCAGATGAGGGGCCGGAGCCGGGGTCCCAATGGAAGATGATATTTGACGGAGCTGTGAATGCTTACGGTAGCGGAATAGGGGCAATTATCACTACGCCGCACGGGTCGCACATCCCGTTTACTGCCCGATTGACCTTTGCCGTTACCAACAATGAGGCCGAATACGAAGCTTGCATAATGGGGCTTGAAGAAGCCATTGATTTGCGAATCAAACATTTAGACGTATACGGAGACTCAGCTCTGGTAGTGAATCAGATCAAAGGGGAATGGGAGACACGTCAGCCCAATTTGATACATTACATGAATTATGCAAGGAGATTGTTACCTTTCTTCGACAAGGTTGAATTGCATCACGTACCGCGGGCGGAAAATCAAATGGCTGACGCCCTTGCCACTTTGTCTTCCATGTACAAGGTCAACTTCTGGAACGAAGCTCCCCAGATCACTATCTCTCGGTTGGACAGGCCAGCTTATGTATTTGCTATTGATGAAGCATCCGATGACAAACCGTGGTATTTTGATATCCTTAATTTCCTGAAGAATAAAGAGTATCCGGCTGGGGCATCCAGTCAAGATCAGAAGACTCTCAGGAGATTAGCGGGTAATTTCTATTTGAACCCGGATGGCGTCTTATACAGAAGAAACCACGATTTGGTGCTGTTGCGCTGTGTAGACGAGAAAGAGGCAAAGCTTCTCATGGAGGAAATTCACGAAGGTGCCTTTGGCACGCATGCTGGGGGGCATGCTATGACGAGAAAACTGCTGAGGGCAGGTTATTTTTGGCTGACGATGGAAACTGATTGTTTCAAGTTTGCAAGGAAGTGCCACAAGTGCCAAATATATGCTGACAAGATACACGTGCCTCCGAGCCCTCTAAATGTGATGTCATCTCCATGGCCATTCTCGATGTGGGGAATCGATATGATTGGAAAGATCGAGCCGACGGCTTCTAACGGGCATCGGTTCATCCTAGTAGCAATCGATTATTTCACCAAGTGGGTGGAAGCGGCGTCTTACGCAAATGTAACGAAGCAAGTGGTGGCTAGATTCATCAAGAGAGATATCATTTGCCGATATGGGATCCCCGAGCGGATAATCACAGATAACGGTTCTAATTTGAACAACAAAATGATGAAGGAGCTCTGTCAGAATTTCAAGATCGAACATCACAACTCCTCCCCTTACCGACCCAAGATGAATGGCGCTGTCGAAGCGGCCAATAAGAATATCAAGAAGATCGTCCAGAAAATGGTGGTGACCTATAAGGATTGGCACGAGATGCTACCTTTCGCTTTGCACGGTTATCGTACGACGGTACGCACATCAACCGGGGCAACTCCATTCTCGTTGGTATACGGAATGGAAGCGGTACTACCATTGGAAGTTGAGATCCCTTCTCTGAGGGTATTGCGAGACGTTCAGCTGGACGAGGCAGAATGGGTAACGAATAGATTGAACCAACTGAGTTTGATGGATGAGAAGAGGCTAGCTTCTCTGGCATACGGTCGTTTGTACCAAAGACGAATGAAGAAAGCGTACGACAAGAAGATAATTCCGCGAAGCTTTCAGACGGGCGACCTTGTGCTGAAAAGGATTCTCCCGCCGCAAGCAGATCACAGGGGCAAGTGGACCCCCAACTACGAAGGGCCATACGTTGTTAGTAAGGTCTTTTCAGGAGGAGCTTTATTGTTGTCCACCATGGACGGAGAAGACTTTGCGTCACCTGTGAATTCGGACGCAGTTAAAAAATACTTTGCTTAAAATAGACCCGCTGGACAAAAAAAAGAGAGTCCAGGCAAAAATGGGGCATCCTGGCGAACCAAAAACAGAATAAAAAGGTTCGGGCAAAAGTTAGGGATAAAATTGAAAAATGTACACCCGCGAAGTTGAAAACCTACACTGGGCGGCTTCGGCAAAAAAGGGTATCCCGGTGAATTGAAAACCCGTAAAGGGCGGTTCACGCAAAAGTTAGGGATTTGAAAAGCAAATGACTGCGGTCCGAATTTGATATTGCAATGAGCATCAATGCGGGAGAATACATTTGGGGAGTCAGTTATCGGATACAACCTCTTCAGAAGTCGGGATACCGGGAAAGCATTAGAGTCGGACGAGTCATGGGAGGATCAGTTCGTGGTGCTCATCTGCATCCAGTTGCCGACATGTGTACAAAATTTAATTTGTCAATATTTATGCTTCTTGTGCATACTTTCATACTTATGTATTTGCTTCGCGTAGCTTCCTCTTTTCAGGAGTTACATCCCGTGTACAAAAACTCCGCCCATTCAGGGGCCCAATCAATGAAAATGTGTTATTCAGTACTTGATGCCTGTTCTTTACTGTTTTGCGCATGATAAAACGCCTAAGTTTGATGAAACTAGCATGAGTATAACATCACTGGCCCTTGCCAACAATTGTTAAAGCTTTGAATTAACTGAGTATAACGTCACTAACCTGAATCGATTTGATTGCATAGGCTTGTCGTGTCTTGTTTGTGTTGTTGCAGGTTTCATAACCGTACGAGGAAGGTGATCAAAAGATTGCGATAATCCCCACGCAGGTCATGCATGTTCTTCCTGAAGAAGGATAGAATTCCCCAGCTAGCCGTAGCTTATCCAAAGGACGTGCTCCAGAGAAGTTACTCGTCCTCAGCAGAGTTTGGTGATTCCGAGATCGTAAGGCTGTATTCAGACAGGTTCATCTCCCCCCGCAGGGTCATGCATTCTCCCCCAGCGGAGTCAGTTAATTTTCCCCGAGAGAATCATCCCATCTCCAGTGGATTTCTCTTTGCAAGTATTTTCATTCCTTCCAGTGGAACTCGAAGATTAAGACTCTCCCAGGCAGAGTCGATGGTGGGTCCTGTCATTTATTTTGTCAGAGATACTGGTGATATCGGTTCACGTTCCAGCAGAAAGTCTGAACGTACTGTGCACATCTGCTATTCCCCAGCAGGGGGTTACTTCAACAAGACGTTTGGTTTGAGTTCCCAATTTCCCAGCAGGGGTTGACTTCACCCTTCCAGCATTTATTTTGCTGGCACAATTCTGTAGCATCCGGCTATCCCCGGCGGGGTCGGCATTGCCCTTTCAGCGTTTATTTTGCTGAAACAGTTTCTGTATTCTAGCAGTTCCGGTGGAGAGAGCTCTCGCTCAGATGAACGATCAAACATTCAAGATCTCGGCAGGAGATATCCAATGTCAGTTTTGGCTGCATTCCCCACAGAGTTATCATGATAAAACTCTCTTTGTCTCCAGCAGAGTCATTTATGTAAATGTCTCTTATTTTCCCCAGCCAGAGTGGCCAGGATAAGTGTCTTCTTATCCCCAAGCAGAGTTTGTTTGTCATCAACGGGTCCCATGAATCAGAATTTTAGAGGCCACCGCCGGTTATCAGAGCAGGCGTCCGATAGTTGGTTTTCAGACATCCCCAGTAGAGTTCATCTCAAAGTCGCTGTCGCGTCAGTGCTGAGCAGTTTGTGGGTGAGGGTCATTGAAGAACTAAGTCCTGACGTGGACAATTTACTCCTAGAATGACGGGATTTCTTCAGAAGTGGGCGTCCTAACGTGGACAGGTTTGTTTTACCGGATTGGTAAGGTATGTTAGTCCTAACGTGGATAGATTCGGTTTCTCGAAATTTGTGGAATGGGAGGTCATGACGTTGACAAAAGTGATTACTCTTTATGTTGGTGTCCTGACAGGGACAAGTTATTCCCCCAGTGGGTCGATGGTGTAAGTCCTTACGTGGACAAGTCTTATTTCCTCAGCAAGTCGAAGACGCCTGAGTCCTAATGTGGACGAATCAAGACGAGATCAGTGTCCTGACGTGGACGAATCAGAGAAACTATTATTCCTAATAAGGAGAAATGGGTCCTAACGTGGACGAGGTAGTCCTTACGCGGACGTATCAAAAGGTAGTTCCTTACGTGGAAATGACAGTATTCCTGACGTGGAAAGAGATGATTCCTTACGTGGAAAAAGATAGTTTCCTTACGTGGAAAAATGAGTCCTGACGCGGACAAATCGAGAAAGAGTTGGTATTCCTTATGTGGAAAGATCAGAGTCCTTACGTGGGCGTATCAAGAGCTTTCCTTACGTGGAAGAAAAATGGTTTCCTTACGTGGAAAGACGAGTTTATTCCTTACGTGGAAAGATTGAGTCCTCTCGCGGACATATCAAAGCTGATTCCTGACGTGGAAGAAGATTATTCCTGACGTGGAAGAAATTGAGGTCCTTACGTGGACAGATTCAAAATAGATTGATATGCTCCTTACGTGGAAAAGTTGAGTCCTGACGTGGAAAGAATGGAGTCCTGACGCGGACATGTCAAGCGGTATTGGAGTCCTTACGTGGACAGATTGATATAGTTTTCCTGACGCGGAAAGAAGGTTGTTTCCTAACGTGGAAGGATGAAAGGTTTAGTCCTGACGTGGACAGATACAGAATAAATGATTCCTAATGTGGACAGATGGGATTCCTAACGTGGAAGAGTATTGTTCCTAATGTGGATGATTCAGTTTATGGAAATGCAGACGAATTATCCCCAGCGGAGTTGCCGAGATTTTCTGGATTAACAGCAAGTGGAGTCCTAACGTGGACAGGTTCTAGTTGAGATTTCTTCATATCGATGACGGACAGAGTCCTAACGTGGACAAGTAAGCAATCTGGTACAACAGAATCCTCTTCAGAACGATGAAGACAATCCCCAACACGGTCGCGCGAGATCAGTGGGTTACTATAATAGTCAGATTCAGCTGACGAATGTCATTCCTCAAGCAGGAGCGCAGTTTATTTCTGCGGTTGGCAAATTTCTGGTTTCACTAGTATTCAAACGTCTCGTACCGCGAATGTCTGAAGGCTCCGGGCTCTTCATCCAGTCGGGTCCAAGTCGCTTGAATAGGGGCAGCTGTTGCACCCTAAAATTTGCCCAACCTTATTCACTTGGTTTATGTTTCAATATCATTAGCATTTGCATATAGAGTCATGTACATAGACTAACCATCTGCATAGCATAAGCATAGCAAGTCATTCAACAGGGGACCAATCATTATTCTCATCTCTAGAGGCCTATCAAGAGGTCATTATCCCAATTCAATCTCATTCAAGTCATCAGAAAAGAATTTGGAAGCAAAGAGTTCAGCAGATCAAGCCTTGAGTCCATCTCCTAGCTGAGGGTATCTGAGGATCAACAAGAGGGTTGTGAGCTGTGAGTGAAGGCATGGAGAGCATCTAGACATTATGAGAGGCTTAGAAAGTCATTTGGAGAAGAAAACAAGTCATTAATGAGAGCATAAGAGCTATAGTTGAAGACAGTCAACTAGGGTTTCATCTGGGCTAACCCTAGGTCAACCCTAGGTCATTTGACTGATTTAAGGGGCATTCAAATCTATTGGAGAGATGTGGGGTTCATCATGGGACATATGAAGAAGGATATGGAGATATGACAAGGAGAATTCAAGAGAAATCAAGGAGAAGAGGAGTTACTAAATTAGGGTTTCTCTGTAAAATCCCCTAGTTTAGGTCAAATTTCCAAGCAAGATAAGTCAAAATGCTAGATTCAAATGGCTTCTTGGCCAACATGAAACTTGTATAGGATCTCAAGACCTTTAATTTGAGTGGTGGAAGACCTCAAGGAGATTTATAGAACTCAAGTTATGGTCCCTGCAAGTTACAGGTCATCTGAGGTGTCTGAATTTCTGTCTGTGAAAGTGACTTGACTTCCAAGCTAGTTTTGCCCCTCAAGGAGATTTCAAATGAATTCTTGGTCAACATAAGAATTGTTCCTCATTGTCTTAGCTTTCTAGAATGGTATGGTATGCCTTCATATGATGTGGAGAACTCAACTTATGGTCTTGGCAAGCAAAGGGTATTTTGGGCATTTGTGAATTACAAGTCATTTTAACCTATACCCAAAACTCATATAAGGAGGCCTCAAATGGAAAAACTTACAACATCAAACTTGCTCCAAATGGGATTTTAAGTCTAGAAAGAAGGTCACAAATTATTGGAGAAGCTCATAACATGGAGTTACATAATTGGTCAAAATATGAACTAAAATGGCTTATAAAGTGAATAAATTCAAAGTGAAAAATGGTTTGGGAGATTTCTAAGTCCAGATGGAGACTTCCAATATATGATTTTGAATGGAAAAACAATTCTAAGAACAATGGTTCAAACACTTTTTTGAGTTTAGAAGGAAAAAAGAAAGTTATCCATGGTTGCTTGCCTTTTAAGAAACATAATCAAAATGAACCAAAGTTGGAAAACAAGGGAATGTGCAAGATGGATCTAGAATGTTCATTTAGGGTCTATATAAGCATGAAATGAGAATTTGGCAAGGGTTGGCCTCATTTGCACCAAGAATTCCACAAATTTCTCTCATACTTTTTCATTGAAGTTTTCATTCCAATTCTCCAAAATCTTCATCAATCTTCATCAAAATCAATTCAATTTTACTCCATCATCATCATAGATCATAATTGAAGCAAAGACTTGGTGATTATCATTCATTTTCGTGCACCATACTCAAGAACATCAAAGTTGCAAATTCCATTGGACAGCCTAATTCAAGCAAGGAATCACCAGAATATTGCATACAGAATTGATTGCTGAGTTTGTGGATCAAGATCCAACACCTAGAAGCCTCAGATCTTCAATCTCCATAGCTGTTTGCAAGGTTTCACATCAGGTATGTTTTCACTCCAATTGCTCGATCTAGTTAGTTTGGCATGATGTTGTTAGTTTAGATGCAATCTAGGTGGTTAGGAGATTAGTTTAGATGAATTTGGAAAGGATTGGTGATGGTTGGTGACAGGTGCAACAAACTGTTAGTGCTTGTATCTCTTGAATTAATGCGTTATAATGTTAGTTTGATTGATCAGGTTAATCTCCATTATGTGTAGATTAGTTTAGGTTAAGTTTGAGGAAGAATGGTGATGGTTCATATCAGTGTAATCTCATGGAGGCCAGAGTTTGATGTCATCGGGTTTGTTGTTGTGGTGAGTTTCAATTCAAACTGATGCCCTAGGATTGTAGAGGGAGAGTTGTAGAGTAGTTTTCATGTTCACAGCATGTGGATTCGTGGCGTGTAGGATGAGAACAGAGAGGTGGAACCTTGCTCGTGCATGGCTGCCATGGGAGATTAAAACCCTAGGTTGCAGGTCAATTGAAGAAGAGATAATCGTGGCCGTGTATTTGTTGTTGGACTTTTGACTTCCCAGGCAATCCAATGGCTATTATTTGATTTCAGAACTGGAGGGAGATTACACTGGCCAAAACGCACCGTTTCATTAATTGAAACGGGCGGGCCTGAGTGATATTGTTATCCCCACCCCCAGGTTTAGGCCCAAAACCAATTTCAACGTGAATCCGTTACTTTTCTCACCTCCTAGCTCGTTTCTTTTATTTCATTGATTCTGAATTGATATTGGGCCTTGGTGAAGGCGCTATCTGCACCCCCTGTCTGAGGGCCCATCCTGGATTGAACTAGGGCGAATTTCTATTTCAACCCCCTCCTCCTCATTTTAATTCAATTATTTTTCTTAATTCACTTTAATATTTTACCAATTTTCATTAATTCATAACTAATTCATAAAAAATGCATTTTAATCCATTCTTTTTACCATATTTTCTTTAGGATGTCTAGAATATTATAGAAAAATAAAATTGCATTTTTAGTGTCATTTCATATTTTTTCCATATTTTCTAAATAAATGTCACATTAAATAGTTTCATTTCATGCATCATTTTTATGATTTTTGTTTTCTCACATGCTTTAATATTTTTTTGTCATTCTTTTTATATTGTTTAGATGAGATATTAAGCTTGTAGAAATATTTTAGTTCCCATTTTTAGAGGTTAATTTTAGGTGATTAATAAATGCTTGAACATCATGTACAAAACTAGGGTTTTAGGTGACAACTTAGGAGTTTGATTTCATTTCCCTTAGGACTTAGGGTTTGAATAGATTAGTTATGGGACTATAGGGGCTATGGGTAGTTATTAGATCCCTTAGAGAACAGTTAGGATTCCCCTACTGCTGTTATTACTGTCTGTATATCTGACTGTCTGGTGTGGTGTGCCCTCTGGGGTTTATTGTTTGCTTGCTTGGGTATTGGGTTTGTCTGGGGCCCTGGGGAAGCTGAAGATTTGTGAAGATGAGACTATTGGAGATTCAAAGATTGAGGATCAACTGTCAAAGTTGAGGAGGAGTTTCTTGCTAGCAGCTGTTGAGGAGACTAGGGTTTAGGAGCTAGGCAGAGCTCTAGATTAGAAAGTTTGTTTCTCAAACATGGATTGCCTTGTCTGCATCCATTCTTCTCTGTGATTCAGAGTCTCTCTAAAACACTCACCCCCTTCCTTTGGAAGGCTTGGTGATAGTGTTTGTGAGATAGAACTCTTGAGAGAAAATGTCTCTTGTGTTAGAAGCAGTTTGTTCACCACCTTTGGTAGTCAACTGATTGCTTAACACCCAATTCACTCTTGTGACTAATCCCTCATCCCGGAGGTTTGAGCTTGAAGAAAAGCCATTGCAGATAGAAGACTGATGATCAAAGCCCTTGCCTGAAGGTCATGAAGATGGAGATTGATGCTTGTTGAAGCCTGTAGCCGAATGGAGATTGCTTGAAGCCAGATGCTGAGCTGCTGATGCTGTTTCTTTTGCTGTATTTCATTTGCTGATGTATTGAGTGGTTTTTCTGGACTGTATTGTTTGTTGTCTACCCTGCTGGGTTGAAAGTGAAGTCTGTTCACTTTTGCCTATTGTTTTCTAGGTTCGAGGTTGAGTGGGACTCCCTTGCCTCGCTTGTACTGTTGCATCCATGCATTTTACTGTTTTACTGTATATATCTGATATTGTTTCTGTTTTTGCCTATCCCGTAGGATCTCTGTTTCTCTCTGTGCAAGAGAGGAGCATGATAGACACTAGGTCTTAACCCATGCATGATAACATTAGGTTAGTTTGTTTCCCTTCGCAACCGTAGGTTAGAGTTCTGTCTCTTTCTTTCTCAAAACAAACAGAAAAACACATAAAGATTTCAAACACAATAAAAGACACTTCTTTCGTAAAAGAATGTGAACTCATCAAAGCGTCATTTTTGTCCGCTGGGACTGTTGATCAGAAAACCTTTTTCAGAAGGAATAAAATCAACCAAGACAAGCTTGAGTCGTACGTGGCCCGAACTACGTTTGCTCTGATCTTCCATGCTGTGTGGAAGTACGTAGGCATAGGATGCGATATCCTAGCGAGCAACCTTCCCCCTCCTTTCCCGTAGGTAGGCGAACTACGTTGACTCTGATTTCTCGTTCCAGACGGGAATACGTAGGCATAAAGTGCGATACTTTGCCGAGTCATTTTTATTTTTCATTTTATTTTATTTTTCACCCTTGACCTATAGTTTAGATAGAATAACAATCCATACCCGAAAACAAGCGTGGATCCCATCGAGTACGATGGACGTGAGGGGTGCTAATACCTTCCCCTTGCGTAACCGACTCCCGAACCCAGGTTTTGGTTGCGATGACCATACCTTTCCCGTGTTGTGCGAGGTTTACTCTGAGCGTTTCCTTTCCCTCCCGTGGGATAAATAACGCACGGTGGCGACTCTTCTGTTCAGCCGGCGCCGATTTTCGCAGTAGCGACACTACCTCAAGAAGTTCCTATAAAGAATGAATGAGAAGATTTTAGGAGAATGGAGATGAGAAGCAAGGTAAGTTCCACAGGAACTTACCACGGACACTCAACCAACTCCATTTCCTTAGAGAGATGGAGCTTTCATGAAATCAACCTCTTTATGATAGTGCAATGTATTCCTCCACAGGAGAAAACATTGCTCACAAGTGGGATTCCAATCAAGCAAGAAAAATTGAAGAGGAAACTACCCCTATAGGAAGAATCATCCACCTATTTAAGCTTCTAAAGAAACCACAAATGATACCTTCTAAAGACCTCTATCCTAAAGATTCAAGGGTTCTAAAAGGAGGCTTCTATCTACTACCAATCTATCAAGGGAGGAAAGGGGACCTAGAATCATCTAAAGGTCATTTACAAGCCTAATCCATACACTTAACCTAGTTAGAATCACCTATACTAAGGCCACTTTGTAAAATAGGAACTTAATAGAAAATCATTCCTAAAAGTTCCAAAGAAAATACCACATCATCCTACATGTATCAACATTCTATGGTCCAAAAATCAGGGACCAAACTGAAATCAAAAGGTTCAAACTAAATCTAAAACCTCAAGGGTACACTAAAGGGATCCAATCATGAACACTCCTAAACAACTACCCTAAAACCTTATTTAAAATCATCTAAAAATCATAACAAAAATTACACAACATCTTCAACATGCATATAATTAGCACACAAAATATCAATATCAAACTCCATGCCATGAGTGAGAAAGAAAATTAACAAATTCAGTACACAATTATTCCATTATTAAAAACATATTACACTAGAAAATATGAAATTAATTGCCAAAAAAGAGAAAAATTAAAATAAAAAGCATGGAAATATTCTACGCATCTCAATCTATATCCACAAATTTTTTCAGGATTTATTGACAATATTCATTATTTTTATGAATTAAACAAACAAGCATTAAAACCAAAAACAACGAAAAAGAAATTAAAAGAAATAACTGGGGGAGGTGGGCTCAGCAACAAATTCAAGTGTAATTATGCCTGGGCCCAATACGAGGGGGTGTGGAAAGCGCGTGGGCACTGGGCCCAGTGGGAAATCAATTCAGCAAATTATTCTAAAATTGAAACACGCCAGGGGGTGCAAAAGGTAAGGTTTCTATGTGCTATTTCAGTTGGGCCTAACAGAGGGGGCGTGGATAGTAGCAAGAAATTCAGCCCAGAGTTTCTTCCATGAAACTCTGCGTTTCATTAAAAGAACTTGAAACCACACGTGGACGCGCTCCTGATCGTCATATAAGCTTACCAATTCAACTCCTACGCAAGATCTAATGGTGAATTCGCTGTCTTCTTCGTTTAAACATTGCAAAGGAGGGAAACCAGTTCGGTGAAGCTTACGGTGGCCGGAAAATGCAATCAGAATTCTCACAAACCTAACTCTCTCATAACTCAATGAAACAACATGATTCTTGAATGAAAATCGAAGGATTTTTCACAAGGATCACAAATATCCCACTCAATCATGTTGAAACCTCAAAACCAGAGAAATCCAAATCCAAACAGAAAACGGATTCAACCCTAATTCGTCTCTAAACCTCAAATTTTCTATCCAGAATCCTCCTATGCCTTAATTCTAACTTAACCACATGGATCTAAGGTCTTAAATGCGTGTAAATTAAGATAAAGTTTGAGAAGTAAGAACCTGAGTTTGAGCTTCGATCAAGGTAGCTTTCAGGCCTCAATTCCTCTCCAAAGAGTGCAGATCAGTTCAGTGAATGAAGATGAACGTTTCTTGTTAGCCAATTTTTGCTGAAACTCTCAAAATCTCCAAATCCGAAAATAAAGTTCCAAGCTCTTTCACAAAATTGCTCTAATGGATTCTCAACAGAATTTTCCACTAGAAGCTTCTCAGAATGATCTAAATCCAATTTATATTCTGTTTAACATCTTTGGAGGCCCAAATAAAGCCCAATTTGTGATTTTCAAGTTTCACTTTCCTTCCAAAATTTCAATGATGGTGTGAACGATTTGGCCTTGCTCTTACTTCAAATTCAATTCAATTTACTTGACTGACAGTTGTAGAGTATAATTGAATAGTTTTCCCTCCTTGATTTCAATCAAAGGGATGCATTTGGTATGTTTCTTCATCATGAAGCAATCTTCCAAATGGCCATGTTATGAACTTTAATTCAAAAATGTGATGATGCCAAAGTATTTAGAATGTCAATTCCAATCAAAATGAGCACAAATTTGGGTTGAAACCATTCCATTTCCAATTGTTTTGAATTTTTTACACTTTAATTCATTAAAATGGTCTTTTTGTGAATTTCCTTCAACCAATTCTTGTTTCAATCGATATCAATGGACTCTTGATACATGGCTAAGCTAAAAACATCATTTTGAGCAACTTTCATGTTGAAAAAAACTCCATTTGAAGCTTACAAGATGGTGAAATCGACCTATAATTCAAAATGACCTGTAATGCCCAAATACCCAAAATACCCTTGACTTGTCAAAGCCCTAACTTGAGTTCTACAAATCCAATCATGGACTTCTAGTACTTTATGGAAAGCTAAGAGGATAAGGAACAACATTCAGGTTGACCAAAAGATCATAGGAATCATCCTTCTAGGGAAAAAGTGTCATGCAAGTTGGATAACTTTCAAGCTCCAAATTCACATGCCTCAGATGACTTGTAACTTGTTTGGCTTATAACTTGAGTTCTATAAACCCTATCAAGGACTTCTAGTACTCAAATTAAAGCTAAGATCATGCCCCACAATAATCATGTTAGGGTCAAGATGAGATGAAGATCATATCTTGAGTTAAATGGCCTGGAAGTCAGGGGTCAAGCCAGGGGATTTTACATTGTCAAGCCTTAGAAACCCTAGCCTGAAACTTCTCAAACTCTTCAATCATGATGAGTTAACCTTGGAATACTCCTTATAACATCTCAATGCATCAATACATGATCACATGGCTCTTGGATTAGGTCTCAACCTTTTTCCAATCATCAATTGACTTAGGGTTGACCCAGTCAAACCCTAGCTGCACCAATCATGGCTGAGGCTTCTTGATCTTGCACAATGACCTGTCTAGGCCTAAAAGTGATCTTCAAAACTTCTCATGAGCTCTCTCAAGACCTTAAATCCAACTTTTATTGCTTCATAATCATCTGATGATATTCCCACAACTCTTAAGTTAGGAGAGACACACTCTTGGTTTCAACCACTTTCTCTGAGGGTCTTTTAACTTCTCTGACAAGGATATCAACCCTTGAACACTTGAATGACCCTCTTAGTTAGCTTCAAAGTCTTGTGTAGCCCTTGATTGGTAATCATACCTCTTGATCTCTTGCATACATGTCAATGAAATGCAAATGATAATGCTAATGTGAATGAAGTGAAACATAAGCTAGGTAAAGAATTGTTGGGCAAATTTTGGGGTGCAACAGCTGCCCCTATTCAAACGGCTTGGACCTGACTGGGTGAGAAGCGAACGACTCTCAAACAATAAAGGTAAAAGATGGTTGAATACCAACCAACCCGGAAATTTGCCAACTGCACAAGTACACGGTACTCTGATGGGGACAAATCTTCGGAAACTGAAATAATAGCTGCCCGACAACTAGCTGGAGAAATACTGATCTGAACCTCTGTCCGGATGATTCTCTGATTTATCTGATATCATTGCGTCCTCGAATCATCGAGGGATCACTGGTTACACGGTAATTGGCGATCTGCCGCCCGCACAGGTAAACGATACTCTGATTGGTAGGAACATCTTCAAAACTGAGCATGACAGTTGCACGGCAACTCTGCTGGGGAATTGGTCACACGGTAATTGGTGAAGGCTCTAATCTCAAATCTTCGTCAGGATGATCATTTGATTTTGCTGTAGATCTTCGTCCTCAAGTCATCACGGGATCACCAGTTACACGGTAACTTGGTGAAGGATGGTCGATTATGCAGTCAGGCATTCTGCGCCACTGCAGAAGAATTCCTTATCGTCACCTATGGACTCATAATGCCACTAGGAAAGTTGACAACATCTTCGTCGGACTTCATCAGTAAGTCAATAAGGGATCACCGGTTATTCGGTAACTGGTGAATGATGGCTGATTTTACCGTCGGGCATTCTGCGCCACTGCAGAAGAATTCCTTATCGTCTCCTATAGACTCATCATGTCGCTAGGAACATCGACAACATCTTTGTTGGACTTCATCAGTAAGTCAATAAGGGATCACCGGTCATTCGGTAACTGGTGAAGGGCTACTCTCAAATCTCCGTCGGGATGATTAT
This sequence comes from Lathyrus sativus, assembly GCA_963859935.3. Classification (NCBI taxonomy): domain Eukaryota; kingdom Viridiplantae; phylum Streptophyta; class Magnoliopsida; order Fabales; family Fabaceae; genus Lathyrus; species Lathyrus sativus. Next base: position 439,245,130 of record OZ012741.1, on the reverse strand, counting down.
CAGATTTTGCTGCAGCTACTTCCTCAAATCATCAAGGGCTCACTGGTAGCTCGGTAACTGGAAATATATAGCTGATATTGCCGTCAGGCATTCTGTGACACTGCGGCAGAAGGATTCCTCGGGACTCATCAGGTCATTAGGAACTTTTAACAATCAAGTTAATTATGCCGTCGGGCATTCAAAGATCACCTTGGGCGTCAGCCGGACTTCGTTAGCAAGTATGAAATAGAATCCTCGGTCAATCATGAACCCAACAGGGATATCTATTCTTTCGCTGTCGGGCACTCTGCGTCAGCTGGGAGAACTGCTTCGGCCTCGCAGTCGGACTTCATCAGTAAGTCCTGAAATGGGATCTTTAGTCATTCACGGGTCAATAGGGATATACAATCTTCTGCCGTTAGGCACTCCCCGTTATACAATCTTCGATCCCATGTTCAGACTCCGTGGGGAAACACCGTTGAACTTGTTGGGGAAGAAGGAATCATCCTGCTTGGAAGAATGGACCACCTGGACATCAGTCTAGAAATGGATTTTAACCGAGTAGGTCAGGCACGGACTGACTACCGGTCGAGGGCTTATCAAACGGGGATTAATCCTCAAAGTAATGGCAGGCCAGACAAGCACTGGAATCTGGAGCTGAACCTCGAACGTAAGGTTACCAACGAGAGTGGATTTAAACAGGGAAGTACTAGACATGTACTAGCATTCATGGGTAAACCACCAGACAAGAATTGGTGTTACTGGTCGAGTCGTCAGACAAGAAATAATCTCAGGTATAAGCATGGATTTCTGGTTTCGGATATCAGACAGGGACTGGATATCTGGTGCGAATATCAAACAGGATTGATTTTCGGGTAAGGAGATCAGACAGGACTGATTCCGGATTATGGATATCAGGCAGGGACTGGATATCTGGTTCGAATATCAAACAGGATTGACTTCGGGTAAGGAGATCAGACATGACTGATTCCGGACTATGGATATCAGACAGGGACTGGATATCCGGTTCGAATATCAAACAGGATTAACTTCGGGTAAGAAGATCAGACAGGACTGATTTCGGACTATGGATATCAGACAGGGACTGGATATCTGGTTCGAATATCAAACAAGATTGACTTCGGGTAGGGAGATCATACAAGACTGATTTCGGACTATGGATATCAGACAGGGACTGGATATCTGGTTCAAATATTAAATAGGATTGACTTCGGGTAGGGAGATGAGACAAGACTGATTCAGGACTATGGATATCAGACAGGGACTGGATATCTGGTTCGAATATCAAACAGGATTGACTTCGGGTGGGGAGATCAGACAGGACTGGACTTTGCAACTCCGTTTTCCGTACGAGGACTGGTTAAATAGTGGACTACCAAAAGAAGGGACCAGGCGGGGACTGGTTCAACATTTTGACATATACTGGACGAGAACTGGTTTGAGGGTTAGCCAGACAAGACTGGATCATGAAACTTTCAAGTTATTTGATATGGGTGACGACCCGATTCTCCGACGCTCAATTTTGACTGGGGCGAAAATACACCTGCTTGAGGAACTGCCCCGGCTTAGTTTACCTCGCGGATAAAGCAATCTTTCCATGAGACCAACTCAAGACGGCTTGCCCCATAATTAGTATCACAAAAGGACTCATCCTTGCTTATCTGGTGCTGATGATATGGATAGGGACGACTCCGCCGTTTCCGATTTTTTCCCCAGCCTGTGGGATCTTCGTAACATCCTCTCAAAAGGAAACCTGAGATCTCTGTACTCTGGAGTTTCGACGTAATCGGCTTCAGCACTTTGAACCTCACACAGGTGCTTCAAGTTAATCGCCTTCAGGATAAGGATAGCTTTGACGCTCTCGGGGGTGGCTTGCCCTTGCCTTGCGATGACTTTGCCCCTCATGGGCTGATCTGTGGGGAGTAGTACCCTTGGCTGTGAGAGATTTACCGAATCTCGACCTGATTGGCCCAGATTAACTGACTTCTGAATGGCTGACTCCCATGCTGCGATCATTTGACGTAGCTTGCCCCGGTTCACCGAAATTCAGGCATTCTGCATTCTATTCTAGTCAGACTTTCCATTGTGGAAACTTTCATGCTGTCAAGCGCTTACTCGCTAGTAAAACAAGTTGTTTGGCATAAAAGACATATCAAATGCAATGCATATGGCATTTTTCAAAATCCATTCCTGTTCACTGGAAAAAAAATTTTATGACGTAAAATATATGAAATCATTCATCAACATGTCAATACTAAAACAACGTTGTATTGGGAATCCTATCTAGGAGTCAGTTCCGATGTGATCTTTACCGCAATATGCTCTCGAAACAAACCTATTTCAATTAGGTCGTTTAAAGGTTGTAACGTGGTCTGGTTCACGGTTTAAGAAAGAAAGGATAAAGGCTCAAAATTCATTTTAACCCACCCATTCTCCTTGATGTTCTCCAATCCTACGTTCAGCTAATTCGACCTTAGCGTTCACCTTTCAAAGGTTGAGTGACACTTCAAGGAGTCATTTTTTTCCGAGGTGATAGTCACTCTCTTTTCGTCTTTGTTTGGGCACCGATAGCCACACGATTTCGCTCTTGCTTGAGGATTTTCTTTCGTAATCTTTTTTGTCCAAGAAGGATGATTCCTATGAGCTTTTGGTCAACATGAATTTTTTTACTTATCCTGTTAGTTTTCTAGAGAGTACTAGAAGTCCTTGATAAGATTTGTAGAACTCAAGTTATGGCTTTGACAAGTCAAGGGCATTTTGGTCATTTGAAGATTACAGGTCATTTCAAGCATAAGGCCATAACTCCTATTTCCATGCTTCAAATGGAAAAATGTTCAACATAAAACTTGTTCAAAATGATGTTTTAAGGCTAGTAAGGAGGTCATGAGATGTTGGAAATGCTTGTGGCCCAAAGTTGCATAAATGACCTAAAATAAGGGTATAAGTTAAATGAATCAAAGTTGGAAATTGATATTTTCAACCTACACATCCAAACCATGGCATGTAATATATCATTTTGACTCTAGAAAACATTCTAAGAACATTGGTTTAGCCACAATTTTGATTTGAGGTCTAATTTGTGGACTTGCTTTGAAAAGTAGTTGCTTGCATATTAACTAACATTTGCAAAACACATGAGAGATCAATACACAAGCTTCCAAGGCCTTGTAACACCTCTAATATCTCACTTGGGGAGATTTTGGAACCATAACAGGCTGCTGCAACAAGGGAAACCAGAATTGGGGTGAGTATGGCATGAGATGAGATTTTGGATGATGTGAGAAGTTCAACATCTCCTTGGATGAATCCAGAAGATTCTAGAGAGGTCCAACATCATCTATATATTGATTAGAAGGGGTTTGAGTGAAGGGTTGGTGAGAATTGATTGAGAGAAGAGAGTGTGCAACTTCACTTTGTTCATTGCAAATTGAAATCGGTTTCTGCATTCCACACCATCTTCTTCCTTTCTTTTGATTTCAACAACTTCTATAGAGGATACTGAATGATTCCAGATCAATTCCATAGCCAAAGCCTTGAAGGATCGTGTTCTTGCAATTGAATTTCAGCACCTGCAAGTCATTATCGAGTTTGGAGTTCCAGGCGTTTTCCATCAATTCTCTTGCATACAGAAGCAAGAACTTGATACATTGAATGATTTTGGAGCTGTAGAAGGGTTGAAGTGAAGAATTGCTGCATCTGTTACTCAAGAATTCACAGGTTGGTAACTTTCATTCCTCACCTTAATTTAAGAAGAATTAGGTCAATTTGTTAGGTTAGATTGATAGTATGTGGTTAGGAGATCGTTTCTGGAAACTTAGAGAGGATTTCGTGATGATCAATGAGGTGACACAATTTCTGTTTGGATCAAGAACATGCTGGATATTGAGAGATAATATGAGTATTATAGCAAGAATTGATCAGTGCAACATGGTGAACATTTTAGACCAAACAATTTGAAGAATGGTGACAATTGAGGTCTGAGCATAATTTTGATTCTTGATCGTGTTTCAGGTTAGAGGTTGATTCAATGAATTCTGAGGCTAGGGTTAGACTCAGGGAGAGATTTAGAGTGAGTTAGGGCTTTAGATCATGGATTTTGATGGAGATTTGAGGGAGCCCGAGTGAGGAGGAGGTTGATGTTTGAGCTCTGTTTCAATGGCGTTCTCCCTCTATTTTTGGTTCAAACGAAGAAGATGATGTTAGCACCATTGGATCAGCATGAAGACTTTGACTAGAAGAGTCATCCAACGGCCATGTTTTAATTTCAGTTTGTGAAGGATCTGAAGAAATGAAACGCGGCATTTCATTTAAGTAGTGTTCTGGGCTTAATGAAATAACCACTATCCACACCCCCTAGCGAGCCCAATCCATGTTGTGAACTGATTCTGTTTACTACTTGCACCGTGCATTTGTCTATTTTTATTTGATTTTCATTATTTTTTCACTTTATCCATGGTTCTTGAAAATATCATATAAAATTGAAAATTAATCCAATTAATCCCATTCTTTTTTCATTTTACTCATGATTGAGTCTAGTATTTTTTAGATAAAAAAATATTTTCATTTCATGTATTTTCTGATTTTATGGGAATTTTATATTTTAATTGATATTAAAATGGTTATGTTTGATACCTAATTTTGTGGAATTTTGTGTGATCATGTGGTGATGATTTTGATCCTAATTTTTTGTGTGTGATTAGGTTAGACATGTATGCTCCCATAGCATTTTTATCACATTTTTGTGATGAAAATAGGTGTGCTTTCTAGATTGAGATTTAGATGCTTCCTTTTAGGGTTTAGGTTTAGTACCTCATAATGTAGAATTTCTTTCTAGGTCTTATTTGATGATTTGATCTATGAAATTAATATGGTAGAGGCATGAATGACCTAGGTTCCCATAGATATTTTTGTAGGATTTTACAATTGGTTTTAGTATTTTAGTTAGGACTAACTTTAGTACTAGGTTTTAGGTGATCCTAACTTACTAACTCAAATAGATTAACTTCTTTAGTCCCCTTTGATTAGGGTTTTGCTTTGTTTGTCTTTGGTTGAGATTGAAGACAAGTTGAAGACAAGGTGAGGAAGCTTGAAGTTGTTTGAAGTTGCTTGGAGCTTGGAGTTGCTTGTGCCTGAAGGTGTATGATGAAGATTTAGGAGATAGGAGCCATAGGGAGAGCCTTAGAATTAGAATGATTTATTTCACAAATATGGAAAGCATCTTGTGTTTCCATTCCTCCCAATGACTAAAAGTTCGTCTCAGATATTCACATCCTTCCTTTGGAGGGATGAGTGGCTTTATCTGGGGAGTAGAACTTTGAGGGAACCAGTCTCTCATAATGATAAACCCTTACAGGCTTCCTTTGGTTGTCAATAAGCTGTTTATCATTCCCACTTATCCTGTTAAATCAATTGTCTTCTGGTTTGAGTATCTTGAAAGATGTTGGACTTGAGTTTGAAGATGAGGACTTCACTGAAGAGTGTGGAATAGGATGATTCCTTGAGCATAGCCATTGCAGCTGAAGCTTGAAGAGCAAGAAGAATAAGTTGATGCTTGTGAAGAAGATCCCATGGAGATTGAGTGAAGAGCTGAGGCTTGAAAAAAATTGAAGGATGCAGTGGATACTTATGTTTGATAGGTTGAAACCTTGGAGAAGCAAGTTGATACTTGTCATGGAAGATGATAGCCTTGAAGGGTGATTGAAGTCTGAAGACTCGGTTGCTGTTAGAAGAGCTGAAGCTTGTAATTGAAAGTAGGAAGCTGTTGATCTGCTTTCTTATCTGTTTTCTTTTCTGTGCTGATGTGCTTTGTTTGACTTGCTTGATGCATTAGAATAAGTCCATGATTAGACTGACTTTAATCTAGGAGCATGACTGCACTAGAGGTTGAGTTGCCCCCTCTGCTTGTATTTTTACTGTATGGATTTGCTTGCGGGTATTCGGTAGAGCCCTGCTCCCTTGCCCATGTGGTTTGTATTTGGCTTGATGGCATGTTATTCTTTCTGTATGATTGCAGTTACTTCTGTTTGCTTGATAGCATGTTATTCCTTCTGTATGATTGCAGTTGTTACTGTATTTTGCTTGATAGCATGTTTTATCTTCTGTATGATTACTGTTATTCATATCTGGCTTGAGGTTGAGATGAGCTTGTGGAGGCTGCTGCCCCACACACATTTCGTCCCTCACTTGCATTGCATGCATTTTATTGTATTACCGTTTACTGTTTAAGCTGATGCTTCATCTGTTTCTGTGTATCATTGACATGATCCCTTAGGAATCTCATTTCCTTTGATAAGGAAGTGATGATTAGAACTTTAGGTTGAAACCTATGCATGATAACATCTAGGAGTTCCCTGTTTTAAACTTCAACTATAGGATGAATCCTTGGCATGACAACATTAGGACTTGATAGTCTCCCGTTAGTTGAGCCTGTTCTCTTCTCATCTCAAAACAGCTTAAGATATAGTAATCATGAATGATTTATTTCGTACGTTACGACCCTTAAGCTATATGAGAAAGGATTGTTGGAGGGCTTCTTTTCAACAGTCTGGATGTTTAGTATGGCACCCTTTGGGTGACATGCGACGCATTCACTCTCAGGTCATAGTCTTTAGTGCGATTGAAATTGCAAACACAATAAAAAACACTTCTTCCGTAAAAGACAGAAAACAAACTTCAAACCTTTTTGCCCTGTGGGCCCATAATTCAAAGGAAAGCTTTTCTGAAGAAAAGAGTGTCGTTAACTCTCAGTTCTAACGCAAACAGGCTTTGTCCCTAACTGCTGGAACTGTTTGTTAACCCTACTCGATAAAATAGATGAATCTAAACCCGTAAGCCGTATTATCCTGAACTACGTAAGCTCTGATCTCTCATACCTGTTGAGAGTATGTAGGCACAATACTGATGTATTGGCGAGCCACCTTCCACGTAACCCGTAGTTAGTCGAACTACGTTGACTCTGATTTCTCATTCTTTGATGGGAATACGTAGGCATAAAGTGAGACGCTTTGCCGAGTCATTTTCTTTTCTTTTTAAGCCAACCATGATAGGTAGATAGATAAACCAACTCGTCCAGTAAACACAACAAGCGTGGATCCCGTCGAGTACGACGGACGTGAGGGGTGCTAATACCTTCCCCTTGCGTAACCGACTCCCGAACCCAGAAAATGGTTGCGATGAACTTGTGTTATACCTTTTCGTCAGGTTTTTCCGATCATTTCCTTTCCCGTTCTGAGGGATAAATAACGAAAGGTGGCGACTCTTCTGTTTTGTCGGCACCTTATTTTCGCGGTAGCGACAACTGACGACTCTGGTGGGGATCGAACCCAGAATCTCTAGTTCTCCGGCTCCCCATGCGAGTCAATCCTAGCGCTTGTATGATTACTTGTTGGGTTGTGTTTATTTATCGCATTTTATTTCCCGCACTTTATTTTCAGTATGATATGATTATCTATGCTGTTGTGGGAGGGGCATTCTGATGAGTGAGAAGCCAGACCCAGGCTTGAGTGAACTTAGCATTAGTTGTGGAAATTAGTGGGCGCGTGCTTGCTTGGCAGGCACTAGTGTCTCATGAAATCCACGCTCAGACGAGGTTCTCCCGGTTGACTTCTTTTTCAACCCTTTGGGTTGAGGGGGTTGTTGGTTTGGAGGATTGTCGACTCTGGGGATCGATCATTTGGGATTCAGCCGAGTGAGGCCGCTTCATGAGCTGGTGATGCCACACCTTCTGGGTATCGTATCACCCCTCTTGAATGTCTGTGACGCTGATGACCGCATAGGATGCCGAACTTGAGTCAGTTTAGGTCCATACCTGTGAGCAGGGTTGGGTTTGTTGCAGGAAACCTTAACCTTCAGACTACCTGGTTTTCTTGATAGTGAATCAGTTTTGTTGGTACTGGAGGTTCTCATCAGCAGATGTGTATTTGTTCTTGACAGAGCAGGTTTATGGTTGGGATCTGAGGATCTCATCTGCAGAGGCATGTTTGTTCTTGACAGAGCAGAGTTATGGTCCTGTATTCAAAGATGTGTATTTGTTCTTGATAGAGCAGAGCAGAGTTTTGGTCCTGTATCAGAGGTCCTTATTATCAGATGGTTGTTCTTGACAGAGCAGATTTGTGGTCCTGTATCAGAGGTCCTTATTATCAGATGGGTGTTCTTGACAGAGCAGACTTGTGGTCCGATACCAGGGTTTTCCTTATTATCAGATATAGTGGTTGTTCTTGACAGAGCAGCATCATGGTTTTGTTGACATAGAATCTCCACAGCACAGTTGCCTTGATCTCCTGCTGCATGATTGCATTTTACATTGCTTTGCATACTCATTTGCATTTCATTAACGTGTGTCTGTGTTGCAGGTACCGTTTCCCCCGATTCAGGATTTCTTGCCTCCTGTTGTATTGTTATGGGTTCTCTGAGGAAGACCGTGGCTTACAAGCTCCCTGTTCCTGATGTTGTTCAGTTGACTGGTTTGATTGCTTTAGCAGATGATTCTGTGAGAGATGAGGGAATAGAACTACCAACAGGAGGGATAACACCAGCACCTCCATGGACAGCACCTTCTTCATTCACCCGGGTCATCAACGGTTGAACTATGGTTCTTAGTTGTTCTTGTCCTGCCGCGATGCCCTGCATCATTTCCATGAACTGAGTCATGCGAGCTCTGAGCTCCTGCACTTAGGCTTGAACTTGATCTATTTCTGTTTATTGATTACCTTGAGTGGGATATCTGTGGAATCTGACCTGCTCAATCCTGTCACTTATGCAAACCAAGCAGAGATAAGAACATGAAACTGCCGGGAACAACCTGCAATGCAAATGAGAATGCTAGGTGCAAAATGCAAACATGGTATGATGATGCAAATGCAAGTGCAAAGACGCAACAAGAGATCAAGTGTGTTGCGCTGTTGACTGAAGAGGCCCATAATTCTGCTCTGTCAGGAACAAACACATCTCTGATGACGAGAACCCTCTGACACCAACAATACTGATTCACCGTCAAGAAAACCAGGTTGTCTGGAGGTTAAGGTTTCCTGCAATAACCCGACCCTGCTCACAGGTATGGACCTAATCACGGAAAAGGTACGGCATCCTATGCGGTCATCAGCGTCACAAATTTTCAAGAAACGATGATACGATACCCAAGAGGTGTGGTATTATCATCTCTTGAAGTGGCCTCACTCAGCTGAATCACAAATGATCGATTCCCAGAGTCGACAATCCTTAGATCTGAAATCCTTTTGACGGCCCACTGGGCTGGAAATGGAAATCATCTCAGAGAATCTCGTCTAAGTGTAGATTGTGTGGGAACTAGTGCATGCCTAACATGCAGGTTCACCACTAATCTGCTCTAATACTATGTAGCCCTCAAGCCTGGGTCTGGCTTATCACTCATCAGAGCCCCTCCCACAACAGCACAGATAATCATATCATACTAAAAATAAAATGCGGAAGGTAAAAATTCGATAAATAAACACAACCCAACAGGTAAACACACAAGCGCTAGGATTGACTCGCACAAGGAACCGTTGGTCTCCCCAGCAAAGTCGCCAGCTGCTGGGGATGACCCAGAGAGCTAGGAAGAAAATCCAAGGCGAGACTCGCATAGGGAACCATTGAAGTCCCCAGCAGAGTCGCCAGCTGATGCTACCGCGAAAATAAGGTGCTGGCAAAACAGAAGAGTCGCCACCTTTCGTTATTTATCCCTCAGAACGGGAAAGGAAACGATCGGAAAAACCTGACGAAAAGGTATAAGACAAGGTCATCGCAACCAATTTCTGGATTCGGGAGTCGATTATGCAAGGGGAAGGTATTAGCACCCCTCACGTCCATCGTACTCGATGGGATCCACGCTTGTTGTGTTTATCTGACGGGTTTATTTACTATCTACCTATCAAGGCCGGTCTGAAAAGAAAAGAAAAATGACTCGGCAAAGCGTCGCGCGTTATACCTACGTATTCCCATCAGAGAATGAGAAATCAGAGTCAACGTAGTTCGGCTAACTACGGGTTACGGGGAAGGTGGCTCACCAATACATCAGTATTGTGCCTACATACTCTCAACAGGTATGAGAGATCAGAGCATACGTAGTTCGGGATAAGACAAATTACGGGGATCCAGATTCGTCTGTTTTTCGAGTAGGGTTAACAAACAGTTCCAGCAGTTTGGTTTACGCAGCTCGACCCTTGGAGACTTAGGCGTTACCGTTTGCGGTAGAACTAAGAGTTAACGACACTCTTTTCTTCAGAAAAGCTTCCTTTGAATTATGGGCCCACGGGGCAAAAAGGTTTGAAGTTTGTTTTCTATCTTTTACGGAAGAACTGTTTTTTTAAGGTTGTCTGTAGTTTGTACAACATTAAAGACTATGACTTAGGAGCGAATGCGTCTTATAGCGTCCAAAGGACATATACTAAACATCCTAGATGATTGAGAGGAGACCGCTCAATTATTATTTCCCAAGTAGCTTAAGGCTCGTAACGCGCTTGTACTAACTTGCCTTTATTACGTTTTTTACTGTTGTTTTTAGATGAGAAGAGAACAAACTCTATGGGGAGACTATCAAGTCCTAATGTTGTCATGCCAAGGATTCATCCTATGGTTGAGGTTTGAAACAGGGAACTCCTAGAAGTTATCATGCATAGGTTTCAACCTAAAGTTCTAATCATCACTTCCTTATCAAAGGAAGTGAGATTCCTAGGGGATCATGTCAATGGTATACAGAAACAGACAAAGCATCAGCTTAAACAGATAAACAGTAAACAGTAAAGATGCACATGCAATGCGGCAATACAAACAGAGGGAGACTCACTCAACCTCTTAGCAATCAAGCAAAGAAAAACAGACAGAACAGACAAGCAAAGGGATTTCAGTCAACCTCTATTATGCAAATACGGCAATTAGAAAAAGAAAAATAACACACAAGCAAGGGGAGGATAACCTCAACCCTTAATGCAAACAAGCAGAGGGAGACTCACTCAACCTCTAAGCAGTCATGCTCCTAGCCTAAAATAATCTAAACATGCACTATCCTAATGCAACACACGACTCAATCATGAATGAGGAGAAGGACTTATGACAAATAATGGATTCAATCCACAAGTAATCATACAAGCTTCTAACCTAAGGAAATAAATTGGGTGTTCGGAGGCTAGGGTAAGGTCCACATGAACTTATCCCAGGTCTTCAACCACCTAAGAGATTTTTGGGTAATCCTAGGGGTTTGGCTCCTTCAAGAGATGTGCAACATTCCCCCCACAGGAGGGACTATGCTACCTCAAGAAGTTCCCATAAAAAATGAATGAAAAAATTTTAGGAGAATGGAGATGAGAAGCAAGGTAAGTTCCACAGGAACTTACCACAGACACTCAACCAACTCCATTTCCTTAGAGAGAGGGAGCTTTCATGAACTCAACCTCTTTATGAAAGTGCAATGTATTCCTCCACAAGAGAAAACATTGCTCACAAGAGGGATTCCAATCAAGCAAGAAAAATTGAAGAGGAAACTACCCCTATAGGAAGAATCATCCACCTATTTAAGCTTCTAAAGAAACCACAAATGATACCTTCTAAGGACCTCTATCCTAAAGATTCAAGGGTTCTAAAAGGAAGCTTCTATCTACTACCAATCTATCAAGGGAGGCAAGGGGACCTAGAATCATCTAGAGGTCATTTACAAGACTAATCCATACACTTAACCTAGTTAGGATCACCTATACTAAGGCCACTTTGTAAAATAGGAACTTAATAGAAAATCATTCCTAAAAGTTCCAAAGAAAATACCATATCATCCTACATGTATCAACATGCTATGGTCCAAAAATCAGGAACCAAATCTAAATCAAAAGGTTCAAACTAAATCTAAAACTTCAAGGGTACACTAAAGGGATCCAATCATGAACACTCCTAAACAACTACCCTAAAACCTTATTTAAAATCATCTAAAAATCATAACAAAAATTACACAACATCTTCAACATGCATATAATCAGCACACAAAATATCAATATCAAACTCCATGCCATGAGTGAGAAAGAAAATCAACAAATTCAGTACACAATTATTCCATTATTAAAAACATATTACACTAGAAAATATGAAATTAATTGCCAAAAAAGAGGAAAATTAAAATAAAAAGCATGGAAATATTCTACACATCTCAATCTATATCCACAAATTTTTTCAGGATTTATTGACAATATTCATTATTTTTATGAATTAAACAAACAAGCATTAAAACCAAAAACAAAGAAAAAGAAATTAAAAGAAATAACTGGGGGAGGTGGGCTCAGCAACAAATTCAAGTGTAATTATGCCTAGGCCCAATACAAGGGGGTGTGGAAAGCGCGTGGGCACTGGGCCCAGTGGGAAATCAATTCAGCAAATTATTCTAAAATTGAAACACGCCAGGGGGGTGCAAAAGGTAAGGTTTCTATGTGCTATTTCAGTTGGGCCTAACATAGGGGGCGTGGATAGTAGCACGAAATTCAGCCCAGAGTTTCTTCCATGAAACTCTGCGTTTCATTAAAAGAACTTGAAACCACACGTGGACGTGCTCCTGATCGTCAGATCAACTTACCAATTCAACTCCTACGCAATATCTAATGGTGAATTCGTTGTCTTCTTCGTTTAAACATTGCAAAGGAGGAAAACCAGTCCGGTGAAACGCCACGATTCTTGAATGAAAATCGAAGGATTTTTCACAAGGATCACAAATATCCCTCTCAATCATGCTGAAACCTCAAAACCAGAGAAATCCAAATCCAAACCGAAAACGGAATCAACCCTAATTCGTCTCTAAACCTCAAATTTTCTATCCATAATCCTCCCATGCCTTAATTCTAACTTAACCACATGGATCTAAGGTCTTAAATGCGTGTAAATTAAGAGAAAGTTTGAGAAGTAAGAACCTGAGTTTGAGCTTCGATCAAGGTAGCTTTCAGGCCTCAATTCCTCTCCAAAGAGTGCAGATCACTTCAGTGAATGATGATGAACATTTCTTGATAGCCAATTTCTGCAGAAACTCTCCAAATCTCCAAATCCGAAAATCAAGTTCCATGCTCTTTCACAAACTTGCTCCAATGGATTCTCAATAGAATTTGCCACTAGAAGCTTCTCAGAATGATCTAAATCCAATTTATATTCTGTTTAACATCTTAGGAGGCCCAAACAAAGCCCAATTTGTGATTTTCAAGTTTCACTTTCCTTCTAAAATTTCAATGATGGTGTGCACGATTTGGCCTTGCTCTTACTTCAAATTCAATCCAATTTACTTGAATGAGAGTTGTAGAGTATAATTGAATAGTTTTCCGTCCTTGATTTCAATCAAAGGGATGCATTTGGTATGTTTCTTCATCATGAAGCAATCTTCCAAATGGCCATGTTATGAACTTTAATTCAAAAATGTGATGATGCCAAAGTATTTAGAATATCAATTTCAATCAAAATGAGCACAAATTTGGGTTGAAACCATTCCATTTCCAATTGTTTTGAATTTTTTACACTTTAATTCATTAAAATGGTCTTTTTGTGAATTTCCTTCAACCAATGCTTATTTCAATCCATATCAATGGACTCTTGATACATGGCTAAGATAGAAACATCATTTTGAGCAACTTTCATGTTGAACAAAACTCCATTTGAAGCTTGCAAGATGGTGAAATTGACCTATAATTCAAAATGACCTGTAATGCCCAAATACCCAAAATACCCTTGACTTGTCAAAACCCTAACTTGAGTTCTACAAATCCAATCATGGACTTCTAGTACTCTATGGAAAGCTAAGAGGATAAGGAACAACATTCAGGTTGACCAAAAGTTCATAGGTGTTGCACCCCAAAATTTGACCAACTTTTCTTTACCTAGCTTATGTTTCATTTCATTCACATTAGCATTATCATTTGCATTTCATTTGATAAGTATACAGGAGATCAAGAGGTATGATTACCAATTAAGATCTATACAAGATTATGAAGCTAGTTGAGAGGTTTGTTCAAGTGTCCAAGGGTTGATATCCTCATCAGTGAAGTTAAAGATCCTCAGAAAGAGTGGTTGAAGACAAGTATGTAGGTCTCCTCACTTGAGAGTTGTGGAGAGTCATCAGATGATTATGCAGCCATGAAGAGGGACTGGAGGTCTTGAGAGAGCTCATGAGAAATGTTGAATATGACTTTGAGGCCTAGACAGGTCATTGTGCAAGATTAAGAAGGCTCAGCCATGAGTGGTGCAGCTAGGGTTTGACTGGGTCAACCCTAAGTCAACTGATGATTTGAAGAAGGTTGAGAACTTATTCAAGATCCATGTGATCATGGATTTATACATTGAGATGTTTTAAGGTTAACTCATCATGAGTGAAGAGTTTGAGAAGTTTGACAGTGTAAAATCCCCTAGTTTGACTCATATCTTCAAGGCAATTTAACTCAAGATATGATTGTCATCTCATCTTGACCCCAACATGATTGTTGTAGAGCATGAGCTTAGCTTTAATTTTAGTATTATAAGTCCTTGATAGGGTTTATATAACTCAAGTTATGAGCCAGACAAATTACAAGTAATTTGAGGTATGTGAATTTGGAGCTTGAAAGTTACCCAACTTGCATGAAACTTTTTCCCTGGAATGATGATTCCTATGAACTTTTGGTCGACATTAATGTTGTTCCTTATTCTCTTAGCTTTCTAGAGAGTACTAGAAGTCCTTTATAGGATTTGTAGAACTCAAGTTATGGCTTTGACAAGTCAAGGGTATTTTGGGAAGTTATGATTATAGGTCATTTTTGGTTATAGGTCATTTTCACAAACTTAGACACCTCAAATGAAATTGTTTTCAACTTGAAAGTTGCTCAAAATGGGGGTTTAACCTTGACCATGTATCAAGGAGACATTGAAATGGCTCAAGGAAAGACTTGGTTCAAGAAGTGGTGAAAAAGGAAGGATTAAAATGGATTAAATGATCAAAAATTCAAATAAATCATTTTGTGTGAAAATGAAGTAAAGTAATATCATTTTTTGAATGGAAAACGCATTTTAGAAACTTTGGCAATGTTAGAATTTTGGTTTGAGTCCCATATCATTCCCTTTTTCTTTGTTTCTTCATGATGAAGCAACATGACATACACCAGCCATTGGATGAAAACAAGGAGGGAAACATCACCATTCATGTTCAAAATCTCATGAGAAGTTGAATGCAAGCTTGCTAAAGCCAAAACAGAGTGGGAATCGTGACTGATGTAAGTGAGATTTTGGAGAGAATTTGAAAATCCAATTTTTCATTCTGAAATTTTGAGAGAGTTCTAGATGATTCTAATGAGTTCTATATAAGTGGTTGAGTGTGTTCAACCATTTTTTTGAAGAGATTGAAGCCTGAAGCAGAGAGTGAAGTTGAAATTTCAGAGGTGCAAGTTGAAATCGAGTTCTGAGTTCAAAGCCAATTCAGGGGAAATTGAAGATTGCCTTAGCTTTGGAAGGAGTTTTGGAGTGTATCTGCATCATCTTGGAGGCTGAAGTGATCAAGAACCCCTTCTGTTATACCTCTGAACACATGTTGGTGCATTTCGTTTTTGTGCATAATCTAGGAGGAGATAGATAGAAATCTATAGGTGGTTAGGATCTGGATGATGTATAGATGGATTTGAGATGATCAATTTATGAATTAGAGACAAGTTAGGATGTGGATCATTTTTTGTTGAAGCTGAATTCTTGCAATTCTTGGATTGATAATCAAGATTGGATAGGGTAAATTGATCACCATGAGATAAGGATCATATATGTGCATCTAATTGAAGTTCTGAGTAGATTCAAGATTGAGGTGTATTTTGGAATGGCTATCGGGTTTGAAAATCTATAGGGAATTAGATGATTCTAAGGCTGGATTCATGATCAGTATGAAAAATGGAGTGAGATGATGTATCATTTTGTAATTTTTGATGACCTGCATATTGGACCTCACCGGAGAAGACGGTGGCGACACTGCTCAGGCCACCGTCTGGTTTCCCTCCATGCCTGAATGTTTGAATGAAGAAGATGCACCTGGAGCGTTGGATCATCCTTGAGACTTGACCAAGTAACTCAAACAGACGCCCACGATTGAATTAAAAGTCTGACTATTGACTTGAGGTGCTATGCACCATTTCATTTAATTGAAGTGAATGGGCTTAGTAGTTTGAATACTACTCACACCCCACATTTGGCCCATCCCAGGAATTGCACTATGTTGGATTTCTATTCAGCATGCAAGTTTGTTATTTTCTTTTGATTTTCTTTTAATTCCATCATTTCATGTTAGTTTGAAAATAATTCATGAAAAATAGAAAAATAGGTCAATTAATTCCAGGTTTTTTCCCCCTGATTCATGATTGAATATAGAATTTTATTGAATAAAAATATTAGGAAAATCATGCATTTTCAATTTTTGTGCATTTTTTACATTTTATTTGATAATAAGATTGCCATGGTTGATACCTCTCTTTGATGATTTTAGTTTGAGCATTTGGTGATGCGTTTTGGCTTGATTTTTTGTGTGTAATTAGCTTAGACATGTATTCTCCGATAGTATTTTTCTCACATTTTTGTAATGAAATTAGGTGGTGTTTTTAGGTTGAAACTATAGGTGCTCCCTTTTAGGGTTTATGTTTAGTACCATGTAGTGTAGAATTTGTTTCTAGGTCTTATTTGAGGATTTGATTTCTGGACCTAACATGGTAGAGTGATTATTGACATAGGTTCCCATAGTTATTTTTGTAGGATTTTATAATTGATTTTAGTATTTTATCTAGAATTAACTTTAATACTAGGTTTTAGGTGATCCTAACTTGCTAATTCAACTAGAATGATTTCATTAGTTCCTTTAGAATAGGGTTTTGCTTCTCTTGCTCTTGGATGATGATGAAGACTTGTGTAGGCTGCTGGGGAATGCATGGTGGAGCTTGGACTTGAGGATTTCTCCCCCTTTTGTGTAGTTTGTTTAGGGTTAAGGATTAGGGTTTTAGGGAGATCTCTTAGAATAGATTTTCTTCCTTCATGAAACATGGAAGGTGTTGATCACTTCCATTACTCCCTATGATGTAAGGTCCCATTGTGAAGGCCCCATCCCTCCTTTGGTAGGATGTGTGGCTCCTCACAAGTTGGTAGAGCCTTTGATGGTTCCCTTCCTTGATGGTGGAATGCTTAGAGGTGACCTTTGGTCTTCACTTTGCTTCTCCATATCCCCACCCTACTCTTGTTAGATGAATCTTTCTCCCATTCTAGAGGATGGAATTCCTTGTTAGAAGAATGAAGATGCTAGAGGTTGCACTTCCCCTTTGTTTGAATACTGCCTTTGGAGATGAAGCTTGAAGATCAAGAGGAACAAATTGACACTTGTGAAGAAGATTAAATTGAGGATGAAGAAAGAGCTGAAGCTTGAAGAAGATCAATAACTAGTTGATACTTGTGTTTGATGCATTGAAAGCTTGAAGAAGCAAGTTAACACTTGCTATTGAAGATGAAAGCCTTGAGGAACAGTTACAGACTGAGGACTGAACTGCTGTCAAAAGGATTGCTTTGCTGTGAAGCTATGGAAGCTGTTGATCTGCTTTCTTTCCTGTCTGTTTTCTTTCTGTGCAAATGTATTGATGTGACTTGTTTGAGTTGCTTGATGCATTAGAATAAGTTCATGTTTAAATTGTTTTAAGCTAGGAGCATGATTGCACTAGAGGTTGAGTTGCTCCCTCTGCTTGTATTTTTACTGTATGGCTTTGCTTGCGGGTATTTGGTAGAGCCCTGCTCCCTTGCCTATGTGGTTTGTGATTTGCTTGATGGCATTTTATTTTTTCTTCGTGATTGCAGTTATTCATATCTGGCTTGAGGTCGAGACGAGCTTGTGGAGGCTGATTCCCCACACACATTTCCTCCCTCACTTGCATTGCATGCATTTTACAGTCGTTTACTGTTTATTGTTTAAGCTGATGCTTTATCTGTTTCTGTTTATCATTGACATGATCCCCTAGGAATCTCACTTCCTTTGATAAGGAAGTGATGATTAGAACTTTAGGTTGAAACCTATGCATGATAACTTCTAGGAGTTCCCTGTTTCAAACCTCTACCATAGGATGAATCCTTGGCATGACAACATTAGGACTTGATAGTCTCCCCTTAGTTGTCTCTCTCTCTTCTCATCTTGAAACAATAGTAAAAAATGTAACAAAGGCAAGTTAGTATAAACGCGTTACGAGCCTTAAGCTACTTGGGTAATGATAATTGAGCGGCCTCCTCTCAATCGTCTAGAATGTTTAGTATACGTCCTTTGGACGATATGCGACGCATTCGTTCCCAGGTCATAGTCTCTAGTGTTTTACAAACTACAGACAACTAAAAAACAGTTCTTCCGTAAAAGACAGAAAACAAACTTCAAACGTTTTTGCCCCGTGGGCCCGTCATTCAAAGGAAGCTTTTCTGAAGAAAAGAGTGTCGTTAACTCCCAGTTCTACCGCAAACGGTAACACCTAAGTCTCTGAGGGTCGAGCTGCGTATGCCAAACTGCTGGAACTGTTTGTTAACCCTACTCGATAAAACAGATGAATCTGAATCCCCGTAATCCGTATTATCCCGAACTACGTAAGCTCTGATCTCTCATACCTGTTGAGAGTACATAGGCACAATACTGATGTATTGGCGAGCCACCTTCCCCGTAACCCGTAGTTAGCCAAACTACGTTGACTCTGATTTCTCATTCTCTGATGAGAATACGTAGGCATAAAGTGCGACGCTTTGCCGAGTCATTTTTCTTTTCTTTTTTCAGACCAGCCTTGATAGGTAGATATTAAACAAACCCGTCAGATAAACACAACAAGCATGGATCCCATCGAGTACGATGGATGTGAGGGGTGCTAATACCTTCCCCTTGCGTAATCGACTCCCGAACCCAGACAATGGTTGCGATGACCTTGTCTTATACCTTTTCGTCAAGTTTTTCCGATCGTTTCCTTTCCCATTTTGAGGGATAAATAACGAAAGGTGGCGACTCTTCTGTTTTGCCGGCACCTTATTTTCGCGGTAGCGACAGCTGGCGACTCTGCTGGGGACTTGATAGTTTCCTGGGATCCAACGTCCCTTATGCGAGTCAGTTTGGGGATCCAACGTCCCCTACGAGAGTCAATCCTAGCGCTTGTATGATTACTTGTTGGGTTGTGTTTATTTATCGCATTTTATTTCCCGCACTTTATCTTTCAGTATGATATGATTATATGTACTGTTGTGGGAGGGGCATTCTGATGAGTGATAAGCCAGACCCAGGCTTGAGAGCTATATAGTATTAGAGTGGGTTAGTGGAGGACGTGCTTGCTTTGCTTGCAGTTGTTCCCATGTAATCCACACTCAGACGAGGTTCTCTTTGAAGGCTTCCTATCGGTCTTTTGGACTCGAGGGGTTGTTGGATCTGAGGATTGTCGACTCTGGGAACCGATCATTTGGAATTCAGCTAAGTGAGGCCGCTTTAAGAGATGATGATGCCACACCTCCTGGGTATCGTATCGTCATTTCTTGAAAGTCTGTGACCCTGATGACCGCATAGGATGCCGAACCTTTTCCGTGATTAGGTCCATACCTGTGAGCAGGGTCAGGTTTGTTGCAGGAAACCTTAACCTTCATACTACTTGGTTTTCTTGACAGTGAATCAGTTTTGTTAGTATCAGAGGTTCCCATCATCAGATATGTGTGTTCTTGACAGAGCAGAGTTATGGTCTGGTATCAGGGGTTTCTTCTCATCATCAGATATGTGGTTGTTCTTGACAGAGCAGATTTATGGTCTGATATCAGGGTTTCGTCTCATCAGAAGTATGGTTGTTCTTGACAGAGCAGTATTATGGTTTTGTTGATACAAAACCTTCATCTCTTCAACAGCACAGTCGTCCTGGTCTCCTGCTGCATGATTGCATTTTGCATTGTTTGCATCCTCATTTGCATGTCATTAACGTGTGTCTGTGTTGCAGGTGTATATTTCTCCCCTGGTTCTAGTGATCTTGATCCTCACAGCAGATATGGCATCTCTGAAGAAGACTGTGGCTTACAAGTTACCAACACCTGATATCCGAGAATTGCGGGCTTTGATTTCTTTGGCTGATAAGACAATGATGGAGAGTTTCAGACAGAGTTATGGGAGACTTCTGGGTATTGTGTATAAGCTTCCTACGTACGAGTTGAATGGCCTTTATGCTCTTCTGCAGTTTTACGACCCACAACTCAGATGCTTTGTGTTCCCAGACTATGTCCTAGCTCCGACCCTGGAAGAGTACTCTGACCTGTTAAGGGTGCCTTTGATGAATCAAATGCCTTACTACCGTGTTGAGGGTGCACCCAAATTGAGTAAGCTGACTAACGCTCTACATGTAGATGAGTCTGAATTGGAAGGGATGGTATCTAGAAAGATCGGAGTTCATGGTTTCCTTTTGCATTTCCTGATGGAAAAAGCCCGAAAGTTTGCCGAGAAAGGTCGATGGGATTGAAGGTGAGAAAATACTTAGAAGGGGGGGGGTTGAATAAGTATGACAGAAAATAATCAAAGATAAAAACACAAGTATTTTTATCCTGGTTCGTTGAACTCAACTACTCCAGTCCACCCTTTTCAAGAGTGATTTGCCTTTCTCAACAAGGACTTAATCCACTATTCAAATCAACTGATTACAAATAGCACACCTAAGAACAACTGTTCTTAGTCTTCTTAAGAGCTACTGATCTAACCTAGATCCTCTTAAGGAAAACTTTCTTTACAAATTAATGTAATACAATGAAAGAGTAAGAATTGCTTCTATGAAAGCTATAAACACAACTGTGTTATTTCTCTAAGTTTAGAACAATGTATGAACAGTGAAGAATATGAAAGCTTTTAGCGTGAGAGAGTTCTTGTCAATATTGTTGTAAAAAAAAGCACTTGAAGAATGAGCTATGATGTCCTTTATATAGCCACTTGAATATTGGAGAGAATATTTTACCGTTAGAGAAAATATTTCCAATATCAAAATAGTACTGTCCTTTGTACTATTACAGCAGAGAGACGGCGCACAAAATGTGGGTGTAGCAATTGTCTGCTGAGCTGTGATTTAACTATATCAGGAATGTACCAGAGGAATAATCTTCTTTGCAGAGAATTTTGTCTATCCCAATTAAGGAAAGATTTGCTGGCATATTCCAACGGATATATTAAAATATTCTTCTTCAAATAATTCAGATCAACAATCAATATCAGAGTCTTCAGTCTTCAGAACCTTCTGGAAACTTCAGAGCCTAATAGTTTCTTCAGATGTTGATGAATCAGAGTCTGGTGCAGCTGTGTGCTTGAAGCGTAACATGCTCTTAGATCAGAGTCTTCTCTCATTCAGAGTCTCTTCACTCAGAGTCTTCTCTTATTCAGATTCTTGATAATACATGCAGCGTGTTGTATCTTCAGAATCTTGATAACTAAGCTCTTATACTTCAGATTCTTCTAATCTTCAGATGCTCTTGAGCCATTCAGAATTCATTGTTCACATCAAATTTGCTCTTTAAGATTAAAATCTTTTGTGCCTGTAGAAAACAGTTTAGAACAAATTTAGAGAGTATAATTCTTGTATACAAATTATCATTAATGTTATCATCAAAACATAGAGATATTACTAAGACACAATCTGTGCTCTTACAATCTCCCCCTTTTTGATGATGACAAAACATGAGCAATTTGTTCAATAAAAATGAATTAAAATTACTCCCCCTGAGATTAACAATCTCCCCCTGAAATGAATACTCTAATGGAATTAGATACTTCCCTTTCTGGTTGAGTATATTTCAGATTCAGAGCCTGATTTCATTTCAGATTCAGAGCCTGATTGCATTTTGGGTTCAGAGCCTGATTAACATCCTGATTGAAGCCTGGTTGACAAATCCTGGTTGATATATGTTTGACTTCTAGAGTCAAAGCTTGATGCCAAAGCTTGATGTCATATTAAAGCTTGATGCCAGATGAACAACTTCAGAACACTTGGTTGTTTATCTTGCCATTTCCTGTCTTGAGTTATCTTTCAGATCATAGTACTCAAGGTTAGATATCAGAGTCTGGTCTTTAGATATCAGAGTCTGGTTTACTCAGATTTAGCTATTTTTGATCAGGTTCTGAAAAGATAGATCTCAGGAAAAACTTCAATGAAATTTGTCAGAGTCTGGTTAGATAAATTTGTCAGATTCTGATTAGATTCAAAGAATGTTAGTAACATGTCTGACTTAGTTCAGATAATTGCTTATAGATTTGAACAATCGGATTCTATTTTGTTTCTCCCCCTTTTTGTCATAATCAAAAAGATTTTTAAAAGACAGTAAAGATGCAGAAGAAACACATATCCAGATAAGCAAAAGATCATTTTCATTAAGATAACATCCAGATTCAGATAGAAGCAAACAAAACATATCAGAAGACAATCAAAAACAAAACAAAGCATGAAAAACTTGTGCAAAAGCATTAAGAAGGTTTGGCAGATGAGGCTTGTTGAGAAGCGATGAGTTGCAGCAGTGCTGTAATCCTCTCTGAATTCTCATCTTGCTTAGCCATCCAAGTTTTCATTTCTTCATTTGTCTTCTTTTGATCAACCATGAAGTCCTTTAGTTCCTTGACATCCTTCTGAAGATCTGTAGATACTGAAATAGAAGATTCTGGAACAGTGGATTCTGAAACAATCTGAGTGACATTGGGTGCAGGAATTTCTGGAGGTGGAGGAGCTTCTAGAAGAAGAATAGGAGGAGGGTTTTTCTTAATCCTTTTCTGATAAGCAGCAAACCTTACTTTTGATAATCTAAGACATTGAGTCCTGATTTTCAAAGCCTCCCTATTCAGTCTGTAAAGATATTTCTTCCAGACAGCATTAGCAGCCTCTTTATCCATAGTGGTCATGCACACATCCATAATGTCAGCAAAGTCTGAGACATTATCCTTGTCAAAATTTCTTAACATAGTATAAACACTTGATCCCAATTCTGCTTCATCAGGAATTCTGGGTTGGGTTGGTTGTGTTTGTGGTGTTTGTTTAGAAGGTTGAGGTTGTGGTTGTGGAGATGGATGTTCAGATGTTTGAGGTTCAGATGTTTGTTGGTTAATTTGTGGTTCAGAAGTTTGTTGGTTGGTTGGTTCAGATGATGGTTGTGGTTCAGATGTTGGTTGTGGTTCAGATGTTGGTTGTGGAGTGGATTGGATTTCAAGATTTTGTGGATTGAGGGTTTGAGTGGGGGAATTTTGTGGAGAAGGTGGATGATCAGAGGTGGGAGATTTAAAAAGTTGTTTCCAAACACTCTCAGTACGAGGTTGTTTGAGATCATTCAAACATTCATTAATGAAACCAGATGATTCATCATCAGATGATGTATCAGATTGGTTAGATTTTTCAGAAGTTGAAGATAAAATGATAGAACGGTTTAAGGGTGTGATATCCAATATCTCATTAGGATCAATGGGATTTTCAGGTTGGTCAGAGTGTTCAGGGTGAACATCCTCTGGAATTGTAGATTCTGGGATGGGGTTTTGAGGTTGTGGTGTTGTTTGTTGAGTTTGTTTGGATTGTGGTGTTTGAATGTTTGTTGGTTGTGGTGTATGAGTCTCAGATGGTCTAGATCTTTTAAATATGAGGGGTGAGTCAGATGGTGTGGTAGCAGAATGATGAACAGGATTAGAATCAGTGTTAAATACCTGTTTCAGAGTATCTCTTATCTCTTCAAAAGTTGCTGCAGGAGGATTTTGTTGAACCTTCTTCAGCTTCTTTCTTTTCTTCTTCTTCTCAGCATCTGAATGCTTTCTTTTCTTCTGATGACCTTCTTTATCAGCTTTTCTCTTGCGTCTTCTTTCCCTTGTCTGATCAGGAAGAACTTGGCCTTCCTTCTGCACAAGATTTGCAGGGATCTCAACACCATCTCTGATGCAGCAAGCAACATACTCAGCTATTAGCTCTCTGGGTTCATCTGAGGTAAATAGAGGAAAGTCCTCAACAGGAATCCTTCTCCCCCTAACTTCTTCAGAGTTAGTTTTCCTTGGTTTCTCAGATAAATCTTCAACCAATTTCATCCTTCTCAGAGTTAAGCCATTTATCTCAGAGCCAATGATAAAGTTCAGATCTTCTGTCAGCCCAGCCTCTTGCAGATGCGCCACAAGTTGGTTTTCTACCAGAATATCTGAAATCAGTCTTCCCATAGGAATCCATGATCTGACTTTTCCAGTTTTATCTCTTGCTGTTTCCCTTGTTTCCTTGACATGAGATACCAGATGATTGAACAACAGATAAGGAAGATCAATCTGAATGTTTTGATGCAAACAGTACATGAAGTAAAGTTGTTCAGCATTAACATAGTCAGATGAGTTTGAGGAGGGTCTGTGAAAAATGGTGTTCAAGAAAATCTTAGCCCAAATCTTGTAAGTGGGTTTCAAAAACTTAACCTTCTTACAAGGTTCACCAGTAGTGCAGATTTCTTGACAAACATCCTTCAGGTCTTCACGCGCAGAAGACAGAGAGGTTACTCCATCAGTTGCTGTGAAACCTATGAGTTTCTTGATCAGATTTTCAGTGATAACAATCTTCTTACCCAGCACAGAAGAATGAACGAACTTTGGAGTAGCGAATGCATGGATCCAAAACTCCTTCACTAACTTTGGATACACAGGACCCATCAGCCTATCAAAGTAACCATCCCAGCCTTGTGCTTTGATTGAAGGAACCAGATCAAACCCATTATCAGCAAGGTCTTCCAAATCCACGAAACTTTCACATAACACTTCTAGAGAATCAACAGGAGTCAGGAGAGTGCGTACTGGTTCAATGATAGTGGTAGAATCTTTGGTAGTAACTGCTTTTGATGTAGATGCCATTGTTGATGATGAAGAAGGAGATGACGGTTTCTGGGTTCTTAAACGTCATAGTCAGTAGGTGTACTCCATCTTTTCAGATTCTGAGTGACACGTGTTTGCTTTGCATGTGATTCTGTAACTCTTAAGAAATGAAACGTTTTCAACTTTCAGATCCTCTGAGATGGTCAGTACAGAGTTTCACAAAAAAATAAATCACAGATAAATTAAACAAGCAAAACAGATGAAATACTTCAGAGTGTTAAACACTTAGCATCTGAGAAGTAGACTCTGAGAAATATTACTCTGGACAAAAATCCATACAAATATTTTTCAGAATAAACTTAAACCTATCTTCAGCAAGGGGTTTTGTGAAAATATCTGCCCATTGATGATCTGTATCAACAAAGGCTAAATTTATTACACCCTTCTGAACATAGTCTCTGATGAAATGATGTTTAATCTCTATATGTTTAGCCTTAGAGTGTAAAATTGGATTTTTGGATAAACATATAGCTGAAGTATTGTCACAGAAGATAGAAAGATTACTCTCATAGATTTGATAATCTTCTAGTTGACTCTTCATCCAGAGCATCTGAGTGGAACACCCAGCAGCAGCAATGTATTCTGCCTCTGTGGTTGATAGTGCAATTGTTGGTTGCTTCTTGCTGTACCATGAGATCAGATGACTTCCAAGAAACTGACAGCTTCCAGAAGTACTTTTGCGCTCAACTCTATCTCCAGCATAGTCAGCATCACAGAATCCAACTAGTGAATATTTGTCAGATCTTCTGTAACACAAACCAACATTAGCAGTACCTTTCAGATACCTTAGAATCCTCTTAACAGCAGTTAAGTGTGATTCTCTAGGATCTGATTGGAATCTAGCACATAAACAAACACTAAACAGAATGTCTGGTCTAGAAGCAGTCAAATAAAGAAGAGATCCTATCATACCTCTGTAGAGTTTCTGATCTACCTTCTTACTTACCTCTTCCTTACCTAGAGTGCTTGTAGGATGCATTGGAGTCTTTGCCATTTTGCTATCCAGCATGTTAAACTTCTTCAGAAGCTCTTTAACATACTTCGTCTGATGTATGTAGGTGCACTCTGGAGTCTGATTTACTTGGATTCCCAGAAAGAATTTCAGTTCTCCCATCATGCTCATCTCAAATTCTTCCTGCATACATTTAGCAAACTCCTTTCCAAGCATAATATTTGTTGATCCAAAAATAATATCATCTACATAAATTTGACAAATCAACAAATCTTTCTTAATGGTTTTACAAAATAGTGTGGTATCCACTTTTCCTCTGATGAAATCCTTCTTCAGAAGAAAATTACTCAACCTCTCATACCAAGCTCTGGGAGCTTGTTTTAGTCCATAAAGAGATTTTTTTAGTTTGTAAACATGATCTGGAAAATTTTCATTTTCAAAACCAGGAGGTTGGTGGACATACACTTCTTCTTCTATAATTCCATTAAGAAAAGCACTTTTAACATCCATCTGATAAAGAGTGATGTTATGTTGTGCAGCAAATGAAATAAGCAAGCGTATAGACTCTAACCTTGCAACAGGAGCATATGTTTCTGTGTAGTCTATGCCTTCTTGTTGACTGTAGCCTTGAGCAACCAGTCTTGCTTTGTTCCTTTCAACTTCTCCTTTTTCATTCAGTTTATTTCTGAAAACCCATTTTGTTCCAATAACATTGAAACCTTTAGGTCTTGGAACCAGATCCCAGACTTCATTCCTTGTGAATTGATTCAGCTCCTCTTGCATAGCTAAAATCCATTCATTATCTTCCAGAGCCTCATCAACAGATGAAGGTTCTATAATTGACACTAAGCCACAGAAGGAAGATTCAGAAGTTCTGAGAAATGCTCTTGTCCTTATTGGATCATCTTTCTTTCCAATTATCACATCCTCTGGATGAGAAGCTTTCATTCTGGAAGAAGATCCTCTGACTGTTGGTCTTTCAGAAATATGCAGATTGTCAAGTTGGGAAGTTAAAGGTGTAGCATCTGGATTTTCTTCAGAGTCTTTGTCTTTAGTCTTGTTTGCCTCTGAGCCTTCAGAGTCTGTGAGAATAACTTCTCTATCTGCAAAACTTTCAACTTGCTTTGGCTTTTCAGAGCCAAGCTTATCATCAAATCTAACATGAATAGATTCTTCCACAATCTGTGTTTCAGTATTGAATACTCTGTAGCCTTTAGAGCGTTCAGAATAACCAAGCATGAAACACTTCTGTGCTTTGGAATCAAACTTGTTTAGATGATCTTTAGTGTTAAGCATATAACAAATACATCCAAATGGATGAAAATAAGCAATGTTGGGCTTTCTGTTTCTCCACAATTCATAGGGAGTCTTTTCCAGAAGAGGTCTTACAGACACTCTGTTCTGAATATAACATGCTGTATTTATTGCTTCTGCCCAAAAATGTTTTGCCAGATTTGTCTCGTTGATCATGGTTCTGGCCATTTCTTGCAATGTTCTATTTTTCCTCTCTACAACTCCATTTTGTTGTGGAGTTCTAGGACAGGAGAAATCATGTGCAATTCCCTTTTCAGAAAAATATTTTTCAAAATATTTGTTTTCAAATTCGCCACCATGATCACTTCTGACTTTAATAATTTTGCATTCTTTTTCAGTCTGGACTTGATTGCAGAAGTCAATGAACACAGAATGAGACTCATCCTTGTGTTTTAGAAACTTTACCCATGTCCATCTGCTGTAGTCATCTACAATGACTAACCCATACTTCTTGCCTCTGATGGATGCAGTTTTCACTGGTCCAAACAGATCAATGTGAAGTAATTCCAATGGTCTAGAGGTGGAAACAACATTTTTTGGTTTAAAATGGGATTTTGAAAATTTACCCTTTTGACATGCGCCACACAGAGCATCTGAATTGAACTTCAGATTAGGGAGTCCTCTGACCAGATTGAGTTTATTAATCTGAGATATACGTCTCATATTAATATGTCCCAATCTTCTATGCCAGACCCATTGCTCATCATTCACAGATAAAAGGCATTTTACATTTTGAACTTTAAGTTCTGAAAGGTTAATTTTGTAAATGTTGTTTTTCCTCTTTCCACTGAATAAGGTTGAGCCATTCTTTTGACAAACAGCTTTGCAACATTTTTGATTAAAGATGATATCATAACCATTGTCACTTAATTGACTTATGGACAATAGATTATGTTTCAATCCTTCAACTAACAGAACATTAGAAATAGAGGGTAGGTTACCATTACCTATCGTACCAGAGCCAATGATCTTGCCCCTCTGGTTCCCTCCAAATTTCACGTCCCCTCCAGATCTAAGTTCCAGGCTTTGGAACATAGACCTTTCGCCCGTCATATGTCGTGAGCATCCAGAGTCCAGGTACCATGATTGGTGTCTGGATTTTGCTGCTAAGGATATCTGCAACAGGTATTATTTTGCTTTTAGGTACCCAGATCTTTTTGGGTCCTTTGGGGTTAGATGTTCTGCGGTTTTGCCTAAACTTCTGTTTTTCAACATAGTGTTTATTCTGGCTAACCCTTGGCTTAAACACATAAGTACTCTTTTCAGAGCTTGTATGTTTAATATCATTCAGATGACCAAACTTGAAATGAGAATACAGAGGAGTCTTCTTGATGAAGAGTTTATCAACAGACTTTGGATTGCTTCCAGAGGAGGATTCACATCCAATGCCTCTTCTGTTGTTCCCACTAACACCATAGATCATAGAAGCCATTTTGCTTCTGTCTATGCTTTTAGTGAGAAATCTTCTAAAACTGGAGTCATATTTTTCTAAAATATTTTCACTAGACTCTGTTTCAGTATCAGATTCTTGTTGAGTTGTTTCTAAATCATTTTTGAGTTTTAAATTTATTTCTTTTTGCTCAACAAGTTCTGTTCTCAGAAGATTAATCTCAGATTCAAGATTGCTTTTCAGCTTCTTGTATTTGAGTTTAATCTTGCTGTAGCTTTCCATCATGTCAGATAAACTTTCAACAAGTTCAGCTCTGGAGAGTTCAGAAAATACCTCTTCAGAGTCAGAGTCTGATTCTGACTCAGATTCAGATGATGACGTTCCTTCATCTTGATCATCTGTGTTGGCCATTAGCGCAACATTTGCACATTCTTCCTCAGATTCAGAAGATGATTCAGATTCATCTGAGTCATCCCATGTAGCCATCAAAACCTTTTTCTTTTTGTCAAACTTCCTTTTGGGTTTTTCCTTTTGAAGTTTGGGACATTCACTCTTGTAGTGTCCAGGTTCTTTACATTCAAAACAAGTGATCTCTTTCTTGCCAGATCTTCTGTGTCCAGAAGATTCTTTCTTTTGATCAGATCTTCTGAAGTTGTTGAACTTCTTCCCTTTGTGCTTCCAGAGTTTGTTGATCCTTCTGGACAGCATTGATAGTTCATCTTCTTCTTCAGAAGAAGATTCCTCAGAGCTTTCTTCATTAACCTGCAAGGCTTTAACAGATTTGTTAGATTTAAAAGCTAAGGATTTACCTTTATCTTTCTTCTGGGGTTCATCTTCCTCCAGCTCAATCTCATGACTTCTCAAAGAACTGATGAGTTCTTCTAATGAGATTTTGTTCAGATCCTTGGCCAGCTTCAATGCAGTCACCATAGGTCTCCATTTGGTAGGAAGACTTCTGATGATCTTCTTGACATGATCAGATGTTGAGTAGCCCTTGTCCAGAACTTTCAACCCAGCTGTTAGAATCTGAAATCTGGAAAACATAGTCTCAATGTTCTCAGATTCTTCCATTTTGAACGCTTCATACTTCTGTATCAGCGCCAGAGCCTTTGTTTCTTTCACCTGAGAATTTCCCTCATGAGTCATTTTGAGAGACTCAAACATATCATGAGCAGTTTCTCTGTTGGTAATTTTCTCATACTCTGTATGCGAGATTGCATTCAGAAGTATGGTTCTGGCTTTGTGATGATTCTTGAATTCTTTCTTCTGCTCCTCAGTCATTGATTTTCTATCAATCTTTTTGCCATCCTTAGTAGGATGTTCATACCCATCAATGACTAAATCCCAGAGATCAGCATCATACCCCAAGAAAAAACTTTCAAGTCTATCCTTCCAATAATCAAATTTTTCTCCATCAAACATTGGAGGTTTGGTGCTGATTCTGTCTCCTTCATATTTGTTGCTTGATGTAGGAATATCACCCATATTAGCAACCAAAATAAATAACAGAGTATTTTTCTCACTGGATCTTTATCTGTCACGGTTAAGCGAATGCACACTCAGAACCGGAGCTCTGATGCCAACTGAAGGTGAGAAAATACTTAGAAGGGGGGGGTTGAATAAGTATGACAGAAAATAATCAAAGATAAAAACACAAGTATTTTTATCCTGGTTCGTTGAACTCAACTACTCCAGTCCACCCTTTTCAAGAGTGATTTGCCTTTCTCAACAAGGACTTAATCCACTATTCAAATCAACTGATTACAAATAGCACACCTAAGAACAACTGTTCTTAGTCTTCTTAAGAGCTACTGATCTAACCTAGATCCTCTTAAGGAAAACTTTCTTTACAAATTAATGTAATACAATGAAAGAGTAAGAATTGCTTCTATGAAAGCTATAAACACAACTGTGTTATTTCTCTAAGTTTAGAACAATGTATGAACAGTGAAGAATATGAAAGCTTTTAGCGTGAGAGAGTTCTTGTCAATATTGTTGTAAAAAAAAGCACTTGAAGAATGAGCTATGATGTCCTTTATATAGCCACTTGAATATTGGAGAGAATATTTTACCGTTAGAGAAAATATTTCCAATATCAAAATAGTACTGTCCTTTGTACTATTACAGCAGAGAGACGGCGCACAAAAT
This sequence comes from Lathyrus sativus, assembly GCA_963859935.3. Lineage (NCBI taxonomy): Eukaryota > Viridiplantae > Streptophyta > Magnoliopsida > Fabales > Fabaceae > Lathyrus > Lathyrus sativus. Next base: position 439,214,470 of record OZ012741.1, on the reverse strand, counting down.
GTGGGTGTAGCAATTGTCTGCTGAGCTGTGATTTAACTATATCAGGAATGTACCAGAGGAATAATCTTCTTTGCAGAGAATTTTGTCTATCCCAATTAAGGAAAGATTTGCTGGCATATTCCAACGGATATATTAAAATATTCTTCTTCAAATAATTCAGATCAACAATCAATATCAGAGTCTTCAGTCTTCAGAACCTTCTGGAAACTTCAGAGCCTAATAGTTTCTTCAGATGTTGATGAATCAGAGTCTGGTGCAGCTGTGTGCTTGAAGCGTAACATGCTCTTAGATCAGAGTCTTCTCTCATTCAGAGTCTCTTCACTCAGAGTCTTCTCTTATTCAGATTCTTGATAATACATGCAGCGTGTTGTATCTTCAGAATCTTGATAACTAAGCTCTTATACTTCAGATTCTTCTAATCTTCAGATGCTCTTGAGCCATTCAGAATTCATTGTTCACATCAAATTTGCTCTTTAAGATTAAAATCTTTTGTGCCTGTAGAAAACAGTTTAGAACAAATTTAGAGAGTATAATTCTTGTATACAAATTATCATTAATGTTATCATCAAAACATAGAGATATTACTAAGACACAATCTGTGCTCTTACAGGGATGTGTTCAATGCCTTCTTAGCCCTCTGTATCTATGGGATTGTGCTATTCCTAAGTCACCCGGACTTCATAAGCATGGATGCTTGCCATATATTTGCCTCCGGGAATCCAGTGCCCACTCTCCTCGGAGACGTCTACCATTTCGTTCACAGCAAGAATGAAAACAGAAAGGGGAAGAACGTGGCATGTTGTGCTCCTTTACTGTATAAGTGGTTTGCTAGCCATCTCCCTAAGTCAGGACCGTTCATTAATTCTGCTGAGTCTTCGCCCTGGTCTGCACGTTTGATGGGTTTGACTGCTGACGATATTATCTGGTTTGATAGAGATCTGCTGGGCAAAGATATTGTGCATAGCTGATGTGGCTTTCCTAACGTTGCCTTGGTCGGAAGGAATGGATGTATCAACTACAATCCCTCTCTGCTAGTACGACAATTTAGGTATGCACTACGAGGTCCTCCTGAAGAGGAAGAGATACAAGAATCTATGTATCTCACAGGGTTGCTTAAAGGAGACACTTTGGCTAAGGTACAAAATGCTTGGAGTAAAATTCACCGGAAAGGGAAAGTCTTGCTAGGAAAAAGCAACAACAAAGCCTTTGATCCGTACGTGACTTAGATTCGAGAAAGAGCCGCCAAGTTTCTAATTTTGTTTCCTGCTGTGGAACCATTGTATCCTCTTGTTCACAAAGAGCCTACTACAGTTGATATTCATAAATTCAACCAAGTACTCCAAGAGAAGTAAGAGCTATGAAAAGCCAACGAAGAGTTGGAGAAGGAGATCACTCAACTTCGGAAAGAGAAGAGTGAAGTCGTTTATACCTGCAAGAAGCAGACTGAGATGATCAACCGTCTAGGCTCCAACCTGACCAAGAAAACTGATGCTAGGGAACGTCTGGGGTTGGACCTGAAGTCAGTGCATGGCGTGTTGACAACCAAGAAACAGGATCTGGACAGAGTGTACCGGAAGTTAACCCAATACGAGAGGGTCTGGAGCAGTACCATAGCCAAGTACAAAGAGCGGGAAGAAAAGTTGAAGCAGCAAGTAGCCAAGATGGAAGCTCAGATTATGGTGAAAGACGAGAAGACAGAGACTGAAGCCTCGCTGCGACGAGACGTCTAGTATAGATTGGCTGAAGCCGAGGCAAATTTGCAAGATTTTCAACTCCGGGCTGATGCTAAGAGGAGTATATTCGAGAACCATTCTGAAGAAGGTGTTTCTAGGAGCGTTGCCGATAACCTCCCAGAGTCCATCGGGCAGAGGGACCTGCTGGCCCATGGTTTGCCTACTCAGTCAGATCATCCCACTACAAAGAAGTTGTTAGAAGATCTTCGTGCCCGTGGCCGCACCTGATCTTTTTGTACTTTCTTTGTACATTTTATGCATTGATATGCTGATCACCGCCAGGCCTGTTGGTTGGGGTCATGCCTTATTGCTTCAGTTGTATGTGATTACAGTTGTACGCTACCCGAGCGGGCTTTTCAGATGAATATATGAGGATTTCTTTTCCATGATTGGATCACAAACTTTATTTGTCTCGGAAACTAGGATCGGGGGGAATCTCCCCAAGGCACAGACACACGTTTGCATTTGCATGAAGCATTTGCATAAACGAGCACTTTGTCGTTTTTCTAACCCTTTGTGTATGCTGGTTGTTCCAGGATTGATCGAAGACCGATCCACCGCTATCCGACCAGAGCGAATCAAGCTAGAGCAATGGAACAAGTGCAAACTGACGTCCAAGAACTCCGAGAGAGGATGGACCGCTTTATGGAGCTCGTGCAAGTGGTTGCCAATGGCCAAGACCAGCTCAGAACACTGGTCCAACCTCTGATCTCAAGGGTTGACAGCAACGGTGTACTCCATGGTGGGAATGTTCCAACCCCTCCTCCTGTTGAAACTCCTTGGGGTGGCATCCCCGTGACCGGGGGGAATGGAAGTGGTAACGGCAATGTGATTACTAACATCGGGCTCAATGGTAATACGACTGGCGTCGGTAATGGAAACTTTGAGACTAATGGCAACACTAGACCAAGCAATGGCAACGCAAGTGCTGGAAATATGTATGGGCCTCAGCTATGGCTAGAAGATTGTCAAGAGGATTTGTTCTCATAGAGGAGTGCTGAAGGAGAACTGACTGCTGAAGCACGTCTGAGGTTTAAGGCACTCGAGGACAAAATGAGGAATTTCGAGAACCTGAACACTATGGGGGTCGACATGACTAAATTGGGATTGATTTCTGATTTCAAGGTACCTCCTAAATTCAAGGTACCCGACTTTGAGAAATACAAGGGCACCACTTGCCCTCGTGTCCACTTAAGGTCATACTACCGAAAGATGTCCGCTCACTCTGAAGACGAGAAGCTGCTGATGCACTTCTTTCAGGATAGCTTGTCCGGGCCATCCTTGGAATGGTACATGAGTTTGGAACCCACCAGTGTGCGCACGTGGAAGGAACTTGCTGAGGCCTTTGTACACCATTATTAGTATAACAGTGACTTGGCTTCGAACCGGGTTCAACTGCAGAACTTGTCGTAGAGGACTAACAAGGGGTTCAAAGAATACGCCCAGCGATGGCGTGAATTAGCAGCTAGAGTTCAGCCGCCGATGGTTGAACAAGAGCTTGTGGAGATGTTTGTAGCCACCCTCTCGGGGGTCTATTACGAGAAATTGGTCAGCGGTATGTCAGGGAGTTTCTCAGATCTCATCATTAACGGCGAACACGTTGAAAATGAGATCAAATTGGGGAAAATTCAAGGTGGTGATCTATCCTCAGCTGGAGGAGGAAAGAAACCATATGGTAACAAAAGGCCTGAAGGAGAGACGAGCGCCGTGTCCAACACTCGAAGGAAGGGTAAAAGCCAGCGCCAGCAGGTGGCTAGCATAACCATCCCTGCTGTCCAACAACCCCAGCCACAGCAGCAGCCAAATCAGCAAGGGTACAGAAAGTATCAGAACAGGGCACCTCTCTCAATTCGTCACCTTGAAACACCGCCCATGTCTTATGCACAGCTGTTACAAACTCTGCTTCAGTTACAACTAGTCCAGAAAAGAACCCTGGCTCCCTTGACAGGGGAACCTCCGCAGGGTTATGACGCAAATGCAACATGTGATTTTCACTCAGGGGAACCTGGCCACACGATAGAAAACTGCAAAGCCTTCAAGCACAAGGTTCAAGATATGGTGGATGCCAAGATCATCAATTTCTCAGATAATGTGCCGAATGTCACAAAGAACCCTATGTCGAATCATAGGGGAAGTAGGGTGAATGTCGTTATTGAAGAGGATAACTTAGATTTGTTGACTGATGTCAAGGATCTGAAGACACCGCTTAGGTTCGTTAAAGCCAAGCTGATGAAGAGAGGCTTCTTTCCGGGCTGTGGAGAACTGTGTATGGGCTGTGCGACTCGTCCTGATGGATGTGAACAGTTGATAGAGGGGATTCAGAGTCTGATGACCGAAGGAATCTTGCAGTTTAGCCGAAGGGCCGAATGTGGATCTGGAGAGGTAATGCTGAAGCAGGATGATGAGGTTGCCACCATCACCATCCCTCGCCAGACGATAACCATTTCTGCACCTAGGCCGCCCATGATTACTATCACAAAGGCTGGGCCACTACCTTTTGAAAGCACCAATGCTGTCCCGTGGCATTATGGGGTAGACGTCTACTATAACGGACAGAAGTTGGAACTAGAACCCTCTGGGCAGTCGGTGGATAACCTAGTGGGAATTGGCGGAATCACGCGCAGCGGAAGAGTATTTGCTCCACCTGAGATTGTGGTGGACAAAGCAGACAAAGCCGAGGAAACTGATAAGGGAAAGAGTAAAGTCGTTGAGGAAACCCCTCGTGGGGTAGAGAAGGACTTACTTGTAAAGGACGCTGAAGAGTTCATGAGGTTGATCAAGAAGAGTGACTACAAGATCGTGTATCACCTCCATCAAACACCCTCGAAAATTTCAATCCTAAATTTGTTGCTGTGTTCAGAGTCACATCGCAACGCGCTGTTAGAGGTTTTGAATGCCACGTATGTATCGCAGGAAATCTCGGTCAACCAGTTGGAAGGGGTAGTAGCCCACGTAAATGCTGGAAACGGGTTAGGGTTCACAGACCTGGAGCTGACATCGAAGGGAAGAAACCACAAGAGCGCCCTGCACGTCTCGATAGAGTGTAGGGGAACAGTTATGGCTCACGTGTTGGTGGACACTGGGTCATCGCTCAATGTTCTTCTGAAGAAGGCATTGATGAAGTTAGATACTCGAGGATTGATTTGCACACCTAGTGATCTGGTTGTGAAGGCGTTCGATGGAACCAAGCGTCATGTCTTTGGAGAGGTAACTCTGCCAATCCAAGTTAGGCCGGAAACTTTCGACGCAGTCTTCTACATCATGGACATCATGCCAGCCTACAGTTGTCTCTTAGGCTGGCCATGGATCCATTCTGCTGGTGCCGTGACCTCCATGTTGCACCAGAAGCTCAAGTATGCTGTAGGGGGCAGCATTGCAACTGTCTGCGGCGAGGAAGATATAATGGTGAGCCATTTGTCGTCCTTCAAATATGTTGAGATGGATGGAGAAATCCACGAAACCCTATGTCAGGTCTTCGAAGTTGTTAAGGTCAAGGACGTGACTCCTATAATGATTGAGAAACCAGAGATGACTCTCTCTTCCTTCAAGGAAGCTCAGGCCGTTGTTCAAGCCGGATCTACCCTAGGCTGGGGGCAAGTTCTAGAAATACCTAACAAACAGGACAAGTTTGGGTTAGGATACTCTCCTACGGCTGAAGCCTCATATTCTTACAGTGCGTCGCGAGGTAAAGGGCCGATCCAGTTTACCAGTGGCGGGGTGATATTTGAAAGTGTCAACGCAGTGTCTGAAGACGACGAAGACAATGATTGCGACCTAGACTCTTGGATCCAGCCAAGCAAACCAGGTCAGAGCCTCACCAACTGGTCCATCAAGGATACCATCCAAGTGACAGGCAAAGAGTAATGATTTACTTTCTCCAATTATTGTATAGCCCTATATCCTACCCGGGGCATAGTGATTTTATTGTCAGGGCCTTGTTTGATTATGTACATGCATTTTACCAATAAATCAAAAGGCGTTTTTCTTCGTATTCAAATGTTGTGATCTCTGTTATTCCTGTTTTATATTTATTTTGAAAAACAACAAGATGGCAATAGGGTTTGTGCTAACCTGCATATCCTTGTCTTAAGCTTAACCCTTGTTATTGCAGGATCCACATTGCAGACGACATCGACTCTGGACCTTCTATGACTCACTTCGACTTCGATTGCCCGATCTATCAAGCCGAAGAAGAGATTGATGAAGACGAAGACCTTCCCGGAGAGTTGGCCCGCTTGTTGAAACAAGAAGAGAAAGTTATTCTGCCTCACGAGGAGGAGATTGAGATTGTGAATTTGGGTTCTGAGGAACTGGTCAGGAACATCAGGATAGGGGCCGCATTGCAGAGTGATGTCAAGCAGAGATTAGTCGAGATGATGAGAGAGTATAGTGACATATTTGCCTGGTCATACGAAGATATGCCCGGACTTGATACGGATATCGTGGTCCATCACTTGCCGTTACGAGAAGATTGTCCTCCCGTTAAGAAGAAGCTCAGAAGGACACGACCAGATATGGCCGTCAAGATCAAAGAAGAAGTGCAAAAGCAGCTTGATGCTGGCTTCTTGGTGGTCACTACTTACCCTCTGTGGGTCGCCAACATAGTGCCTGTACCGAAAAAGGACGGTAAGGTGCGAATGTGCATCGACTATCGGGATTTGAATAGGGCGAGCCCTAAGGATGATTTCCCACTCCCTCATATTGATGTGTTGGTCGACAATACAGCTCAGTTCTCCGTGTTTTCGTTCATGGATGGCTTCTCCGGCTACAATCAGATCAAGATGGCGCCGGAGGACATGGAGAAAACTATGTTTATTACACCCTGGGGAACATTTTGCTACAAGCTAATGCCTTTCGGTCTGAAGAACGCAGGGGCCACTTACCAACGAGCAATGGTTACTTTGTTTCATGACATGATTCATCATGAGATTGAAGTCTATGTTGATGACATGATTGCGAAGTCCCAAACGGAGGAGGGACACCTAGTCAATTTGCTGAAGCTTTTTGAGAGGCTTAGGAAGTTCAGGTTGAGGCTGAATCCTAACAAGTGTACTTTCGGAGTACGGTCGGGAAAACTACTGGGGTTTATCGTGAGCGAAAGAGGCATCGAGGTTGATCCTGCAAAGATAAAAGCAATACAAGAAATGCCATCGCCAAAAACCGAAAAAGAAGTTCATGGCTTCCTGGGCAGAATAAACTACATTTCAAGGTTTATTTCCCAGCTCACGGCCATGTGTGAACCGATGTTCAAACTGCTAAAAAAGGACCAGGCAATTATCTGGAACGAGGATTACCAGAAGGCATTTGATAAGATAAAACAGTATCTACAGGAACCTCCGATCTTGATACCCCCAGTGGCCGGAAGACCCTTAATCATGTACTTGACAGTTCTTGAGAATAGTATGGGGTGTGTTCTCGGTCAGCACGACGAGACAGGCAGAAAGGAGCATGCCATTTACTATTTGAGTAAAAAGTTCACAGATTGTGAATCTCGTTACTCGATGCTAGAGAAAACGTGTTGTGCACTAGCCTGGGCTGCCAAACGTTTACGACAGTACATGCTCAACCACACAACCATGCTAATTTCGAAGATGGATCCGATCAAGTACGTCTTCGAGAAGTAAGCACTTTCGGGTAGGATTGCCAGATGGCAAATGGTGTTGACAGAATATGACATTCAGTATGTTTCCCAAAAGGCCATCAAGGGAAGCGTATAGTCTGATTACCTTGCCGAACAGCCGATCGAAGATTACCAGCCGATGAAATTTAAATTCCCTGATGAGGATATCATGTTTCTAAAGGTGAAAGATTGCGATGAACCGTTGCCCGAAGAGGGTCCAGATAGGAAATCCCAATGGAAATTGATATTTGATGGGGCGGTTAATTCTTATGGAAGTGGCATTGGGGCAATCATCACGACTCCTCACGGATCCCACATCCCGTTCACCGCTAGACTGATGTTTCCGGTCACCAATAATGAAGCGGAGTACGAAGCATGCATCATGGGACTAGAAGAAGCAATTGATTTGAGAATCAAGAACCTATATGTATATGGTGACTCAGCACTTGTGATTAACCAGATTAAAGGGGAGTGAGAGACTCGTCAATCGAATTTGGTGCCGTACATGAACTATGCCAGAAGGCTGCTTCCGTTCTTTGATCGAGTAGAACTCCATCATGTGTCCAGAGCTGAAAATCAGATGGTTGATCCCTTAGCCACGTTGGCTTTAATGTATAAGGTCAATTTTTGGAATGAAGCTCCAAGAATTGTCCTTTCTCGTCTTGATAGACCTGCATTCATCTTTGCGATCGAGGAAGCCTCCGATGGCAAGCCATGGTTCCATGACATCTAGACCTTCCTTATGACTAAGGAATATCCTGCGGGAGCATCAACCCAGGATAAGAAAACTCTGAGGAGGCTGTCTGGAAATTTTTATCTCAATCCTGATGGAGTTCTGTATAAAAGAAAACATGATCTCGTGCTACTCAGATGTGTAGATGAGAAAGAAGAGAGTATGCTCATGGAAGAAGTCCATGAGGGCACATTTGGTACGCACGTCGGCGGGCATGCTATGACAAGAAAGATCCTGAGAGCAGGATATTACTGGCTGACGATGGACTCAGATTGCTTTAAATTCGCGAAGAGATGTCATAAATGCCAGATTTATACTGATAAAATTCATGTGACGCCGTGCCCGTTGAATGTCATGTCTTCCCCGTGGTCGTTCTCCATGTGGGGAATTGACATGATAGGCAAGATCGAGCCCACTGCATCTAACGGTCATCGCTTCATTTTAGTAGCCATCGACTACTTCACCAAGTGGGTGGAGGCAGCCTCGTATGCTAATGTGATCAAGCAGGTGGTGGCTAAATTCATAAAGAGGGACATCATCTGTCGTTACGGAATTCCCGAGCGGATCATTACTGATAATGGTTCGAATCTGAATAACAAGATGATGAAGGAGTTGTGCCAGAGTTTCAAGATTGAACACCACAACTCATCTCCTTATCGGCCGAAGATGAATGGCGCTGTTGAAGCGGCCAATAAAAACATTAAGAAGATCGTACAGAAGATGGTTATGACCTATAAGGATTGGCACGAGATGTTGCCATTTGCACTGTACGGTTATCGTACAACGGTACGTACATCAACCGGGGCAACCCCTTTCTCACTGGTGTACAGTATGGAAGTTGTCCTACCGTTAGAAGTTGAGATTCCTTCTTTACGAGTTTTGGTTGACGTGAAACTCGACGAGGCAGAATGGATTAAGAACCAACTAAACCAACTCAGCCTGATGGACGAGAAGAGGTTAGCATCGATTGCATATGGTCGTCTGTACCAAAGCCGAATGAAGAAAGCCTATGACAAGAAGGTGCGTCCTAGAAGCTTTCAGACGGGTGATCTCGTCTTGAAGAAGATTCTTCCTCCACACTCCGATCACCGGGGCAAGTGAACTCCCAATTACGAAGGTCCTTACGTCGTCAGCAGGGTCTTCTCGGGAGGAGCCTTGTTGTTATCCATGATGGATGGCAAAGTTTTGCATCCCCGGTGAACGCGGACGCAGTTAAAAAATACTTTGCTTAAGAACGACCCGCTTGAAAGAAAAAGAATATCCAGGCAAAAAGGGGCATCCCGGCGAACCATAAAAAAGGGAAAAAGGTTCGGGCTAAAATTAGGGATATAAATGAAAGGAATGTACACCCGCAAAGTCGAAAACCCGGAAGGGAGACTTTGGCAAAAAAGGGGTATCCCGGTGAATCGAAAACCCGGAAGGGCGATTCAGGCAAAAGTTAGGGATTTGAAAAAGCAAATGACTGCGTTCTGCGTATGGACTTTCATTGTTTTATGGTTTGGAAGACCTGAGGGCCGTTTATCTGAATCAATCTCTTCTGAAGCTGAAGCATCGGAGAAGTATCGAAGTCGAGTGGGTCATAGAGGGATCAACTCATGGTGTTCGTCAATGCCGCATTGCCGACATTTGTGTATATACTGATGTATATTTATGTTTTTATATTTGCGCAGCTCCCTCATTCCAGGAGCATGCATCTGTTGTAAAACATTTTTACCCATTCAGGGGTTCGTTATCAATAAAATATATATTGTTTAGCAATTCTGTTTGTTTGTTTAGCATCTACCTGTTTTGCATGCGAAAAAGAACGCCGATGTTTTTGATAAAATGCACATACATAAACTTACTGGCCTAGGCCACCGATTGTTGAAACAATGAATTACTTGAACATTGTCACAAGATGATAACCTTGATAGGTCCCTTTGAGAAGGGTATCTTGTCTGTTTGTTTGTGTTGTTGCAGGTATAGCATATTCCAGGCAGTAAGCCGTATGTTTCCCAAGCAGGATGATTCCTCCTTCCCCAGCAAGTTCAGCAGCATCTCCCCACGGAGTCTGAACATAGGACCAAGAGCATTGATATGTATCCCCCAAGAAGAGAAGCTTCTCCCTAATCGGATGTATCCTGAAGGGTCGTCATTTCCCCAGCTGAGTCCTGCACTGAAGTGTATGTTCATCCCCAGCACTGGGTCAATATGCAGCCTTCTAGTAGAAGACTACTCGCAAGTATGCAGCTTTCGGTAATCTAGACTAAGGTCTCCTGGAGAATTGAAATTCTGCACAGAGTTGTACTCTCCCCAGCAAGCAGGATGATTCCTTCTTCCCCAGCCGAGCTGGCAAATCCCCGAAAGAGTCGAGTTCTTGGAAGTCGTGCAGGCCATGATTGGAGTGTTGAATAGCTGATGCTGTGTTTCCCCATCGGAGTCGTTATCTCCCTGAAAGTTTTACCGCGAAGGCTGTGCAGTTTATTTCTGCGACTGATATCGTTTCCTCAGCAGATTGTGGGTCGTATGCCCAACTGAGCGGGTTCAGGTTCTCGTAGAGCTCTATTCCCCTGCAGCAGTCGACTAAAGTTCGTTTCCCTAGGCGAAGTCCAATTGAGATTGGTGTGACTTCTTCTCCTTGGCAGGATGAGTCCTTCCTCCACCAGAGTGGTCCTTTCTCCTTGACAGGAGGATTCTCCCTTCAGCATTTATTTTGCTGATGGGGTCATAGCATTTTGCATGATTGCATAGCATTTACCCTAAAGGCGTAGCATTTCTACCGTGTGGAGCATTGCGCCACAGTCAAGCATATGCATATGAAACATGAGCCAGGTCGTTACTGTTCTTGTTTTGCAGGTGTTCTTCCGTAGAATGGTTCGCTCAAGATGATTCTTGAATTCCCCAGCGAAGTTATTTGTCCAAGATGATTCTTGAAGTCCTCAGCAGAGTTGATTCACCCAGAATGATTTCTGGATCCCCGAAGCAGAGTTACTTGATAGTTCTCCAGGATCCCCAGCAGAGATGTGTCATCCCCAGCAGGTCTTTTAATAGAGAAGTTGAAATTTCCTTGAAGACTTGATGATTGAAGTCCGACAGCGGTGCCAAAACCCCTGACTTACTGATGATGTCTAACTGCAAGGGAAAAGCATTCCTCCCAGCTGACGCGGAGTGCCTAACGACAAAAGATTGTATATCCTTAGTGGTTCCTAATTGATTAAGGGTTCCATTTGAAGATTTACTGACGAGGTCCAACGGTGATGACGCAGTAGTTCTCTCCGCTGATGCGGAGTGCCTGAAGGCAGAAATTTGGATATCCCTATTGGTTTCATGATTGACCGAAGATTCTATTTCAGACTTGCTAACAAAGTCCGGCTGAAGCCCGAGATGTTCTTTGAATGCCCGATGGCATAATTATAGAGATTGTTAAAAAGTTCCTAATGACCTGATGAGTCTCGAGGAATCCTTCTGCCGCAATGTCGCAGAATGCCTGACGACAACATCAGCTATGTATCTTCGGTTACCGAGTGACCAGTGACCCTTGATGATTTGAGGATGCAATGGTATCAAATAAATCAGAGAATCATCCTGACGGGGATTCTGATCATTAATTCTCCAGCTAGTTGTCGTGATCATTTCAGTTTCTGAAGATTTATCCTCATTAGAGTACGAGTTTGTTGGTATTCAACCGTCTTTTACCTGGATTGTTTGAGAGCTGTTCGCTTCTCACCCAGTCAGGTCCAAGCTGTTTGAATAGGGGCAGCTGTTGCACCCCAAAATTTGACCAACTTTTCTTTACCTAGCTTATGTTTCATTTCATTCACATTAGCATTATCATTTGCATTTCATTTGATAAGTTGATCGCGACTTTCTATGTCTAACAAATCTAACTGCAAGTGCACAGCCTATCGCGTAGTAATAATAGATATCGATCCCACAGGGACTCGTAATCAATCTAGTATTATCGGGTGTTACGGTGTTTAGCTAGGTCGGTTTGGTTTCAAGTTGAATAATAATAGAGTAGATGCGTAAACTAAAGGGAACTAAGGTTTTACTTAAGATATGAATTTATGAATCGATATGCAATAATTTTGTTCTTCGGGGATTTGACAATTTATTGGCGTATTAAGTGTTTTCAAACTTAGTTTAAGAAGAAAATAGTGATCTAAAGACTTTTGTCTCACGATGGTTGTTGACGCTAGTCGCAACTCTAAGGCGGAACGTATGTTGTCGCTATCCCGTTCGGGGTTAGAGTTACCTTTTGAAAATCTCTAAGTTCTAATCCTTTTTAAAGTGCTTTCGCTGTTTTTAAATCGAATGCCTAGTTTTTACTATCTGGTCTTAGCCTCAGCTGTCGCTTGTTGGTTCGTACCTTAATATGGTTTCCCACTGTCGTGGCAAAACCACCGTAAATAGCTTCTCACTATCGTGACAAAGGTTTATTTAGAATTTTGATTAAAAACTAAAACCATAACTGAGTTTTGAAAAGAGAAAGACTACGCCAATTATTATAAAATTTCGTCTGAACTATTATTACATATTGATTACGGTAGTTTAGCTAGACATGGAAAAAGAAATGGTAATACATAAATAAAAGCAGTAATTAATAACATACATCATAATGAAAATTGCAATTACGATTAAAAATGAAAACCTGTAAATATTCCAATTGGCTTTTGGGCAGATCCTCCACAATGTTGGCAGGATTCTGGTCTTTGTGCCAATTGATCATACAAGGAAAATGGGAATTACAAAATATCAAAGAATACAGAGAAGGAAAAGAGAAACAAATAAGAATATAAGAACGATAAGGTTGCTCTGAAGATGAATTGGCAGCACTTCATTGTCTTGAATGCGGCTGGCTTTTTCAGGTCCCAACCTCTTCCTTTTATAGAGGGAGAGTATCTAACGATTATTCCTTCAGGAAGTGGGTTTGAGGCAGAAAAGTAGGAGTTAGTGGCCACAGTTTTGGTCTTTGAGGGGTAATTTTTGCACGTGACTTCATTCTACATGTTCTGGCTGCATGACGGTCATCATGGAGGTGTGACGGTCGTCACACGCATGACGAGCGTAACGGCTGTGTGATGGTCGTCACATCAGTAAAACTCGTTTCTGCTGTTTTTCTCTTGGTTTTTCATTTATTTTTCACTTGTTTTTGCTCCTTTTCTTCATATTGCTTTGCTTAGACATGTTCTTCGAATACCTGCATAATACATAGACAAATAGCATGGAATGCCCCGAACTCGGAGTGAAACCGGTCAAACATTAGTTAAAACACATGTCATTTTATATATACATTTTCGCGTTATCAAACTCCCCTAAACTTGAATCTTTACTTGTTCTCAAGTAAAAGTTGGAAAAATTGAAAATGTGGCAAACACGCGGCACGCTTCTCCTTTCTGAAAGGTTTTTCAAATTAAAAGTTAGGAAGGCCAAGACTAAAATTGAAACAAAACACATACGGTGGTGACACTGAGTTGTAAGTCTTCGAAGGCCTCCTTTTTATGCAAGCCTGTTCCAATCATGCTACTGCAGCTTGGCGTCAAGTTCCTTGCAACAAGTTTTACCCGGTTTGTTCTGGCGCAGTCACATTAAGCCCGTTATCCATATACTTTCATGGCAAGTCAACCTGTTAGTGGCTATGATCTCTTTTCTATTTCGATTCTGCATTGCACATAAGCTTATGCTATTGATTTCCAAAGACTTTATGTACCGTTGGGCTAAATGCTCGGGTGAGGAGCACCTAACTTAGAAGGAACATGTCTCTATACTCAGGCTATATGGCTTTTCTTCTTCATGATTTTTCATTTTGAGTTAGAGATCACACACACTTATTTGCATCGGTTTCATTGCTTAGAAGCATTTAGGATGATACTGACTGCTTGTATAAACTACTGGGGGCTACGTTTGAGTAGGAGCTTGAAGCTTCGGTGCGTGTAGGTAGTGAAACGAACTCGCATAAGGTGTCAGGACGGTAATGGAATTGTTAAAATTTTCTTCTCAGGATTTCCATACTTGATTTGAACTTGGGCGTGTCCTCGTGATGCTTTGAGGCAAGAAGTTTAAAGATTTCTTTGTATAGTCATATGAAACGCGGGGAGTTCACGTAACGGAGATAAATATATATATATATATATATATATATATATATATATATATATATATATATATATATATATATATATATATATATATATATATATATATATATATATATATATATATATATATATATATATATATATATATATATATATATATATATATATATATATATACATATATATATATATATATATATATATATATATATATATATATATATATATATATATAAGAGCTTATTTGCCGAAAATTAAAATTTCTTTAAATTCGAAACAAAAAGTACAATGGGAAATAACATGAGAAAGGGAAATGAAAAGGGAAATAACGATCCGCCCCCACACTATCGCAATCAGTGTCCCCACTGATTTGAAAGAATGCGGAAGGGAGATACAAAGGAAATAAAGAAAAAACAACAAAAATGGCAAAAATGAAAAATACTACTAATCCCGTCCTCGTCCTCGATCTCTTCCTCGACCTCTGGCTGGGGGGTCACGGGCGGCGAGGTTCAGAGCTCTGGTGTTGAATATGTAATACCGGAGGTCGTCGACTCGCACAGTGAGGTGTGCCATCTCGTCAGCCATGCCGGAATGGATATCGTGCATCATCTGCAAAGATTGCTGGATTTGGCTGGTTTGCTCTCTCTGCCATGTTTCAAATTCCTCAGCCCTGCGGTTCTGCTGCTCCATCATAAGAATCATCTGGTTCTGTTGCTCGATGCAGTGGAGGAGGGTCGTGGATGTGTCATCAGTGGTAGGACGGGGGCGGCGACGCGTGGAAGGGCCAGCGACAGCAGCTGCTTGTGATGGCTCAGGCTGGTCGGCTCTGTCGAGCTCCTCCTGAACTTCGTCCCTGGGCTCTGGGATATAATCTTATGTTAGGGCAGTAGGGGCAGCGGTGTTGAAGAGCCAGTTGGCTCTGTCCTCTGGATGCATCTGGGTGCGTGAAGGCATGATGATGCTCTGGATAGTGCGGCCTCGCACTACAGGATGATATCGCCCATCACGGCGGGCCTTGATGAGGTGGGAGGCGCGGCAGTGGTCGGTGTCCAGGAATACGGGGGGCATCTGGCGGAGTGTCTGGAGGCGGTCGCCAAGACCGAGGCCTATGGCGATGGATTTGATGATGCCACCGAAGTAGAAAGGTTTAGAGCCGCGGTTGCAGTTGGTCTGAATGTAAGCCAAGAGAAACGGGGCGGCGTTGACCGACTCTGAAGCGAACACGCAGCGGAGGAAAAACAGCTCCTTCGAGTTGACCTTATGGTTACTGTCACGAGCGAATATTGTGTTGCTCAACACGCAGTGGAAGTAGTGGATAGCTGGGTTGTGGATATGAGTGGCATTCAGCGTGTCCCAGCTGTCTGGTGTGGTTCCGGTCAGGCTATTCCAGAGAGGGAAGGCCTCTTGGTAGAACTGATCGGAGATGCGGTGGTGAGCATCGTCGCTGTGAGTTAACTGTAGGATGACGGTGATGCGGTCCTGGGGGACCTGATATTCAGTGCCGAACATCCGAAAGCAGGCGGCGCCGTGAAGTTGGTTGGCATCGCCGGATGATGTTGTGTAGGCGAAAGAGCTGAGAAACTCCATAGTGAGTTGCTCGTAGGTGGGTTGGGGATTGGTGCAGAGATGCCAGATGCCGGCTCTCTGCAACATCCAAGTGACGTCGTCGAGAATCCTGAGTTCCGTCAGAGAATTCAGATGAGCATACCGGGTCGGTTGAAGCGACCGTTGATGGAATGCTAGGAAGTTCGTCTGCTGCCGTTCACCGGCCTCTCCTTCGCGGAAGGTGATGTTGCTGAAATCGGGGTTTGCACTGGCTATTTTGGTGAGAGAAGTGCAGAGGTTTGAGAATATGGGGTTTCAGAGAATGGTGAGGCAAAGGAGTGCAGAGGGTAATATATAAGGGTGAATGGAGGTTGATAATGGTGGAGGTTTTATTGGGGATTCGGAGGGTTTTGAGTGGGTTTTAATAATGGGATAGTGGGGAATTAGGGGAGAGGAAATGGAGAGGGGTGCAACTCTGTTTAAACAGAATTGAGGTTTTTTCTGCATGACGACCGTCAGGGGTCTGTGACGGTCGTAACACGTGTGACGACCGTGGTGGGAGTGTGACGACCGTCACAGCAGCAAAGTCTGCAGTATTGCAGAATTTTGCTTGTGGGGCGTTTTAACAGTAGAGAGTATGGTATTATGACTTATGATGGACTAATGACAAAATAAAAATGAACAGGGAACATAATTAAGGAAAATACTGAAATGAAAATAACATTAAATCGAAAAATGAGTGTAAGGTAGTACAATATCTAAAAAAAAGGAAACAATTGCAAAATGAACTAATGTCGAACAATGTAAAATGCAGGAAACGTAAATTAAAGCGAAAACTAAAATATCACTCTGTTGGTTTCTTCAAATTGTTGACCTGCTGAACAACGACATTAAATTGGTCGCTAACCAAGTCCATGAAGGTAACGAAATCCATATGAAGCTGCGTTAATTCATCTTTTATAGTGGTTACTTCTAGCTTGAGGTCGTCTACAGTTTTCAGAACAGTGTCTAGCTTATCTGTGTTTTGTTCAGGCGTGGGGTCAGGAAAATTATGGTAGTTATGAGGGGTCTCAGGATTGATCTCTACTTCGGACTCAGAATCTTGGTAGTTCAAATAGTCATGTGCTTCTGAGATTTGATCACTGTCATACATATAAGCCTGGGGTGTGGAGTGAGGAGATGGAGGTCCCATAGGCTCGTCCAATTCATAAAGCCAATTGTCTTTGTTATGTATACTGGTTAGCTCATGGTTGGGCAGTGTGAAAAGGTGGACAGGTTGATCAGCTATGAGGTATTCGTAGGCTCGTGGTCCTCAGGTACCTAGAATGCGTCTGTTGAAGCAGAACTAGATGTCCATTGCTCTGAGGTTGCCGAAACGGACGGCTTTGTTCAGGTAATACCTCAGACCAATTTCATGGGCGATCATGGTGACTAGGCCTCCTATTAAAATGGGTGAGTGTGGGTCCTGATTGATGCGTGTAAATGCCCTCATCATAAAAGGGACAACATTTACAGGGTGGCCTTGTGAAGCACAAAAAAGGATGAACAGCTCGTCCTTTGAGACTGTTGTGATGTTTTCTTCCTTACCAAAGAGGGTATGGGCTAATATCCTATGGAAATAGCGGAAGGCTGGATTGTGTATCTCGTTCTTGTGCATGTCGTTCGGTTCTGGGTGATAGTTTCCGGTGATGGAACCCCAGAATTGGTCTAATTCGAGATCAAAATCCTCTTCAGTGGCAGTAAACACAAACGGTCCGCTAGGGAAGCCTAGGATGTTAGCTAACGTGGTACGGTTGTGCGTTTGGTCTATTCCAAACATTCTAAAGGTTATTAACTCTTTAGTGGATCCAAAGCCATATTCAGGTAAGTAACTTAGGGAGCTAAGGAATTCGAATGTCAGTTCGCGGAAGGTAGCAAATCGGGTCTTTAGAGCAGTTTGCTCCCAGCCTAATTGGTAAAATAAGTACTGAATGCTATCCTGGATTCCTAGCTTGTCCATGGTTGGTGTATCGTAGTACAGAGTCGAAGCAAAGTTTCTTTGAGTCAGTGCCTCGAATCTGGCCTGCTGAGCTCGTCCTCTAAACACAACAGTCGTAACATCGATGTTGGCCATACTCGTTAGTCAGATAAAATGGAAGAAAAGTAGAATGACTTTTAAAATCCTGGAAAAAATCACATTCACTCAAATCATAATTTTAAGAAAAATAAAAAGTGATAAAAGAGAAAAATATAAAATAAATATAAATAATGGAAAATAAGATAATAGAATTTTATAGAAATTATAAGTTAATAAAAAGAATAGTTTTAATAAATTTAGAAGGAAAATATGGAAAACTTTGGGTTGCCTCCCAATCCGCACTATCTTTAACGTCAGAAGCCTGACGATAGGTTGGATATAAGCTATTCGGGTGTCTCGAGTAGTTTCATATTGCTCACATGGTCGCTGTGTTCACTTTGATTATAATGTTTCAAACGCTGTCCGTTTACTATAAACGGTGCGTTGATTTGATTCTTGACTTCAATAGCTCCACTCTTAAGGACTTTGGTGACCTCAAAAGGTCCAGACCACCTAGATTTTAGTTTTCCAGGGAATAGTTTCAATCTGGAGTTGAATAGGAGCACGATGTCTCCCACTCTGAATTGCTTCCAGATTGAACGTTTATCATGCCATTTCTTGGTCCTTTCTTTGTAGATGCGTGCATTCTCATACGCGTCTAATCTTAGCTCTTCCAATTCATGAAGGTTCAAGATTCGCTTTTTGCCTGCCGCAGTGTAGTTGAAGTTTAGTGTCTTAATAGCCCAGAAGGCTTTATGCTCTAACTCTACCGGCAGGTGGCATGATTTTCCGTAGACTAGTTTGAATGGTGTGGTGCCTATCGGTGTCTTAAAGGCGGTCCTATAGGCCCATAAAGCTTCGTTCAGCTTTGAGGACCAATCTTTCCTGGAGGTTGCGACTGTCTTTTCTAAAATTTGTTTTATTTCCCTGTTCGAAACCTCCACTTGTCCACTAGTTTGTGGATGATACGGTGTGGCTACACGGTGTTTGACTCCGTATTTGGAAAGGATTTTATCAAAGATTCGCGATATGAAATGCGAACCACTGTCACTAATGACGATCCTGGGCACACCGAATCTTGGAAAGATTACATTTTTAAAGAGTTTAACGACTACTCGCGTGTCATTTGTTGGAGCGGCAACGACCTCTATCCATTTCGATACATAGTCGACAGTGACGAGTATATATTTATTTCCAAAAGAAGATGGGAAAGGTCCCATGAAGTCGATTCCCCAGACGTTAAAGATTTCTACTTCCAAGATTCCTCTCTGAGGCATTTCATCGCGTCGTGAGATGTTGTCGGTGCGTTGGCACTGGTCGCATTTTAGTACAGCGATATGGACGTCCTTCCAGAGACTGGGCCAAAATAGGCCAGATTGTAGAATTTTAGCGCACGTCTTTGAGGTGCTGGCATGACCACCATATGGTGCTGCATGGCATTGGATGATGATGTCTTCTATTTCTTCCTCTGGGACACAACGACAGTATAAGTTGTCGGCGCCTCGTCTGAAGAGTAGAGGTTCGTCCCAATAGAAGTGCTTTAAGTCATGGAAGAATTTCTTCTTTTGTTGATAAGTCAGGTCCGGTGGAAGCACGCCTGCGGCCAGGTAATTAAGATGTCGGCAAACCACGGCAAAGTGGCTTGGGAATAGACAACTTCCACGGCTTTTTCTAGTTCCGGTTCTTCTGAAGTAGAGTTAGACATATCGCTTTCCAATTTGGCTATCAGACGTTCGTAAGGAAATTCGTCATTGATAGGCATTGGTTCTTGTTTTATGCCCTCTATACGGGATAAGTGATCGGCAACTACGTTCTCGGTCCCTTTATTATCTTTAATTTCTAAATCGAACTCTTGTAATAATAGGATCCATCTCAATAATCTGGGTTTGGCGTCCTTTTTGTTTATTAGGTACCTAATGGCAGCGTGGTCTGTGTATATGATGATTTTGGCTCCTACCAAGTGTTGCACCCTAGAATTTGCCCAACCTTATTCACTTGGTTTATGTTTCAGTATCATTAGCATTTGCATAAAGAGTCATGTACATAGGTTACTCATCTGCATAGCATAAGCATAGCAAGTCATTCAACAGGGGACCAATCATTATTCTCATCTCTAGAGGCCTATCAAGGGGTTATTATCCTAATTCCATCCCATTCAAGTCATCAGAAAAGAATTTGAGAGCAGAGAGTTCAGCAGATCAAGCCTGGAGTCTATCCCCTATCTGAGGGTATCTGAGGGTCAACAAGGGGGTTGTGAGCTGTAAATGGAAGGCATGGGGAGTATCTAGACATCTTGGAGGACTTAGAAAGTCATTTGGATAAGGAGACAAGTTGTTGAGGTGATCACAAGAATTGCAGTTGAAGACAGTCAACTAGGGTTTCATCTGGGTCAACCCTAGGTCAACCCTAGGTCAATTGACTGATTGAAAGGCATTAAGGGCTATTGGAGAGATGTGGGGTCCATCATTTGACATGGAGAATAAGGATATGTTGTTGTGCTAAGAATAATTCAAGAGAAATCAAGGAGAGGAGGAGTTTCTAAATTAGGGTTTCTCTGTAAAATCCCCTAGTTTAGGTCAAATTTCCAAGCAAGATAAGTCAAAATACAAGCTTCAAATGGATCCTTGGCCAACATGAAACTTGTAGAGGATCTCAAGACCTTTAATTTGAGTGGTGGAAGACATCAAGGAGATTTATAGAACTCAAGTTATGGTCCTTGCAAGTTACAGGTCATCTGAGGTATCTGAAATTTTGTCTGTGAAAGTGACTTGACTTCCAAGCAATTTTTACCCCTCAAGGATATTTCAAATGAATTTCTGGTCAACATAAGAATTGTTCCTCATTGTCTTAGCTTTCTAGAATGGTATGGTATGCCTTCATATGATGTGTGGAACTCAACTTGTGGTCTTGGCAAGCAAAGGGTATTTTGGTCATTTGTGAATTACAGGTCATTTTAACCTATGCCCAAAACTCATACAAGGAGGCCTCAAATGAAAAAACTTACAACATCAAACTTGCTCCAAATGACATTTTGAGTCTATAAAAGTGACCATGAGAGATTGGAAATGTCCATAGCATAAGGTTTCAAAATTGGTGAATTTAATGAAGGAAAATGGCTTAAAAAATGGTATTTTTCATATCTTGGCCAAATGATGCAAAATTATAGGTCATTTTGAATGGAAAAAGCATTTTAAAAACATTGGCTAAAGTGGAATTTTGAGCTTAGGTCATAATTTGTGAGTTATCCATGGTTGCTTGAATTGAAAGTAACATAATCCAAATTGAAAGGGAAAAGTGTAAGGGAAATTTCTCCAATGTTCTAGGAGGTTCTAATGCAACCTATATATTCATGCAAGCTGATTCATGCAAGGGTTGGTGCTCCCATTTGTCAAAAATCTCCATTTTCATCCATTTTCTTATTCTTCCATAAGATACTCAAACTCTTACAAATCTCTCAAAATTCTCACATCTTTGGATTGAATCATCATCATCATCATTCAAACCCTAGGATTCACATCAAGAAGTGGTTGAATTGATCAAGGATTATACCTATTATCTTCTTCATTCCAAGTTGCATTTTCATCCAAAACCCATTGAAACTTCCTCTATCATTCTGATTTCTGTCACTATCATCATCTACTGTCATCATGGAGTAATTGGCACAAGAGATTGGAGAGAATTCGTGGTTGTGTGAAGAGATTCAGTTTGAAACTCCAACTTGCATGAAGGATGGAATAGCATGATTCACAAGGATTAAGCACAAATCATTGCAAACAGAAGCATATTCATTCATTGGAGATCGTTTTTAGCAAGTATCAAAGGTTGAATTGAGGTCTAGCTGCCATCACCATCATCAAGTGCAAGGTATGTAAACTTCTTCGAATCTCACTATTCTGGCTGGTAGAGATCATGTGGTTAGGATAATGTTGTTTAGAAACCCTAGAGGATCAATTCTTGAAGTTTAGGGATAGATTCATGGAGATCCATGACAGGTTGCCATTTCTGTTGGCTTCGAGAATAAGCTGTGTGTTGGGTTATAATCAATGTGATGAAGCATAGAATAATGAGGCAAGCATGTAGAATATCTGTGGATCATCAGGTTTGAGTTCTGGCAACTTTGACCTCAGGCAAGCATGGTGTGCCCTGAATTTCGTGCTCTCTGTTTGGAGTGTACAATGAGAGTTAGGGAAAACTAGGATTAGACATGGATTCCTTGAGTTTTGTAGAGTATTTTAGGGCTTGGAGTTTTTATTTTTCATCAAGAAAGCATGGAGAACGAGTGAGTGGAACCTTCGTGCATGGAGTGCATGACTGAAACCCTAGGCGCTGGAGGTTGAAGAAGGGTGGAGAGCCGTACGATGGAGGTTGGACTTTTGACCTGGGGAGAGTATCCAACGGCTGTGATTCACGCTTCAATCTGGTGGGAAAATTTGAAATCCCAAACGCACCGTTTCACTAATTGGGGGGATTGGGCTCAGAGAGCTATTCGCACCCCCCATTCTGATGGGCCCAACGCGCTTAACTTGGTTTTCTTGCTTTTCTCACCCCCTCCATCTTATTTCTTTATATTTTCTTTTATTTTCTTTAATTTTTTCATGCATCTTCTAAAATTCATAATAAATAGTAAAATCATCATTTTTAATTCATTCTTTTTGCATATTTTTCTTTAGGATGTCTAGAAAATTATAAAAAATAAAAATTGCATTTTATTTTTTATTTGATATTTTTCCCATATTTTCTAAATAAATAACATTTTAAATGGCTTCATTTCATACATGATTTTGTTAATTTTTGTTCTATTAGATACTTCCATATTTTTCATCCCTTCTTTTTAGGTTGTTTAGTTTAGACATCAAACTTGTAGATACAATTTAGTTCCCATTTTTAGAAATTAATTTTAGGTGCTTAATATAGGCTTGAACAACATGGATAAAACTAGGGTTTTAAGTAATGACTTAGGAGATTTGATTCTTTTCCCTTAGGACTTAGGGTTTGAATAGTTTAGTTATGGGACTATAGGGGCTATGGGTAGTTATTAGATCCCTTAGGAAAAGTCAGGATGCCCCTACTGCTATTAATATGCTGTATATCTGATTGACTGGTGTGGTGTGCCCTCTGGGGATTATTGCTTGCTTGTGTGGGTATTGGGATTGTCTGGGGACTTGGGAGAGCTGAAGACTTGAGGAGATGAAGACCATTGGAGATCCAGAGATTGAAGAGCAATTGCCAGAGTTGAAGAGGAGGTTCTTGCTAGCAGCTGCTGAGGAGACTAGGGTTTAGGAGCTAGGCAGAGCTCTAGATTAGAAAGCTTGCTTCTCAAACATAGATGGCTTTGTTTGCCTCTATCCTTTCTCTATG
Source organism: Lathyrus sativus (assembly GCA_963859935.3). NCBI lineage: Eukaryota > Viridiplantae > Streptophyta > Magnoliopsida > Fabales > Fabaceae > Lathyrus > Lathyrus sativus. Next base: position 439,191,348 of record OZ012741.1, on the reverse strand, counting down.
ATTCAAAGTCTCTTTCAAATATCCACCTCCTTCCTTTGGAAGGATCAGTGAATATATTTGAAAGATAGAACTTTTGAGAGGAAACTTTCTGTTTAATGTTAACAATTGATGAACCACCCTTGGTAGGTAATTAACTGTCTAACATTCATTCACCTCATCTGGTTGACTGATGTTCATCCTAGAGCCTGAGACTTGAAGAAAAGCCATTGCAGATGGAAGACAGATGATCAAAGCCCTTGCCTGGAGACCATGAAGATGGAGACTGATGCTTGTTGAAGCCCATAAATGATTGGACATTACTTGAAGCCAGATGTTGATTCAGAGCTGCTGATGCTGTTTATTTTTGCTGTATTTCATTTCTGATGTATTGATTGGTTTTATGGGCTGTATTGTTTGCTGGTTCCCCTGTTGGGTTGAAAGTGAAGTCTGTTCACTTTTGCCTATTGTTTTCTAGGTTCGAGGTTGAGTGGGACTCCCTTGCCTCGCTTGTACTGTTGCATCCATGCATTTTACTGCTTTATTATATCTGATATTGTTTCTGTTTCTGCCTATCCCTTAGGATCTCTGTTTCTCTCTGTGCATGAGAGGAGCATGATAGACACTAGGTCTTAACCCATGCATGATAACATTAGGTTAGTTTGTTTCCCTTCGCAACCGTAGGTTAGAGTTCTGTCTCTTTCTTTCTCAAAACAAACAGAAAAACACATAAAGATTTCAAACACAATAAAAGACACTTCTTCCGTAAAAGAATGTGAACTCATCAAAGCGTCATTTTTGTCCGCCGGGACTGCTAATCAAGAAAACCTTTTTCAGAAGGAATAAAATCAACCAAGACAAGCTTGTGTCGTACGTGGCCCGAACTACGTTTGCTCTGATCTTCCATGCTGTGTGGAAGTACGTAGGCATAGGATGCGATATCCTAGCGAGCAACCTTCCCCTCCTTTCCCGTAGGTAGGCGAACTACGTTGACTCTGATTTCTCGTTCCAGACGGGAATACGTAGGCATAAAGTGCGATACTTTGCCGAGTCATTTTTATTTTTCATTTTATTTTTCATTCTCTTTTAACCCCTGACCAATAGTTTAGATAGAATAACAATCCATACCCGAAAACAAGCGTGGATCCCGTCGAGTACGACGGACGTGAGGGGTGCTAATACCTTCCCCTTGCGTAACCGACTCCCGAATCCAGGTTTTGGTTGCGACGACCATACCTTTCCCGTGTTGTGTGAGGTTTACTCTGAGCGTTTCCTTTCCCTCCCGTGGGATAAATAACGCACGGTGGCGACTCTTCTGTTCAGCCGACGCCGATTTTCGCAGTAGCGACAGCTGGCGACTCTGCTGGGGATCCAACGTCCTCCGGCTGCTAAGGACTGCGATAGTGCTTATGCATTTGGGATCCAACGTCCCTTAAGAGAGTCAATCCTAATGCTTGTTTTCCCGTCGAGGATTTTGTATGGATTTATATTTCTGACCTTTATTTTCAGCATTATATATATTGTTTATTATTGCTGTATTGGGGTGTGATGGGTGTTCTGATATTGAGTGAGAAGCCGGACCTGGGCTTGAGTGCACCTAGAATTAGAGTAGAAAGTAGTGGGCGCGTGCCGGCTTTGCTTGCATTAGTGTCTCATGAAATCTACACTCGGACGAGGTTCTTCTGGTTGGCTTCTCTTTCTACCCTTTGGGTCGAAGGGGTTGTTGGTCAGCTGAATTGTCGACACCGGGAACCGATCATTTGGAAGTTGGCTAAGTGAGGCCTCTTCAGGATTTGATGATGCCACTCCTTCTGGGAATCGTATCATCAACCCTGAAAGTCTGTGACGCCGACGACCGCATAGGATTCCATACCTTTGTCAGTTACTAGGACATCCACCTGTGAGAGGGTTTGGGGTTATGCAGGTAACTAGACCTTCAGACTACCGGTTATTTCTTGATCAGAGATCCTGGGTATTTATGGAGAGTTAGGTGGTCTGTCAGAGACCAATTGGAGATGTGATTTGAGGTCTACCAGAGACCAGTTGGAGTTATGGTTTGAGGTCTGTCAGAGACCAGTGTTGGAGCTTTGTTTTAGGTCTATCTGAGACCAGGGTTTGATGACTTCTGGACGGTCTATCTGAGACCTTTCTTGATTGGGTTCAGGCTATTCAGCTACAGCTTTGGTCCCTGTTGCATGTTACTTGCATTGCATTGCCTGCATATCCATTACCACTTGCATTTCACTAACGTGTGTCTGTGCTGCAGGTGCATTTGCATATTCCCCGGTTCTAGTGCCCAGACTTCTGAGTATTGACTATGGCTGGTTTGAGGAAAACAGTTGCGTATAAGCTGCCTTCACCCGATATTACCTCTTTGCTTGGTCTGATATCTCTTGCTGATGAGGAGGTTAGGAGAAGCTTCAGAATGAGTCATGGGAGATTACTGAGATTAGTCTGCAAGCCCACTGCTGATGAGATGAACGGGCTATACACCTTGATGCAGTTCTATGACCCCGCATTGAGATGCTTTACTTTTGCTGACTTCATTCTAGGGCCTACCATTGAGGAGTATGTGGAGTTTACTGAGCTTCCCGTGCAGAACAAGGTTCCCTTTATTCACTCTGCTGCTGAGCCCAAGTTGGAGGATTTAGCCAAAGCCTTGCATATGAATGCTGCTGAGCTGTTGGTGACTTCTTGGCTTGGGGTTCCTGGTTTCTCTCTAGCTTTTCTGGTTGGCAAGGCTCAAGAGTACGCCAAGAACGGTTGTTGGGTGGTTTTCAATGCTATTTTGGCTTTATGCATTTATGGAATTGTGTTGTTTCCCAACTTGCCCAACTTCGTAGATCTGGATGCTTTCTATCTGTTTGCTGCAGGCAACCCAGTGCCAACGTTGATCGGAGACTTCTACCATTCATTGCACTATAAGAATGAAAACCGAAGGGGAAAAGTTGTTTACTGCTGTGCTCCTCTATTAAATATGTGGTTCAAAAGTCATCTCCCCATGAAGGGACCATTTGTGGACAGTGCAACCTCAGCCAGTTGGTCAGAGCGCCTGATGAGGCTATATTCCAAAGACGTTGTATGGTTTGATCGAGACCTGTTGGGATCTGAGCTCATCTTCAGCTGTTCTGGGTACCCTAATGTGCCGTTGATAGGAAGGAAAGGGTGTATCAATTACAACCCTTCTCTATTCATTCGTCAGTTCGGATATGCACTGAAGAATCCACCTCAGGAGGAGGAAGTACAGGAATCTCTGTACTTCACCGGAGACGTGAAGGGGGAGTTATTAGCCAAGTTGCAACATGCCTGGACACGTATTAACCGCAAAGGGAAGCCACTGTTAGGTAAGAATGATTGCCAGGCTTATGAACCTTACAGGGTTTGGATCCAGGAAAGAGCAAGTCAGTTATTAATGCCATTTCCCGCTGCACCCGTCACTGCTCCCGTCCCGGCAGAAGAGCCAACTACTGTTTCTAGGGAGGTCTACGAGCAAGTTGTGAAGGAAAAGGAAGCCTTGATGAAGATCAACGAAGGGTTAGAGCAAGAGCTAGCTCAAGTACGCAGTGAGAAAAACAAGGCCGTATATGCTTTCCAACAACAAATCGAGCTGTTAAACAGGTTAGGGGCTGAGTTGACTGAGGAAAAGAAAAAGCGTGAACGTCTGGGGCAAGAGTTCAAAAGCTCCCATGACATGCTGGAAGCCAAAAAGAAGGCGCTTGACGCGGCACACCGAGAAATCTCCTCTTGCAATAAGACTTGGAATGCTACACTCACCAACAATAAGAAGAGGGAAGATAAGCTGAAGCAGCAAATTTCCGACCTCGAGGAGAAGTTGAAGTCTAGCATCAAGAAGTGTGAGGAGGAAGTGATGACCCGGTATAGTGTCCAGCATGCACTGAACAAGGCAATCAAATCCAGAGATGAAGCGGTGTCTCAGAAGCGAAAGCTAGGAGATTGCTTCGGAGAAGCAACATGGAAAGAAACTGCTGAAGACGTGCGCCGTGTTCTTAAGAAGAGAAACCAACTTGTTGAAGGGCTGCTTGATCGACCAAGTCATCCAGAGACCAAGAAGTTGATAGAAGAGTACCAGACTTTCAGGAGGATTTGATCATTTCATGTAGTAACTTGTAGTAACTTGTATGCTTTATTTGCATAAGTGCTGACCATCACCAGGATTGTTGGTTGAGGTCATGCCTTCTTATCGTACTCTCAGCGACATTGTATTCTGGTTTTCTCAGCAATATATGAGGCTTTCTATGATTCAGCTCCGATATTCCTATTGGCAACACTGTCCCCGCACTGGCACCTTCACACTAGAACTGGGGGAATGAATTTCCCTAAAGCACAGACACATTGCATTGCATTCATATTCATATTGCATTACAGGTAATCTTCGAATAAGTGTCTTATTTACTGCTTTTTAACAGGTACTTAACAGGATTGCAGGTCAACACCCGCACCGCTATTCTACCCGCACCAACTTCCGAAGAATCATGGATCAAATGCAGAACGAGATGCAAGACGTGCGCGAGAAGCTCGCTCTCTTTATGCAGACCATGGAAGCTATTGCGAAAGGGCAGGAGAATTTGCAGGCCATGGTCCAGCCTCTGTTGGCTCGAAATGCTGGTCACGGTAATGAAGATCATCAGTCCGTACGGGTCGATACTGTTCACGGAGACGGCACTCCCACGCCAGTGGCTCCACCTGTAGTCAATACACCTGCTGCTAATGTCAACAACGCTACCGCTGCTGTGACTGGTAACGCCGGAGTTGGGAATGAGACTGCTGTCCATAATGTTGGGCTGGGTGATGTTAATTTGGGAGATAACATGGGAGGCAACGGCTTTGTCAATACTGGATTCGGATTCAATGATCAGGGATTCGATAACACCGGCAAGTATGGCTTTAATGCTCAAGGCTTTGGGCAAGATGGTTATGGTGTGGCCAATCAGGGCTATGGAGGCTTTGGAAATGGAAACGGCGTAGGGTTTATGGCTTTTGGCCCTGCTGGAGGTGTTCAGGGGTACGGCAACAGAGGCCGAGGTCCGGGGATGAATCAGATCAGAACTGGACGTAATAATGGATATGATGGGTATGGGGCTGGAAATGGTATGTGGCAAGAAGATCAGTAGGAGGACGCCTTCTCCGGAGGAGGTTTCGAAGGGCCGATGGATGACTCCCAAAAGATCAGAATGCTGGAAGAGCAGATGAGGGGAGTCCTAAACCAAAGTGCTGTGGGTATGGACATGGCCACAATGGGGCTGGTACCTGGCTTGAGGGTGCCAATTAAATTCAAAGCTCCTGCGTTTGACAAGTATAAAGGAGACACATGTCCAAAAGTACATGTACGAGCTTATTATAGAAAGATGTCTGCATACTCAACTGATGAAAGAATGCTAATGCATTTCTTTCAGGATAGTCTGTCGGGCCCTTCCCTAGAGTGGTACATGGGATTGGAGCCAACTGATATCAAGACGTGGAAGCAGTTAGCAGAGGCATTTGTAGCTCACTACAAGTATAACAGCGACTTGGCACCCAATCGGGTCCAGTTGGCGGGACTGTCGCAGAAGAAGGGGGAGAGCTTTAAAGAGTACGCGCAAAGGTGGCGCGATATGGCTGCCAGGGTCCGTCCTCCGGTAGAAGATAAGGAAATGAATGACATGTTTGTCGGCACATTCACAGGGCTGTTTCATGACATGTTGTTTCACACGTCTCTGGCCAGTTTTTCAGACCTAATTCTGATGGGGGAAAAGATTGAACGTAACATCAAGCAAGGAAAGTTCCAAGTCGAGGAATCAACTGCATCTGGCAGTAATAGGAAAGCTTTTGGTGGGCACCGTCATGGCGAGGCAAGCGCAGTATTTGGAGGCCGAGGCCGGGGCCGAGGCAGGGGACGAGGTCAATATCGTCAGCCGCAGCAGGTGGCGAGTGTTACTATCCCGTATCAACAACAACCACTCCAGCAACAACCACCGGTTCAACAACAGCCAATGCAACAGCAGCAGCAGCCTCAGCAGGGGGCACATCAAGCTCAGCGAAGATTCCAGGGTAATAAACCGAGGAGGGTGTTTGAGAAGCCTCCCTCAACCTATGCAGACTTGTTGCAGACATTGTTGGGATTAAACCTGGTAGAGAAAAGAACCCTGGCACCGATAACGGGAGCTCCCCCGTTTGGTTACGATGCAAGCCGACACTGTGAGTTTCATTCTGGAGCCCCGGGTCACGATATAGAAGGTTGCCATGCTTTTAAGCATGTTGTGCAGGATCTTTTGGACAATAAGACTATCAATTTCGGAACGGCAGGTCCGAATATAGTGCAGAAACCCATGCCTAATCACGGGGCAAACGCCATTCTAACGGAGGAAGGGTTGAATCTGATTATGAATGTTGAAGACTTGAAGACGCCGCTGAGCGAGATAAAGAGCCGACTGTTACAAGGGGGTGTTTACCCAGGATGTAACGAGTATTGCTTAGACTGTTGGACCCTAGCTGGAGGGTGTGATGATTTGAAGAAGGGCATTCAGGCTTTAATTGATGAAGGCATATTGCAGTTTGACCAAGCAGCCACTGAAGAGCCCGCAGGGGCAGTAGCAGATAATCAGAATGATGTGGCCACTGTGACAATTCCTCGGAAGACGATCACTATTGCAGCACCAGCTCAACGCCCACCGATCACCATAACTAAGGCCGGGCCAATCCCGTACGAGAACACGAAAGCAGTCCCATGGTCGTATGGGTTGGAAGTATATTGTGACGGAATAAAAATTGATGTTAATAAACAGCCAGCCGAGACTGTGGATAACGTTGTTGGTTCGGGGGGTATGACAAGGCGTGGTAAGGTCTTTATATCTCCTGAAGTGGAGGCTGAAAGACTAGCGAAAGGAAAAGGGAAAGCGGTTGAGAATGTTCCGGTGCAAGCGAGTGAAAAAGAAGCAGCATCAAAGGATGTAGAAGAGTTCATGCGCTTGATTCGGAAAAGTGATTATAAGATTGTGGAGCATCTGCAGCAGACGCCGTCCAAAATATCTATCCTGTCATTGCTGTTGTGTTCGGAAGCCCACAGAAATGCTTTGCTGAAAGTCCTGGACACTTCTTTTGTACCCCAAGACGTCTCCGTAAATCAGCTAGAAGGAGTGTTGGCACATGTGAATGCAGGCCACAGTCTGGGATTTACTGATTTTGACTTGACTCCGAAAGGGAGAGATCATAATATGACACTACACGTATCTGTTGAGTGTAGAGGATCAGTAATGTCACACGTCTTGGTTGACACCGGGTCATCTTTGAATGTGCTGCCCAAGAAGGCGATGATGAAGTTGGATGTTAGAGGAATCTTGTGCACACCTAGCGACTTGGTAGTCAGAGCGTTTGACGGCACGCGGAGAACAGTCTTTGGATCGATTACCTTGCCTCTGCAGGTGGGGCCGGAAGTGTTTGCAACGGAGTTTTATATCATGGATATACAGCCTGCGTACAGCTGCTTGCTTGGAAGACCCTGGATTCATGGAGCCGGGGCAGTCACGTCCACCCTGCATCAGAAGTTAAAATATATGGTTGGAGACAGCGTAGTCACCGTGTGCGGAGAGGAGGACATCCTGGTCAGCCATCTGTCGTCATTTAAATATGTGGAGGTCGACGGAGAGATCCACGAAACACCCTGCCAGGCATTCGAAGGTTTGCGCATCAAGGACAAAGGTCCCGGGCCGAGCAAAGTGCCAGAGATAGCCGTCTCCTCGTACAAAGAGGTTCAAGCCCTAGTAGAAGCAGGAGAAGCAAAGGGCTGGGGCAAAGTGCTGGACATTCCTGTGAAGATGGACCGGTTCGGGTTGGGATACCAACCGTCGTCATCCACTCCTTCCGTGGGGGCACCCCGTTTCAGAAAGCCAATCACCATCCTTGCCAATGGAGTATGTCATGAGACTGTCAATGCTGCTTCGGAGTCTGATGAAGGAGACAGCGACTGTGATATGGATGCCTGGATTCAGCCAAGCACGCCAGGACAAGGACTGTGCAACTGGTCTATTCAGGAGCTTGTTCCTGTGACTTTTAAACAGTAATGCTTTGCTTTATTAATTGTTGAATAATCTGATGTCTTGCCCGGGGCATCAGGATTTGCTTAGGGCTGTGTTGTTATAAACATTGCGTGTTAATCATTGAATAAATGGCGTTTTTTCATGTGCAAATACTGTAATCCCTGTCTTTCTTGTTTTATATTTTTCAATAAAATGGCAACGTGGTCGTTCGCTTTATACGCATTTTGAAGCGCTTAACCGTTCCTTTTGCAGGATAACATTTTCAGATGACATCCTTGAACCACCCATGACTCGTCCCGACTTCGAGCACCCGGTATTCCAGGCCAAAGAAGAGGTCGTTGAGGATAGCGACGTTCCTGAAGAACTGTCTTGGTTAGTGAAGCAAGAGGAAAGAGCCATTCTGCCTCATGACGAGGTCATCGAAATTATCAACTTCGGGTCGGAAGGGGTTGAGAAAAATATTCGTATTGGAGCCGCACTGCAGGGTGATATCAAGCGAAGACTGGTTGAAATGCTTCGAGAGTATAATGATGTCTTCGCTTGGTCATATGAAGATATGCCGGGGCTCGATACAGACATGGTTGTGCATCGCCTGCCACTGAAAGAAGATTGCCCGCCGGTCAAACAAAAGCTTCGCAGAACTCGACCAGATATGGCAATGAAGATCAAAGAGGAAGTACAAAAGCAGTGGGACGCTGGTTTCCTGGCTGTGACAAAGTATCCCTCATGGGTTGCCAACATCGTACCGGTGCCAAAGAAAGATGGCAAGGTTCGAATGTGTGTGGATTATCGAGATTTGAATAAAGCAAGCCCAAAAGACGATTTTCCACTTCCTCACATTGACGTGTTAGTTGATAATACCGCTCAATACTCCGTATTCTCCTTCATGGATGGCTTTTCGGGCTATAATCAAATTAAAATGGCGCCAGAGGATATGGAGAAGACTACTTTCATAACGCCTTGGGGAACATTTTGCTACAAAGTGATGCCCTTTGGTTTGAAAAATGTTGGGGCAACATATCAGCGTGCGATGACGACTCTTTTCCATGACATGATGCATAAAGAGATCGAAGTTTATGTTGACGATATGATTGCCAAATCCCAGACGGAGGAAGAGCATCTGGTGAATTTGTTGAAGTTGTTTAAAAGGCTTAGGAAGTTCAGGCTGAGGCTGAACCCTAACAAATGCACCTTCGGGGTGAGATCGGGTAAGCTCCTGGGTTTATCGTAAGCGAAAGAGGAATAGAGGTCGATCCTGCTAAAATAAAAGCGATTCAAGAAATGCCGACGCCTAAAACAGAGAAAGAGGTGCGCGGGTTTTTAGGGAGGTTGAACTACATTGCCCGGTTCATATCTCACCTAACGGCCACGTGTGAACCATTATTCAAGCTGTTGAAGAAAGATCAAGCTGTAACGTGGAACGAAAATTGTCAAAAGGTGTTCGATAAAATAAAGCAGTATTTGCAGGAGCCTCCTATTTTGATGCCCCCAGTGGCAGGTAGACCCTTGATAATGTATTTGACGGTTCTTGAGGGAAGCATGGGTTGTGTTCTCGGTCAACACGACGAGACGGGGAGAAAAGAGCATGCGATCTATTACCTGAGTAAGAAATTTACAGACTGCGAATCTCGATATTCAATGCTGGAGAAAACTTGTTGCGCGCTAGCCTGGGCCGCCAAGCGTTTGAGGCAGTACATGCTGAATCATACAACCATGCTCATCTCGAAGATGAATCCTATCAAATATGTATTTGAAAAGCAGGCGTTGTCAGGCAGAATTGCCCGTTGGCAGATGGTCTTGACCGAATATGATATTCAATACGTCTCGCAAAAGGCTATAAAGGGGGGTGTGCTGTCCGAGTATCTGGCGGAGCAGCCTATTGAAGAGTACCAATCGATGAGATTTGATTTTCCTGACGAGGATATCATGTATCTAAAGATGAAAGATTGCAAAGAGCCGTTGCCAGACGAAGGACCGGAGTTGGGTTCCAAATGGAAGATGATATTTGACAGAGCTGTGAATGCTTACGGTAGCGGAATAGGGGCAATCATCACTACGCCACACGGGTCGCACATCCCGTTTACTGCCCGACTGACCTTTGCTGTTACCAATAATGAGGCCGAATACGAAGCCTGTATAATGGGGCTTGAAGAAGCCATTGATTTGCGAATCAAAAATTTAGACGTATACGGAGACTCAGCTCTGGTGGTGAACCAGATCAAAGGGGAATGGGAGACACGGCAGCCCAATTTGATACACTACATGAACTATGCAAGGAGATTGTTGCCTTTCTTCGACAAAGTTGAATTGCATCATGTACCGCGAGCAGAGAATCAAATGGCTGACGCCCTGGCCACTTTGTCTTCCATGTACAAAGTCAACTTCTGGAACGAGGCTCCCAGAATCATTATCTCTCGGCTTGACAGGCCAGCTTATGTATTTGCTATTGATGAAGCATCTGATGACAAACCATGGTATTTCGATATCTTTAATTTCCTAAAGAATAAAGAGTATCCGGCTGGGGCATCCAGTCAAGATCAGAGGACTCTCAGGAGATTAGCAGGCAATTTCTATTTGAACCCAGATGGCGTCTTATACAGAAGAAACCACGATTTGGTGCTGTTGCATTGTGTAGACGAAAAAGAGGCAAAGTTGCTCATGGAAGAAATACACGAAGGTACCTTTGGTACGCATGCTGGCGGACATGCTATGACGAGAAAACTGCTGCGGGCAGGTTATTTTTGGCTGACCATGGAAACTGATTGTTTCAAGTTTGCAAGGAAGTGTCACAAATTCCAAATCTATGCTGATAAGATCCATGTGCCTCCAAGTCCTCTAAATGTGATGTCATCACCTTGGCCATTTTCGATGTGGGGAATCGATATGATTAGAAAGATCGAGCCGACAGCTTCTAACGGGCATCGGTTCATCCTAGTAGCAATCGATTATTTCACCAAGTGGGTGGAAGCGGCGTCTTACGCAAATGTAACGAAGCAAGTGGTGGCCAGATTTATCAAGAGAGATATCATCTGCCGATATGGGATTCCCGAGCGGATAATCACGGACAACGGTTCAAACCTGAATAACAAAATGATGAAGGAGCTCTGTCAGAATTTCAAGATCGAACATCACAACTCCTCCCCTTACCGACCCAAGATGAATGGCGCTGTTGAGGCGGCCAATAAGAATATCAAGAAGATCGTTCAGAAAATGGTGGTGACCTATAAGGATTGGCATGAAATGCTACCTTTTGCTTTGCACGGTTATCGTACGACGGTACGCACATCAACCAGGGCAACCCCGTTCTCGTTAGTATACGGAATGGAAGCGGTACTACCGTTGGAAGTTGAGATCCCCTCGCTGAGGGTATTGCAAGACGTTCAGCTGGACGAAGCAGAATGGGTGAAGGACAGATTGAACCAACTGAGCTTAATGGATGAGAAGAGGCTAGCTTCTCTAGCATACGGTCGTTTGTACCAGAGCCGAATGAAGAAAGCGTACGACAAGAAGATACATCCGCGAAGCTTTCAGACGGGCGACCTTGTGCTGAAAAGGATTCTCCCGCCGCAAGCAGATCACAGGGGCAAGTGGACCCCCAACTACGAAGGGCCATACGTTGTCAGGAAGGTCTTTTCAGGAGGAGCGTTGTTGTTGTCCACCATGGACGGAGAAGACTTCACATCGCCTGTGAATTCGGACGCAGTTAAAAAATACTTTGCTTAAAACAGACCCGCTGGACAGAAAAGGAGAGTCCAGGCAAAAATGGGGCATCCTGGCGAACCAAAAACAGAATAAAAGGTTCGGGCAAAAGTTAGGGATAAAATTGAAAAATGTACACCCGCGAAGTTGAAAACCTACACTGGGCGACTTCGGCAAAAAGGGGTATCCCGGTGAACTGAAAACCCGTAAAGGGCGGTTCACGCAAAAGTTAGGGATTTGAAAAGCAAATGACTGCGGTCCGAATTGGATAATTGCAATAAGCATCAACGCGGGAGAATACATTTGAGGAGTCAGTTATCCGATACAATCTCTTTAGAAGTAGGTATACCGGGAAAGCATTAGAGTCGGGCGAGTCATGGGAGGATCAGTTCGTGGTGTTCATCTGCATCCCGTTGCCGACATGTGTACAAATTTAAGTTGTCAATATTTATGCTTCTTGTGCATACTTGTATATTTGCTTTGTGTAGCTTCCTCATTTCAGGAGTTACATCCCGTGTACAAAACTCCGCCCATTCAGGGGCCCAATCAATAAATACGTTATTCAAGTACTTGACACTGTTCTTTACTGTTTTGTGCATGATTAACGCCTAAGTTTGATGCAACTAGCATGAGTATAACGTCGCTGGCCCTTGCCAACAGTTGCTAAAGCTTTGAATTAACTGAAAATAACGTCACTAACCTGAGTTGATTTGGTTGCATAGGCTTGTCTTGTCTTGTTTGTGTTGTTGCAGGTTTCATAACCGTACGAGGAAGATGATCGAAAGATTGCAATAACAAAAGACTCAGCCTTCATGCAGGTCATGTAGGTTCTTCCTGAAGAAGGATCGAACTCTCCAGCTAGTCGTAGCTTGTGCAGCAGAATTGGCGATTCCAAGATTATAAGGCTGTGGTGAGCTGTATCCAGGCAGTTTACCTTTCCCCGCGGGGTCATTTACTCTCCCAGGGGAGTCGGTTGATTTTCCCAGGAGAATCATCCCATCCCCAGCGAAGTTCTCTTGCCAACTAGGGTGTTTTCATTCCTCCCAGTGGAACTCGAAGATTAAGACTCTCCCCAGCAGAGTTGGTTGTGGGTCCTGGCATACTGTGTAATATTAGTTCACTCTCCAGCAGAAATCCAATCGTACTATGCACATCTGCTATTCCCCAGCAAAGTTATATTCCCTAGCAGGGGGTTACCTCAACAAGGTGTTTGGTTTAAATTCCTAATTTCCCAGCTGAGTCGACTTCGCCCTTCCAGCATTTATTTTGCTGGAATAATTCTGTGGCACCTGGCTATCCCCAACGAAGTTGGCATTATCTTCAGCATTTATTTTGCTGAAACAGTTCCTGTATTTTAGCAATTCAGGTAGAGAGAGCTCTTGCTCAAGTGAACTACCAAACATTCAAGATCTCGGCATGAGACAGCCAATGATAACGTCAGCTCGGCAGTATTCCCCACAGAGCTACCAGGATAAGTTTCTCTTTATTTCCAAGCAGAGTTATTTGTCATCAAGGGGTTCCAGGAATCAGAATTTCAGAAGTTGCCTCCGGTCATCAGAACAGGCATCCGGTAGTTTTGGTTTCCAGGTATCCCCAGTAGAGTCCGCCCCAAAGTCGCTGTCACGTCGATGCTAAGAAGTTTGTGGGTGGGGTCAAGGGAGAACTCAGTCCTGACGTGGACAAATTATTCCTACATTGACGGGACTTCTTCAGAAGTGGGCATCCTAACGTGGACAGGTTTATTTCCCCGGGTTGGGGGAGTGTGTTAGTCCTAACGTGGGTAGATTCGGGTTCTCGAAATTGGTGGAATGGGAAGTCATGACGTTGACAAAAATGATTACTCTTTGTGTTGGTGTCCTGACGTGGACCAGTTACTCTCAGCAGTTATCTTTCTTCGTGTTGGCAAAACGTGGGTCCGGACGGGGACAGATCAGACAAAGGCGGGAGTCCTGACGTGGACAAGTCTTATTGCCTCAGCGGGTCGAAGATTCCTGAGTCCTGACGTGGACAAATCTAGACGAAAGCATGGGTCCTGACGTGAGCGAATCTATTCCTTACGTGGAAAAAGAGGTTTCAGTTCCTTACGTGGAAGAGCGAGTTTATTCCTAACGTGGAAAAAGATGGAGATTCCTTACGTGGAAAGGAAGAGATTATTCCTGACGTGGAAGAGTTTAGTCCTGACGCGGACAGATCAAAGAAGTTATTCCTAACGTGGAAGAAGAAGATAGATTCCTTACGTGGAAAACTTAGCCCTGACGTGGACGGATTCAGAAGAAGAAGTATGCCTAACGTGGAAAGAAGGCGTGTTCCTTACGTGGAAGAGAAAGAGAAACTTCAGGTCCTTACGTGGAAAGATGGGAGTCCTTACGTGGACAAATCAGAAAAATGGTTCCTTACGGGGAAAGGAGATCGTGTTCCTTACGAGGAAAGGATTGAGTCCTTACGCGGACACATAGGAGGAGGATTCCTTACGTGGAGAGAGCGGAGTCCTTACGTGGACAGATTAAGATGGCATTCCTTATGTGGAAAAATGTAGTCATGACGCGGACAAATCGGAAAGAGTTGGTTTCCTTACGTGGAGAGATTGGGGTCCTTACGTGGACGGATTCAAGAAGAGCTGATTCCTGACGTGGAAGAATGATGTACTCCTTACGTGGAAAGGTGAGTCCTAACGTGGACAGGTCCAGAACCAAAGTTGTATTCCTTACGCGGAAAGATGGAAGTCCTGACGCGGACATGTCGAGTGGTATTGGGGTCCTTACGTGGACGGAGTGATATAGTTCTCCTTATATGGAAAGAAGATTGCTTCTTGACGTGGAAAGATGAAAGGTTTAGTCCTGACGTGGACAGATGCAGAAGAGATGATTCCTTACGTGGATGGTGTTATTCCTAACGTGGAAGAGTCTATTCCTAACATGGACGATTTATTGGAACATCCCCCAGCGGAGTTGCCGAGATTTTTCTGGGTTAACAGCAAGTGGAGTCCTAATGTGGACAGGTTCTAGTTGAGATTTCTTCGTATTGATGACAGACAGAGTCCTAATGTGGACAAGCAAGCAATCTGTTATCCCCAGCGTGGTCGTTACGAGATCAGTGAGCGGCTGCAAACAGTCAGATCCAGGCAGTGGATGTCGTTACCCCAAGCAGGGGTGCAGTTTATTTCTGCGGTTGGCAAATTTCTGGGTTCCTAGTATTCAACCGTCTCGTACCGCGAGTGTCTGAAGGCTCCGAGCTCTTCACCCAATCGGGTCCAAGTCGCTTGAATAGGGGCAGCTGTTGCACCCTAGAATTTGCCCAACCTTATTCACTTGGTTTATGTTTCAGTATCATTAGCATTTGCATAAAGAGTCATGTACATAGGTTACTCATCTGCATAGCATAAGCACAGCAAGTCATTCAACAGGGGACCAATCATTATTCTCATATCTAGAGGCCTATCCAGGGGTTATTATCCTAATTCCATCCCATTCAAGTCATCAGAAAAGAATTTGAGAGCAGAGAGTTCAGCAGATCAAGCCTGGAGTCTATCCCCTATCTGAGGGTATCTGAGGGTCAACAAGGGGGTTGTGAGCTGTAAATGGAAGGCATTGGGAGTATCTAGACATCTTGGAGGACTTAGAAAGTCATTTGGATAAGGAGACAAGTTGTTGAGGTGATCACAAGAATTGCAGTTGAAGACAGTCAACTAGGGTTTCATCTGGGTCAACCCTAGGTCAACCCTAGGTCAATTGACTGATTGAAAGGCATTAAGGGCTATTGGAGAGATGTGGGGTCCATCATTTGACATGGAGAATAAGGATATGTTGTTGTGCTAAGAAGAATTCAAGAGAAATCAAGGAGAGGAGGAGTTTCTAAATTAGGGTTTCTCTGTAAAATCCCCTAGTTTAGGTCAAATTTCCAAGCAAGATAAGTCAAACTACAAGCTTCAAATGGATCCTTGGCCAACATGAAACTTGTATAGGATCTCAAGACCTTTAATTTGAGTGGTGGAAGACATCAAGGAGATTTATAGAACTCAAGTTATGGTCCTTGCAAGTTACAGGTCATCTGAGGTATCTGAAATTTTGTCTGTGAAAGTGACTTGACTTCCAAGCAATTTTTACCCCTCAAGGAGATTTCAAATGAATTTCTGGTCAACATAAGAATTGTTCCTCATTGTCTTAGCTTTCTATAATGGTATGGTATTCCTTCATATGATGTGTGGAACTCAACTTGTGGTCTTGGCAAGCAAAGGGTATTTTGGTCATTTGTGAATTACAGGTCATTTTAACCTATGCCCAAAACTCATACAAGGAGGCCTCAAATGAAAAAACTTACAACATAAAACTTGCTCCAAATGACATTTTGAGTCTATAAAAGTGACCATGAGAGATTGTAAATGTCCATAGCATAAGGTTTCAAAATTGGTGAATTTAATGAAGGAAAATGGCTTAAAAAATGGTATTTTTCATATCTTGGCCAAATGATGCAAAATTATAGGTCATTTTGAATGGAAAAAGCATTTTAAAAACATTGGCTAAAGTGGAATTTTGAGCTTAGGTCATAATTTGTGAGTTATCCATGGTTGCTTGAATTGAAAGTAACATAATCCAAATTGAAAGGGAAAAGTGTAAGGGAAATTTCTCCAATGTTCTAGGAGGTTCTAATGCAACCTATATATTCATGCAAGCTGATTCATGCAAGGGTTGGTGCTCCCATTTGTCAAAAATCTCCATTTTCATCCATTTTCTTATTCTTCCATAAGATACTCAAACTCTTACAAATCTCTCAAAATTCTCACATCTTTGGATTGAATCATCATCATCATCATTCAAACCCTAGGATTCACATCAAGAAGTGGTTGAATTGA
This sequence comes from Lathyrus sativus, assembly GCA_963859935.3. NCBI lineage: Eukaryota > Viridiplantae > Streptophyta > Magnoliopsida > Fabales > Fabaceae > Lathyrus > Lathyrus sativus. The sequence continues at coordinate 439,174,791 of OZ012741.1, read as the reverse complement.
TCAAGGATCATACCTATTATCTTCTTCATTCCAAGTTGCACTTTCATCCAAAACCCATTGAAACTTCTTCTATCATTCTGATTTCTGTCACTATCATCATCTACTGTCATCATGGAGTAATTGGCACAAGAGATTGGAGAGAATTCGTGGCTGTGTGAAGAGATTCAGTTTGAAACTCCAACTTGCATGAAGGATGGAATAGCATGATTCACAAGGATTAAGCACAAATCATTGCAAACAGAAGCATATTCATTCATTGGAGATCGTTTTCAGCAAGTATCAAAGGTTGAATTGAGGTCTAGCTACCATCACCATCATCAAGTGCAAGGTATGTAAACTTCTTCGAATCTCACTATTCTGGCTGGTAGAGATCATGTGGTTAGGATAATGTTGTTTAGAAACCCTAGAGGATCAATTCTTGAAGTTTAGGGATAGATTCATGGAGATCCATGACAGGTTGCCATTTCTGTTGGCTTCGAGAATAAGCTGTGTGTTGGGTTATAATCAATGTGATGAAGCATAGAATAATGAGGCAAGCATGTAGAATATCTGTGGATCATCAGGTTTGAGTTCTGGCAACTTTGACCTCAGGCAAGCATGGTGTGCCCTGAATTTCGTGCTCTCTGTTTGGAGTGTACAATGAGAGTTAGGGAAAACTAGGATTAGACATGGATTCCTTGAGTTTTGTAGAGTATTTTAGGGCTTGGAGTTTTTATTTTTCATCAAGAAAGCATGGAGAACGAGTGAGTGGAACCTTCGTGCATGGAGTGCATGACTGAAACCCTAGGCGCTGGAGGTTGAAGAAGGGTGGAGAGCCGTACGATGGAGGTTGGACTTTTGACCTGGGGAGAGTATCCAACGGCTGTGATTCACGCTTCAATCTGGTGGGAAAATTTGAAATCCCAAACGCACCGTTTCACTAATTGGGGGGATTGGGCTCAGAGAGCTATTCGCACCCCCCATTCTGATGGGCCCAACGCGCTTAACTTGGTTTTCTTGCTTTTCTCACCCCCTCCATCTTATTTCTTTATATTTTCTTTTATTTTCTTTAATTTTTTCATGCATCTTCTAAAATTCATAATAAATAGTAAAATCATCATTTTTAATTCATTCTTTTTGCATATTTTTCTTTAGGATGTCTAGAAAATTATAAAAAATAAAAATTGCATTTTATTTTTTATTTGATATTTTTCCCATATTTTCTAAATAAATAACATTTTAAATGGCTTCATTTCATACATGATTTTGTTAATTTTTGTTCTATTAGATACTTCCATATTTTTCATCCCTTCTTTTTAGGTTGTTTAGTTTAGACATCAAACTTGTAGATACAATTTAGTTCCCATTTTTAGAAATTAATTTTAGGTGCTTAATATAGGCTTGAACAACATGGATAAAACTAGGGTTTTAAGTAATGACTTAGGAGATTTGATTCTTTTCCCTTAGGACTTAGGGTTTGAATAGTTTAGTTATGGGACTATAGGGGCTATGGGTAGTTATTAGATCCCTTAGGAAAAGTCAGGATGCCCCTACTGCTATTAATATGCTGTATATCTGATTGACTGGTGTGGTGTGCCCTCTGGGGATTATTGCTTGCTTGTGTGGGTATTGGGATTGTCTGGGGACTTGGGAGAGCTGAAGACTTGAGGAGATGAAGACCATTGGAGATCCAGAGATTGAATAGCAATTGCCAGAGTTGAAGAGGAGGTTCTTGCTAGCAGCTGCTGAGGAGACTAGGGTTTAGGAGCTAGGCAGAGCTCTAGATTAGAAAGCTTGCTTCTCAAACATAGACGGCTTTGTTTGCCTCTATCCTTTCTCTATGATTCAAAGTCTCTTTCAAATATCCACCTCCTTCCTTTGGAAGGATCAGTGAATATATTTGAAAGATAGAACTTTTGAGAGGAAACTTTCTGTTTAATGTTAACAATTGATGAACCACCCTTGGTAGGTAATTAACTGTCTAACATTCATTCACCTCATCTGGTTGACTGATGTTCATCCTAGAGCCTGAGACTTGAAGAAAAGCCATTGCAGATGGAAGACAGATGATCAAAGCCCTTGCCTGGAGACCATGAAGATGGAGACTGATGCTTGTTGAAGCCCATAAATGATTGGATATTACTTGAAGCCAGATGTTGATTCAGAGCTGCTGATGCTGTTTATTTTTGCTGTATTTCATTTCTGATGTATTGATTGGTTTTATGGGCTGTATTGTTTGTTGGTTCCCCTGTTGGGTTGAAAGTGAAGTCTGTTCACTTTTGCCTATTGTTTTCTAGGTTCGAGGTTGAGTGGAACTCCCTTGCCTCGCTTGTACTGTTGCATCCATGCATTTTACTGCTTTATTATATCTGATATTGTTTCTGTTTCTGCCTATCCCTTAGGATCTCTGTTTCTCTCTGTGCAAGAGAGGAGCATGATAGACACTAGGTCTTAACACATGCATGATAACATTAGGTTAGTTTGTTTCCCTTCGCAACCGTAGGTTAGATTTCTGTCTCTTTCTTTCTCAAAACAAACAGAAAAACACATAAAGATTTCAAACACAATAAAAGACACTTCTTCCGTAAAAGAATGTGAACTCATCAAAGCGTCATTTTTGTCCGCCGGGACTGCTAATCAAGAAAACCTTTTTCAGAAGGAATAAAATCAACCAAGACAAGCTTGTGTCGTACGTGGCCCGAACTACGTTTGCTCTGATCTTCCATGCTGTGTGGAAGTACGTAGGCATAGGATGCGATATCCTAGCGAGCAACCTTCCCCTCCTTTCCCGTAGGTAGGCGAACTACGTTGACTCTGATTTCTCGTTCCAGACGGGAATACGTAGGCATAAAGTGCGATACTTTGCCGAGTCATTTTTATTTTTCATTTTATTTTTCATTCTCTTTTAACCCCTGACCAATAGTTTAGATAGAATAACAATCCATACCCGAAAACAAGCGTGGATCCCGTCGAGTACGACGGACGTGAGGGGTGCTAATACCTTCCCCTTGCGTAACCGACTCCCGAATCCAGGTTTTGGTTGCGACGACCATACCTTTCCCGTGTTGTGTGAGGTTTACTCTGAGCGTTTCCTTTCCCTCCCGTGGGATAAATAACGCACGGTGGCGACTCTTCTGTTCAGCCGACGCCGATTTTCGCAGTAGCGACACCAAGTAGGAACGGAATTTGTCAAGAGCGAACACGACTGCTAAGAGTTCCTTTTCTGTTGTGGCGTAGTTCACTTGGGCAGGGTCTAATGTTCTACTGGCGTAGTAGATAGAGTGAAGCTTCTTATCCTTCCTTTGTCCTAGAACTGCGCCTACGGCGTAATCACTCGCATCGCACATGATTTCGAATGATAGTCGCCAATCTGGGGGTTGCATGATTGGTGCGGTGATAAGTGCTGACTTTAGAGTTTCGAATGCCTCTAAGCATTCCTTGTTGAAGATGAACTCGACATCTTTCATTAACAAACCTGTAAGAGGTTTTGTGATTTTCGAGAAATCCTTTATGAATCTTCGGTAGAATCCAGCGTGTCCTAAGAAGCTTCGTATTTCTCGTACGGTTTTCGGAGGCTGGAGATCCTTTATGATCTCTATTTTAGCTTTGTCGACTTCAATCCCTTTTTCAGAGATGACGTGTCCTAAAACGATGCCTTGTCGGACCATGAAATGGCATTTTTTCCAATTAAGGACAAGGTTCACTTTGGCGCATCTTTTGAGTACCATTTCTAAATTCGACAGGCAGCTTTCGAAGCTTTGTCCGCATACAGAGAAGTCATCCATGAACACTTCCATGATGTCCTCTATGAAATCTGCGAAGATTGCCATCATGCATCTTTGAAAGGTTGCTGGAGCATTGCATAGTCCGAACGACATTCGGCGGTAGGCAAAAGTACCATAGGGACAGGTGAATGTTGTCTTTTCCTGGTCGTCGGGGTGAATAGGGATTTGAAAGAATCCCGAATAACCATCTAAATAGCAGAAGTACGAATGTTTCGCTAGTCTCTCCAACATTTGGTCTATGAAAGGTAAATGGAAGTGATCTTTCCGAGTTGCCTTGTTTAGTTTTCTGTAGTCGATACACATCCTGTTTCCGGTCACAACTCTTTGGGTTATCGATTCGCCTTTCGCATTTTTCACTACAGTAACGCCTCCTTTCTTGGGTACTACGTGTACTGGGCTGACCCATTGGCTGTCGGAGATTGGGTATATGATTCCTGCGTCTAGTAGCTTTTTCACCTCGTCTTTGACTACAGTGCTTAGGATCGGGTTTATCCTTCTCTGATGTTCTCTTGAAGTTTTGCAGTCTTCCTCCAGCATGATACGGTGCATACAGATGGAGGGACTTATGCCTTTTAGATCGCTTATATTATAGCCTAACGCAGTTGGGTATCTCCTTAGGAATTCTAATAATCGCTCAGTTTCTGACTGTCCTAAGTTAGCGTTTACTATTACTGGTCTTTTGAATTCTGTATCTAGGAATTCATACCTGAGAGTTTTGGGTAGCTCTTTAAGTTCTAAAGCTGGGTTTTTCGGACCTGACATGTGATTTGGAGTGAGTGCTAAGATCTCGCTCAGACTATCATCTTTGTATGGTGCACGCCAATTGTCGTCTTCATGAATATCAGGGATCGGGATTTTGATGATTTCAGAATATGTAGTTTCCTCCTTTTCTAATTCTCGTATTCATTCGTCAATTACATCTACTATATAGCATGTGTCATCGATGGGTGGTGCCTTCAAGAATTTAGTAAGGATGAACTCTATCTTTTCTTCTCCTACTTCGAATGTTAGTCGTCCTTTCTTTACGTCTATAATAGCTCCAGTTGTAGCTAGGAACGGTCTTCCTAGGATAATTGGGGTAACAGAGTCCTCTTTGATGTCCATGATTATGAAGTCGGTTGGGATGTAGAATTGTCCTATGCGTACTGGAACATTTTCCAGTATTCCGACGAGGTATTTGACTGATCGGTCGGCCAATTGTACGGACATTTTAGTTGGTCTTAGTTCTCCCATACTCAGCTTTTTGCATATAGATAAAGGCATGACGCTTATACTGGCTCCTAAATCGCATAGAGCTTTGTCTATTATGAACTTTCCTATGACGCAGGGTATGGAAAAACTACCTGGGTCATTTAGTTTAGGACGCATGTGGTTTTGAATGATTGCGCTACATTCGGCAGTAAGTGTCACTGTCTCATTATCCTCTATTTTCCTTTTATTAGACAAGATTTCTTTAAGAAACTTATCGTATGACGGCATTTGAGTTATCGCTTTTGTGAATGGAATAGTGATGTTTAGTTGTTTCAGAAGTTCAACAAATTTCTTGAATTTTCCTGAAGTTTTGGAATTTATTAATCTTTGAGGATAAGGGATAGGTGGTTTATATGGCGCTGGAGGCACATATGAGTTTTCATCTTTCTGCTCGTCACATTCCTTCTTTTCTGTTTCAGACTCCTTTTCGGTTAGTTTATCGGATTTTTGTTGCATTACTAAATCTTCGTTTCTAGGATCTGTTGGGCCTTCCAATTCTTTTCAACTTCTTAATATAACAGCGTTTGCGTGACCTTTTGGATTAGGTTCGGGTTGTCCTGGAAATGTTCCAGCTGGGGCAGCTGCAGAGGCTTGTTGTTGGGCCACTTGTGATATCTGCGTTTCGAGCATTTTATTGTGGGTGGCTAAAGCGTCTACTTTTCCGGTCAGCTGTTTAATTTGCTCGCTAGTGTGTATGTTTTGATTTAGGAATTCTTTGTTTGTTTGAGCTTGAGTAGCTATGAATTTTTCCATCATCAACTCGAGGTTTGATTTCCTAGGGGCAGTCTGGGCAGCAGCTGGTTTCTGATATCCTGGTGGAGCACCTGGTGCTTGCAAGGCATTATCGTTCTTGTAGGAAAAGTTTGGGTGGTTCCTCCATCCTGGGTTGTAAGTATTTGCGTAAGGATTTCCTTGAGCGTAATTTACTTGGTCTGGTGGGATTCCGGCCAACAATGGGCACTCGGGCGCATTATGAGTGGCGATTCCGCATAACTCGCAGTTTGGAGTTACAGCAGCGACGGTTGCAGTGGGGTTAACGGTCAGACTGTCGATTTTCTGTTCTAGAGCATCTACTTTAGCGTTGAACTTTTCAAGGCTGCTGATCTCGTACATCCCACCTTTCGCTGTGGGTTTCTCTGCTAGAATGCGTTCACCTCCCCATTAGCAGTGGTTCTGAGACATGTTTTCGATTAGTTGATAGGCTTCGTCGTATGGCTTATCCATAAGTGCACCGCCCGCTGCGGCGTCTACCGTTAATCTGGTGTTGTATAGAAGCCCATTATAGAAAGTATGGATCGTCACCCAGTCTTCTAGACCAAGGTGAGGACATGTTCTCATCATATCTTTGAACCTTTCCCACGCTTCGTAGAGAGATTCAGTGTCTTTTTGGCGAAATCCGTTGATTTGGGCTCTAAGCATAGCAGTTTTGCTTGGCGGAAAGTATCTCGCTAAGAAAACGTTCTTCAATTGTTCCCACGTCATAACGGAATTGGGTGGTAAGGATTGTAACCATGTCCACTGTAACACCCATTTTAATTATTTAGTCATTTTATTATTATTTTAAATATTATATGTTGATGTGCCCTTTGGTAGGGTGTATTTGATGATGTTTGGTGGGTGTCCCTGAGATGGGAGGATCATTGGTGGTAATTTGGTGAGTTTATAATAATATAAGAAATAATAGTAATATTGGTGGTGGTATTATTATTATTATTATTATTATTATTATTGTTATTATTATTATTATTATTATTATTATTATTATTATTATTATTATTATTATTATTATTATTATTATTATTATTATTATATTTATGATTATTATTAATATTTGTAGTAATATTATTAATATGGAGAATATAATATTATTATTAATATAGTTATTATATTATTATGATTTTTGGTGTGAATATGATAATATAATGAATAATAGTAATATTGGTGGGGGTATTATTATTATTATTATTATATATATTAGTATATTTATTAGTATTATTAATATTATTATTATTTTGGGGAGATAATAATATTATTACTATTATTATTATTATTATTATTATTATTATTATTATTATTTTGGTGAGATAATAATAATATTATTATTAATAGTATTATTATGATTAGTATTATTAATATTAGTAATATTATATTAGTATTATTAATATTAAGATTATTATTATTAATATTATTTTATTATTAGTATTAATATAATTGTTATTATTATCATTAGTATTATTATTATTATAATTATAATTATTGTTGGGTGTATTACTATTATTATTATTATGTTGAATATTACTATAATATTATAATAGTATTATATTATATTATATTATATTATTATTATTATTATTATTATCATTATAATGATTATTATAATTATTATATTAGAATTATTATTGGGAATATTAGTGGTTGGAATAAGTAAAATAAGAGGTGGAAGGGTCATTGGGAAGATAGAATGGAAATATGAAAAGTCATGATAGAAACCGTGAAGAAGGAAATATGAAGGGGTAGCAAGTAGATATTAGAAAAGTTGGAATAGAGAGAAAAAAGATTACCATAGATCGTGGGAAATTGGTGTGATAATAATAATAATATTATTATTATTATGATTATTATTATTATTATTATTATTATTATTATTATTATTATTATTATTATGTTATTTTTATTAGTTATTATTATTATTGGGATAGGAAATAAAAAGGAAAATAGAATATGAAGGGGTGGGGGAAGTATTAGAGAAAATAACACGATAGAAAGAGGGAAGAGAGAAAGAGCGATAGAAAGAGAGAAGAGGAAAGAACGAGAGAAGTGAGAAAAACGAAGGAAAAAGGGAACGAAGAACGGAAAGAAAAGAGGAGGCCAAGAGACCAAATCCAGGAAGAATTTCATCGATCAACCGATTAACAAGGTAAGGGGGGAGAAACTTGATTGGGAATGGTATATACATGTATAGGGTAGTGGGGATTCCTTAACCCCGTAGAAATGTATCGTTGATGAAGTTTTATATTGACATGCTATTGATTGTTGAGTTATGTTGATGTTGATGGATTGAAATATGTTGATGGTTGGTGAATTGTTGTTTTTGGTTAATTTGGCGTATAGGTTGGGTTTACGGTTTTAGGGAAGTTCTGTGTGACCTTTTTGATGTGTCGATAGATTGTTTAAGTGATGACTTTGGAATAATATGTATATGATGATGTACGGATGTTTGATGTTGCCATTGTTGATTGACTGTTGGTGTTGGTTTGGTTTGAGTAAGGTTCAGAGTAACTCTGAAGTGTTGGTAATGTACCATAATGTCGGTTCTAGAGTAGAAATTATAGGATAATTGGTAAGTATAATACCTATTGGCATGTTTGTGATTGTGGATTGATGTTGATGAATTGTTGATTTTGGTGTATAGGCTGAGGTGTTGGTTTAGGGAGGTTCTGAGTAATCTCAGAAACTTTTGGTGAGATGTTTGAATTGGTCTCATGTGATCCTTCTAGCCTTGCTGTAGTGTGAAAATGATGAGTATGGGATATAACTTGTGTACTTGGTGATAGTACGCGTTTCCCTTAATATTGTTGGTGAACAATTAGTTGATGTATATGTGTGTAGTGATCAGTAGGATCGTGTATTTCCCGAGCAGTGAGATGTGTTTATATTTGGTGTTAGAAAGTGAGACTACTCACTGTGTGATTGAATTATATGATGTTGGTGTATGTTATATCTATACATATGCATTGATGTATGATGATATGATCAGGAGGATCGTGTGCACTTAGTGTGCCAGAATGTAATAGTTATGCATTGGTGTCTTGCATATCATGGTGTTTTGGTGGGATGAATCATGTCTCAGGAGGAGCGTAAGTGATTCATCCGTACTCCTTTGTGGAGAATGGTGGGGGAATAGATCATGTCTCAGGAGGAGCGTAAGTGATCTATCCAGGTTCGATTGAATGAACCAACAAGTCGGTACCGCATGCATGGTGTTGAGTTGTGTCGCTACTGCGAAAATCGGCGCCGGCTGAACAGAAGAGTCGCCACCGTGCGTTATTTATCCCACGGGAGGGAAAGGAAACGCTCAGAGTAAACCTCGCACAACACGGGAAAGGTATGGTCGTCGCAACCAAAACCTGGATTCGGGAGTCGGTTACGCAAGGGGAAGGTATTAGCACCCCTCACGTCCGTCGTACTCGACGGGATCCACGCTTGTTTTCTGGTACGGATTGTTATTCTATCTATTCTAAAGGTCAGGGTTAAAATGAAAATGAAAACGACTCGGCAAAGTATCGCACTTTATGCCTACGTATTCCCGTCTGGAACGAGAAATCAGAGTCAACGTAGTTCGCCTACCTACAGGAAAGGAGGGGAAGGTTGCTCGCTAGGATATCGCATCCTATGCCTACGTACTTCCACACAGCACGTAAGATCAGAGCAAACGTAGTTCGGGCCACGTACGACACAAGTCTGTTTTGATTGCTTTTATACCTTCTGAAAAAGGGTTTTCTGATTAGCAGTCCAAGCGGACAAAAATGACGTCTTGACGAGTTCACATTCTTTTACGAAAGAAGTGTCTTTTATTGTGTTTGAAATCTTTATGTGTTTTTCTGTTTGTTTTGAGAAAGAAAGAGACAGAACTCTATCCTATGGTTGCAAAGGGAAACAAACTAACCTAATGTTATCATGCATGGGTTAAGACCTAGTGTCTATCATGCTCCTCTCTTGCACAGAGAGAAACAGAGATCCTATGGGATAGGCAGAAACAGAAACAATAACAGATATATACAGTAAAACAGTAAAATGCATGGATGCAACAGTACAAGCGAGGCAAGGGAGTCCCACTCAACCTAGAAAACAATAGGCAAAAGTGAACAGGCTTCACTTTCAACCCAACAGGGTAAACAGCAAACAATACAGTCCAGAAAACCAATCAATACATCAGCAATGAGATACAGCAAAAATGAACAGCCACAGCAGCTCTGCATCAATATCTGACTTCAAGTAATCTCCACTCAGTTACAGGCTTCAACAAGCATCAATCTCCATCTTCATGACCTTCAGGCAAGGGCTTTGATCATCTGTCTTCCATCTGCAATGGCTTTTCTTCATGTCTCAGGCTAGGATGAACATCAGTCAACCAGATGAGGTGAATGAATGTTAGACAGTTAATTACCTACCAAGGGTGGTTCATCAACTGTTAACATTAAACAGAAAATTTCCTCTCAAAAGTTCTATCTTTCAAATATATTCACTGATCCTTCCAAAGGAAGGAGGTGGATATTTGAAAGAGACTTTGAATCATAGAGAAAGGATAGAGGCAAACAAGGCCATCTATGTTTGAGAAGCAAGCTTTCTAATCTAGAGCTCTGCCTGGCTCCTAAACCCTAGTCTCCTCAGCAGCTACTAGCAAGAACCTCCCCCTCAACTCTGACAGTTGCTCTTCAATCTCTGGATCTCCAATGGTCTTCATCTCCTCAAGTCTTCAGCTCTCCCAAGTCCCCAGACAATCCCAGTATCCACACAAGCAAGCAATAATCCCCAGAGGGCACACCACACCAGTCAATCAGATATATACAGAGTATTAATAGCAGTAGGGGAATCCTGACTTTTTCTAAGGGATCTAATAACTACCCATAGCCCCTATAGTCCCATAACTAAACTAGTCAAGCCCTAAGTCCTAAGGGAAAAGAATCAGATCTCCTAAGTCATCACTTAAAACCCTAGTTTTATCCATGTTGTTCACACCTACACTAAGCACCTAAATTTAATTTTTAAAAATGGGTACTAAATTGAATCTACAAGTTCAATGTCTAACCTAAACAACCTAAAAAGAATGGATGAAAAATATGAAAGTATCTAATAGAACAAAAATTAATAAAATCATGTATGAAATGAAACCATTTAAAATGTTATTTATTTAGAAAATATGGGAAAAATATCAAATAAAAAATAAAATGCAATTTTTATTTTTTATAATTTTCTAGACATCTTAAAGAAAATAATGCAAAAAGAATGAATTAAAAATGATTATTTTGCTATTTATTATGAATTTTAGAAAATGCATGAAAAAATTAAAGAAAATAAAAGAAAATATAAAGAAATAAGATGGAGGGGGTGAGAAAAGCAATAAAACCAAGTTAGCGCATTGGGCTTATTAACATGGGGGGTGTAGATAGCGCTCTGAGCCCAATCCCCCCAACTTAATGAAACGCTGCGTTTGGGATTTCAAATTCTCCCACCAAAACTCAGATCAAACACGGGCCGTTGGATGATACTCCCAGTCAAAAGTCCAACCTCCATCGCACGGCTCTCCACCCTTCTTCAACCTCCAGCTCCTAGGGTTTTCAGCCATGCATTCCATACACGAATGTTCCACTCACTCGTTCTCCATGCATTCTTGATGAAAAATAACAACTACAAGCCCTAAAATAATCTACACAACTCAAGGAATCCATGTCTAATTCTAGTTTTCTCTAACTCTCAATGCACACTCCAAACAGAGAGCACGAAATTCAGGGCACACCATGCTTGCCTGAGGTCAAAGTTACCAGAACTCAAACCTGATGATCCACAGATATTCTACATGCTTGCCTCATTATTCTATGCTTCATCACATTGATTATAACTCAACACACAACTTATTATCGAAGCCAACAGAAATGGCAACCTGTCATGGATCCCCATGAATCTATCCCTAAATTTCAAGAATTGATCCTCAAGGGTTTCTAAACAACATTATCCTAACCACATGATCTCTACCAGCCAGAATAGTGAGATTCGAAGAAATCTACATACCTTGCACTTGATGATGGTGATGGTAGCTAGACCTCAATTCAACCTTCGATACTTGCTGAAAACAATCTCCAATGAATGAATATGCTTCTGTTTGCAATGATTTATGCTTAATCCTTATGAATCATGCTATTCCATCCTTCATGCAAGTTGGAGCTTCAAACTGAATCTCTTCACACAGCCACGAATTCCCTCCAATCTTTTGTGCCAATTACTCCATGATGTTAGTAGATGATGATGGTGACAGAAATCAGAATGATAGAAGAAGTTTCAATGGGTTTTGGATGAAAGTGCAACTTGGAATGAAGAAGATAATAGGTATGATCCTTGATCAATTCAACCACTTCTTGATGTGAATCCTAGGGTTTGAATGATGATGATGATGATTCAATCCAAATATGTGAAAATTTTGAGAGGTTTGTAAGAGTTTGAGGATCTTATGGAAGAATAAGAAAATGGATGAAAATGGAGATTTTTGACAAATGGGAGCACCAACCCTTGCATGAATCAGCTTGCATGAATATATAGGTTGCATTAGAACCTCCTAGAACATTGGAGAAATTTCTCTTACACTTTTCCCTTTCAATTTGGATTATGTTACTTTCAATTCAAGCAACTATGGATAACTCACAAATTATGACCTATTCTCAAAATTCCACTTTAGCCAATGTCTTTAGAATGCCTTTTCCATTCAAAATGACCTATAATTTTGCATCATTTGGCCAAGATATGAAAAATACCATTTTTTAAGCCATTTTCCTTCATTAACTTCACCAATTTTGAAACCTTGTGCTATGGACATTTCCAATCTCTCATGGTCACTTTTCTAGACTCAAAATGTCATTTGGAGCAAGTTTGATGTTGTAAGTTTTTCCATTTGAGGCCTCCTTGTATGAGTTTTGGACATAGGTTAAAATGACCTGTAATTCACAAATGACCAAAATACCCTTTGCTTGCCAAGACCATAAGTTGAGTTCCACACATCATATGAGGGCATACTATACCATTCTAGAAAGCTAAGACAATTAGGAACAATTCGTATGTTGAGCAGAAATTCATTTGAAATCTCCTTGAGGGGTAAAAATTGCTTGGAAGTCAAGTCACTTTCACAGACAAAATTTCAGATACCTCAGATGACCTGTAACTTGCAAGGACCATAACTTGAGTTCTATAAATCTCCTTGATGTCTTCCACCACTCAAATTAAAGGTCTTGAGATCCTCTACAAGTTTCATGTTGGCCAAGGATCCATTTGAAGCTTGCATTTTGACTTATCTTGCTTGGAAATTTGACCTAAACTAGGGGATTTTACATAGAAACCCTAATTTAGAAACTCCTCCTTTCCTTGATTTCTCTTGAATTCTTCTTAGCATAACAACATATCCCTATTCTCCATGTCAAATTATGAATCTCCCATCTCCCCAATAGCCCTTAATGCCTTTCAATCAGTCAATTGACCTAGGGTTGACCTAGGGTTGACCCAGATGAAACCCTAGTTGACTGTCTTCAACTGCAACACTTGTGATCATATCAATGACTTGTCTCCTTCTCCAAATGACTTTATAAGCCTCTCATGATGTCTAGATGCTCTCCATGCCTTCCATTCACAGCTCACAACCCCCTTGTTGACCCTCAGATGCCCTCAGATAGGGGATAGGCTCAAGGCTTGATCTGCTGAACTCTCTGCTCTCAAATTCTTTTCTGATGACTTGAATGAGATGGAATTAGGATAATAACCTCTTGATGGGCCTCTGGAGATGAGAATAATGATTGGTCCCCTGTTGAATGACTTGCCATGCTTATGCTATGCAGATGGTTAGTTTATGTACATGACTCTATATGCAAATGCTAATGATAATGAAAAAACTAAACCAAGTGAATAAGGTTGAGCAAATTTTAGGGTGCAACAGCTGCCCCTATTCAAGCGACTTGAACCCGATTGGGTGAAGAGCGAACGACCTTCAAACATTCGAGGTACAAGATGGTTGAATACTAGGAACCCAGAAATTTGCCAACCGCAGACATAAACCGCGCTCTTGCTTGGGGAACGACATTCATCAGCTGAATATGACTGTCACGGCAACCCACTGATCTCGTGCGACCGTGCTGGGGATTCTTCTCATCATCCTGGAAAAGATTGAATCATCTGAAACTTCATCCTTTGCTCGTCCATGTCAGGACTCTATCTGCTGTCAACACGAAGAGAGCCCAACTAAAACCTGTCCATGTTAGGACTCCGCTTGCTGTTAACCCAGAAAATCTCGGCAACTCCGCTGGGGAATAATTTGTCTACCTTTCCATAAACTGAATCGTCCCCGTTAGGAATAACACTCTTCCACGTTAGGAATAACCTCGTCTGGACCCGTCCACGTTAGGACTCCATCCTTCCACGTAAGGAACCACGTCTTCTTTCCACGTAAAGAAACCAATTTTCTTCTACGTAAGGAATTCAATTCTCAATCTGTCCACGTGAGGACTTCGACCTTTCTGAATCTGTCCACGTCAGGACTAAACTTTCCATCTTTCCACGTCAGGAATCAATCTCCTTTCTATATCGACCTGTCCACGTAAGGACTCCAATACCACTTGACATGTCCCTGTCAGGACCCCACTCTTTCCACGTAAGGAATTCACCTTTGGTTCTGAATCTGTCCCCGTTAGGACTCACCTTTCCACGTAAGGCGTACATCATTCTTCCACGTCAGGAATCAACTTTTCTTGAATCTGTCCACTTAAGGACCCCAATTTTTCCACGTAAGGAATCTATCTTCTTCTTCCGCGTTAGGAATAACTCCTTTGATCTGTCCGCGTCAGGACTAAACTCTTCCACACCAGGAATAATCTCTTTCTTTCCACGTCAGGAATCAATCTTGATATGTCCGTGTGAGGACTCAATCTTTCCGCGTAAGGAAACCCATTTTTCCACGTAAGGAATCTCATCTTTCCACGTAAGGAATAAACTTCTTTTCCACGTCAGGAATTGACCTCTTTTCCCATGTAAGGAATAGACTTGTCCACGTCAGGACCCCTCTTTCGTCTTGATTTGTCCACGTCAGGACCCCGGCATCTTCGACCTGCTGAGGAAATAAGACTTGTCCACGTAAGGACTCACACCCTTGTCTGATCTGTCCACGTCAGGACCCATGCTTTGCCAACACGAAGAAAGATAATTGCTGAGAGGAACTGGTCCATGTCAGGACACCAACACAAAGAGTAATCACCTTTTGTCAACGTCATGACTTCCCATCTCACCAATTTCGAGAACCCGAATCTGCCCGCGTTAGGACTAACACACTTTACGAACCCGGGGAAATAAACCTGTCCACGTTAGGACGCCCGCTTCTGAAGAAATCCCGTCAATATAGGAATGAGTTGTCCACGTCAGGACTTAGTTCTCCATTGATCCCCACCCACAAACTTCTTAGCACCAACGTGACAGCGACTTTGGGGCGGACTTTACTGGGGATATCTGGGAACCAAACTACCGGATGCCTGTTCTGGTGATCGGAGGCAACTTCTGAAATTCTGATTCATGAAGCCCTTTTGATGACAAATAACTCTGCTTGGAAATAAAGAGAACCTTATCCTGGTAACTCTGTGGGGAATACTGCCGAAACTGACATTATCATTGGATGTCTCATGCCGAGATCTTGAGTATTTGGTAGTTCATTTGAGCAGGAGTTCTCTCCACCTGAACTGCTAGAGTACAGAAACTGCTTCAGCAAAATAAATGCTGAAGATAATGCCAACTCCGCTGGGTATAGCCAGATGCTACAGAATTATTCCAGCAAAATAAATGCTGGAAGGGTGAAGTCAACCATGCTGGGAAGTTGGGAGTTCGACCCAAACACCCTGTTGAGGTAATCCCTTGCTGGGGAATATAACTTTGCTGGGGAAGAGCAGGTATGCCAAGTATGATCGGACTTCTCTGCTGGAGAGTGAACTGATATTACACGGTATCCCTGACAAAATAAATGACAGGACCCACCACCAACTCTGCTGGGGAGAGTCCTGATCTCCGGGTTCCACTGGGAGGAAAGAACATTTGCTGCAAGGAGAGAACTCCGCTGGGGGAAATCCACTGACTCTGCCGGGGGGGAGAGCGAATGACCCTGCGGGGAAATTTGAACCTGTCTGAATACAGCCTTACGATCTTGGAATCGTCAATCCTTTTTTGCACACGCTACGACTAGCTGGAGAGTTTGATCCTTCTTCAGGAAGAACCTGCATGGCCTGCGCGAAGGCTGAGTCTTTCGTTATTGCAACCTTTCGATCATCTTCCTCGTACGGTTATGAAACCTGCAACAACACAAACAAGACAAGACGAGCCTATGCAACCAAATCAACTCAGGTTAGTGACGTTATTTTCAGTTAATTCAAAGCTTTAGCAACTGTTGGCAAGGGCCGACGACGTTATACTCATGCTAGTTTCATCAAACTTGGGCGTTAATCATGCACAAAACAGTAAAGAACAATGTTAAGTACTGAATAACGTATTTTATTGATTGGGCCCCTGAATAGGCGGAGTTTTGTACACGGGATGTAACTCCTGAAATGAGGAAGCTACACAAGGCGAATATACAAACATACAAGTATGCACAAGAAGCATAAATATTGACAACTTAAATTTGTACACATGTCGGCAACGGGATACAAATGAACATCACGAACTGATCCTCCCATGACTCGCCCGACCCTAATGCTTTCCCGGTATCCCTACTTCTGAAGAGATTGTATCCGATAACTGGCTCCTCAACTGTATTCTCCCGCATTGATGCTTATTGCAATTATCAAATTCGGACCGCAGCCATTTGCTTTTCAAATCCCTAACTTTTGCGTGAACCGCCCTTTACGAGTTTTCAGTTCACCGGGATACCCCTTTTTTCCGAAGCCGCCCAGTGTAGGTTTTCAACTTCGCGGGTGTACATTTTTTCAATTTTATCCCTAATTTTTGCCCGAACCTTTCATTCTGTTTTTGGTTCGCCAGGATGCCCCTTTTTTTCCTGGACTCTCTTTTTTCTGTCCAGCGGGTCTATTTTAAGCAAAGTATTTTTTAACTGCGTCCGAATTCACAGGCGACGTGAAGTCTTCTCCGTCCATGGTGGACAACAACAACGCTCCTCCTGAAAATACTTTCCTGACAACGTATGGCCCTTCGTAATTGGGGGTCCACTTGCCCCTGTGATCTGCTTGCGGCGGGAGAATCCTTTTCAACACAAGGTCGCCCGTCTGAAAGCTTCGCGGATGTATCTTCTTGTCGTACGCTTTCTTCATTCGGCTCTGGTACAAACGACCGTATGCTAGAGAAGCTAGCCTCTTCTCATCCATTAAGCTCAGTTGGTTCAATCTGTTTTTCACCCATTCTGCCTCGTCTAGATGAACATCTCGCAATACCCTCAGAGAAGGGATCTCAACTTCCAATGGTAATACCGCTTCCATTCCGTATACCAACGAGAACGGAGTTGCCCCGGTTGATGTGCGTACCGTCGTACGATAACCGTGCAAAGCAAAAGGTAGCATTTCATGCCAATCCTTATAGGTCACCACCATTTTCTGAACGATCTTCTTGATATTCTTATTGGCCGCCTCAACAGCGTCATTCATCTTGGGTCGGTAAGGGGAGGAGTTGTGATGTTCAATCTTGAAGTTCTGACAGAGTTCCTTCATCATTTTGTTGTTCAGGTTTGAACCGTTGTCCGTGATTATCCGCTCGGGGATCCCATATCGGCAAATGATATCTCTCTTGATGAATCTGGCCACCACTTGCTTCGTTACATTTGCGTATGACGCCGCTTCCACCCACTTGGTGAAGTAATCTATTGCTACTAGAATGAACCGGTGCCCATTAGAAGCCGTCGGCTCGATCTTTCCAATCATATCGATTCCCCACATAGAGAATGGCCATGGCGATGACATCACATTTAGAGGACTTGGAGGCACCTGGATCTTATCAGCATAGATTTGGCACTTGTGGCACTTCCTCGCAAACTTGAAGCAGTCAGTTTCCATAGTCAGCCAAAAATAACCTGCCCGCAGCAGTTTTCTCGTCATAGCATGTCCACCAGCATGCGTACCAAAGGTACCTTCGTGTATTTCCTCCATGAGAAGCTTTGCCTCTTTTTCGTCTACACAACGCAACAACACCAAATCGTGGTTTCTTCTGTATAATACGCCATCCGGGTTCAAATAGAAATTACCCGCTAATCTCCTGAGAGTCTTCTGATCCTGACTGGATGCCCCAGCCGGATACTCTTTATTTTTCAGGAAATTAAGGATATCAAAATACCATGGTTTATCGTCAGATGCTTCGTCAATAGCAAATACATAGGCTGGCCTGTCGAGCCGAGAGATAATGATTCGGGGAGCTTCGTTCCAGAAGTTGACTTTGTACATGGAAGACAAAGTGGCCAGGGCGTCAGCCATTTGATTCTCGGCCCGCGGTACATGATGCAATTCAACCTTGTTGAAGAAAGGCAACAATCTCCTTGCATAATTCATGTAATGTATCAAATTGGGCTGACGTGTCGCCCATTCCCCTTTTATCTGATTCACCACCAGAGCTGAGTCTCCGTATACGTCCAGGTTCTTGATTCGCAAATCAATGGCTTCTTCAAGCCCCATTATACAGGCTTCGTATTCGGCCTCATTATTGGTAACAGCGAAGGTCAGTCGGGCAGTAAACGGGATGTGCGACCCGTGTGGCGTGGTGATGATTGCCCCTATTCCACTACCATAAGCATTCACAGCTCCGTCAAATATCATCCTCCATTTGGAACCCAACTCTGGTCCCTCGTCTGGCAACGGCTCTTCACAATCTTTCATCTTTAAGTACATGATATCCTCGTCAGGAAAATCAAACCTCATCGATTGGTACTCTTCAATAGGCTGCTCCGCCAGATATTCAGACAGCACACTCCCCTTTATAGCCTTTTGCGAGACATATTGGATGTCATATTCAGTCAAGACCATCTGCCAACGGGCAATTCTTCCTGACAACGCCTGCTTTTCAAATACATATTTGATAGGATCCATCTTCGAGATGAGCATGGTTGTATGATTCAGCATGTACTGCCTCAAACGCTTGGCGTCCCAGGCTAGCGCGCAACAAGTTTTTTCCAGCATTGAATATCGAGATTCGCAGTCTGTAAATTTCTTACTTAGGTAATAGATCGCATGCTCTTTTCTTCCCGTCTCGTCGTGTTGACCGAGGACACAACCCATGCTTCCCTCAAGAACCGTCAAATACATTATCAAGGGTCTCCCTGCCACTGGGGGTATCAGAATGGGAGGCTCCTGCAAATACTGCTTTATTTTATCGAACGCCTTTTGACAATTTTCGTTCCACGTTACAGCTTGATCTTTCTTTAGCAGCTTGAATAATGGTTCACACGTAGCAGTCAGGTGAGATATGAACCGGGCAATGTAGTTCAACCTCCCTAAAAACCCGCGCACCTCTTTCTCTGTTTTAGGCGTCGGCATTTCTTGAATTGCTTTTATTTTAGCAGGATCGACCTCTATTCCTCTTTCGCTTACGATAAACCCCAGCAGTTTGCCCGATCTCACCCCGAAAGTGCATTTGTTAGGGTTCAGCCTCAGCCTGAACTTCCTAAGCCTTTTAAACAACTTCAGCAAATTCACCAGATGCTCTTCCTCCGTTTGGGATTTGGCAATCATATCGTCAACATAAACTTCGACCTCTTTATGCATCATGTCATGGAAAAGAGTCGTCATCGCACGCTGATATGTTGCCCCAGCATTTTTCAAACCAAAGGGCATCACTTTGTAGCAAAATGTTCCCCAAGGTGTTATGAAAGTGGTCTTCTCCATATCCTCTGGCGCCATTTTAATCTGATTATAGCCTGAAAAGCCATCCATGAAGGAGAATACGGAGTATTGAGCAGTATTATCAACTAACACGTCAATATGAGGAAGTGGAAAATCGTCTTTTGGGCTTGCTTTATTCAAATCTCTATAATCCACGCACATTCGAACCTTGCCATCCTTCTTGGGCACTGGTACGATGTTGGCAACCCATGAAGGATACTTCGTCACAGCCAGGAAACCAGCGTCCCACTGTTTCTGAACCTCCTCTTTGATCTTCATTGCCATATCTGGTCGAGTCCTACGAAGCTTTTGCTTGACCGGCGGGCAATCTTCTTTCAGTGGCAGGCGATGCACAACCATATCTGTATCGAGCCCCGACATATCTTCATATGACCAAGCGAATACATCACTATACTCTTGGAGCATTTCGACCAGTCTTCGCTTGATATCCCTCTGTAGTGCGGCTCCGATACGAATATTTTTCTCAACCCCTTCCGACCCCAAGTTAATAATTTCGATGACCTCGTCATGAGGCAGAATGGCTCTTTCCTCTTGCTTCACTAACCAAGACAGTTCTTCAGGAACGTCACTATCTTCGACAACCTCCTCTTCGGTCTGGAATACCGGGTGCTCGAAGTCGGGACGAGTCATAGGTGGTTCAAGGATGTCATCTGAAAATGTTATCCTGCAAAAGGAACGGTTAAGTGCTTCAAAATGCATATAAAGCGAACAACCACGTTGCCATTTTATTGAAAAATATAAAACAAGAAAGACAGGGATTACAGTATTTGCACATGAAAAAACGCCGTTTATTTAATGATTAACACGCGATGTTCATAACAACACAGCCCTAAGCAAATCCTGATGCCCCGGGCAAGACATCAGATTATTCAACAATTAATAAAGCAAAGCATTACTGTTTAAAAGTCACAGGAACAAGCTCCTGAATAGACCAGTTGCACAGTCCTTGTCCTGGCGTGCTTGGCTGAATCCAGGCATCCATATCACAGTCGCTGTCTCCTTCATCAGACTCCGAAGCAGCATTGACAGTTTCATGACACACCCCACTGGCAGAGATGGTGATTGGCTTTCTGAAGCGGGGCGCCCCCACGGAAGGAGTGAATGACGACGGTTGGTATCCCAGCCCGAACCGGTCCATCTTCACAGGAATATCCAGCACTTTGCCCCAGCCCTTTGCTCCTCCTGCTTCTACTAGGGCTTGAGCCTCTTTATACGATGAGACAGCTATCTCTGGCACTTTGCTCGGCCCGGGACCTTTGTCCTTGATGCGCAAACCTTCGAATGCCTGGCATGGTGTTTCGTGGATATTTCCGTCGACCTCCACATATTTGAATGACGACAGATGGCTGACCAGGATGTCCTCCTCTCCGCACACGGTGACCACGCTGTCTCCGACCATATATTTTAACTTCTGATGCAGGGTGGACGTGACTGCCCCTGCCCCATGAATCCAGGGTCTTCCAAGCAAGCAGCTGTACGCAGGCTGTATGTCCATGATATAAAACTCAGTTGCAAACACTTCCGGCCCCACGTGCAGAGGCAATGTAATCGATCCAAAGACTGTTCTCCGCGTGCCGTCAAACGCTCTGACTACCAAATCGCTGGGTGTGCACAAGATTCCTCTAACATCCAGCTTCATCATCGCCTTCTTGGGCAGCACATTCAAAGATGACCCGGTGTCAACCAAGACGTGTGACATTACTGATCCTCTACACTCAACAGATACGTGTAATGCCATATTATGATCTCTCCCTTTCGGAGTCAAGTCAAAATCGGTAAAGCCCAAGCTGTGGCCTGCATTCACATGTGCCGATACTCCTTCTAGCTGGTTCACGGAGACGTCTTGGGGTACAAAAGAAGTATCCAGGACTTTCAGCAACGCATTTCTGTGAGCTTCCGAACACAACAGCAATGACAGGATAGATATTTTGGACGGCGTCTGCTGCAGATGCTCCACAATCTTATAATCACTTTTCCGAATCAAGCGCATGAACTCTTCTACTTCTTTCGATGCTGCTTCTTTTTCACTCGCTTGCACCGGAACATTCTCAAATGCTTTCCCTTTCCCTTTCGCTAGTCTTTCGGCCTCCACTTCGGGGGATATAAAGATCCTACCACTCCTTGTCATGCCTCCCGACCCAACAACATTATCCACAGTCTCGGCTGGCTACTTATCAACATCAATTCTTATTCCGTCACAATATACTTCCAGCCCATATGACCATGGGACTGCTTTCGTGTTCTCGTACGGGATCGGCCCGGCCTTAGTTATGGTGATCGGTGGTCGCTGAGCTGGTGCTGCAATAGTGATCGTCTTCCAAGGGATCGTTACCGTGGCCACATCACTTCGATTATCCATTACTTCCCCTGCAGGCTCTTCAGTTGCCGCTCGGCCAAACTGTAATATGCCCTCATCAATTAAAGCCTGAATGCCCTTCTTCAAATCATCACACCCTCCAGGTAGGGTCCAACAGTCTAAGCAATATTCGTTACATCCTGGGTAAACACCCCCTTGTAACAGCCGGCTCTTTATCTCGCTCAGCGGCGTCTTTAAATCTTCAACATTCATAATCAGATTCAACCCTGCCTCAATTAGAATGGCATTTGCCCCATGATTAGGCATGGGTTTCTGCACTATATTCGGACCTGCCGTTCCGAAATTGATAGTCTTATTGTCCAAAAGATCCTGCACAACGTGCTTAAAAGCATGGCAACCTTCTATATCGTGGCCCGGAGCCCCAGAATGAAACTCGCAGTGCCTGCTTGCATCGTAGCCAAACGGGGGAGCTCCCATTATTGGTGCCAGAGTTCTTTTCTCTACTAGATTCAATCCCAACAATGTCTGCAACAAATCGGCATAGGTTGAGGGAGGCTTCTCAAACACTCTTCTCGGTTTACTACCCTGGAATCTTCGCTGAGCTTGCTGTACTCCCTGCTGAGGCTGCTGCTGCTGTGGCATTGGCTGTTGCTGAACCGGTTGTTGTTGCTGGAGTGGTTGTTGTTGATATGGGATAGTAACACTCGCCACCTGCTGCGGCTGACGATATTGACCTCGTCCCCTGCCTCGGCCCCGGCCTCGGCCTCCAAATACTGCACTTGCCTCGCCCTGACGGCGCCCACCAAAAGCTTTCCTATTACTGCCAGATGCAGTTGATTCCTCGACTTGGAACTTTCCTTGCTTGATGTTACGTTCAATCTTTTCTCCCATCAGAATCAGGTCTGAAAAACTGGCCAAAGACGTGTGAAACAACATGTCATGAAACAGTCCTGTGAATGTGCCGACAAACATGTCATTCATTTCCTTATCTTCTACCGGAGGACGGACCCTGGCAGCCATATCGCGCCACCTTTGCGCGTACTCTTTAAAGCTCTCCCCTTTCTTTTGCGACAGCCCGGCCAATTGGACCCGATTGGGTGCCAAGTCGCTGTTATACTTGTAGTGAGCTACAAATGCCTCTGCTAATTGCTTCCATGTCTTGATATCAGTTGGCTCCAACCCCATGTACCACTCTAGGGAAGGGCCCGACAGACTATTCTGAAAGAAATGCATTAGCATTCTTTCATCAGTTGAGTATGCAGACATCTTTCTGTAATAAGCTCGTACATGCACTTTTGGACATGTGTCGCCTTTATACTTATCAAACGCAGGAGCTTTGAATTTAATTGGCACCCGCAAGCCAGGTACCAGCCCCATCGTTGCCATGTCCAAACCCACAGCACTTTGGTTTAGGACTCCCCTCATCTGCTCTTCCAGCATTCTGATCTTCTGGGAATCATCCATCGGCCCTTCGAAACCCCCTCCAGAGAAAGCGTCTTCCTGCTGATCTTCTTGCCACATACCATTTCCAGCCCCATACCCATCATATCCATTATTACGTCCAGCTCTGATCTGATTCATCCCCGGACCTCGGCCTCTGTTGCCGTACCCTTGAACACCTCCAGCAGGACCAAAAGCCATAAATCCAGTACCGTTTCCGTTTCCAAAGCCTCCGTAACCCTGGTTGGTCACACCATAACCATCCTGCCCAAAGCCTTGAGCATTAAAGCCATATTTCCCAGCGTTATCGAATCCCTGATCGTTGAATCCGAATCCAGCATTGACGAAGCCGTTGCCTCCCATATTATCTCCCAAATTGACATCACCCAGCCCAACGTTATGGACAGCAGTCTCATTTCCAACTCCGACGTTACCATTCACAGCAGCGGTAGCGTTGTTGACATTAGCAGCAGGTGTACTGATTACAGGTGGAGCCACCGGCGTGGGAGTACCGTCTCCATGAACAGTATCGACCCGTACAGACTGATGATCTTCATTACCATGACCAGCGTTTCGGGCCAACAGAGGCTGGACCATGGCCTGCAAATTCTCCTGCCCTTTCGCAATAGCTTCTATGGTCTGCATGAAGAGAGCGAGCTTCTCGCGCACATCTTGCATCTCGTTCTGCATTTGATCCATGATTCTTCGACAGTTGGTGCGGGTAGAATAGCGGTGCGGATGTTGATCTGCAATCCTGGAAAGTACCTGGTACAGAGCAGGAAATAAGACACTATTCAAAGATTACCTGTAATGCAATATGAGTATGAATGCAATGCAATGTGTCTGTGCTTTAGGGAAATTCATTCCCCCAGTTCCAGTGTGAAGGTGCCTGTGCAGTGACAGTGTTGACAATCGGAATATCGGAGCTGAATCATAGAAAGCCTCATATATTGCAGGGAAAATTAATAAGCCCGGAGTACAATATCACTGAGAGTACAATAAGAAGGCATGACCTCAACCAACAATCCTGGTGATGGTCAGCACTATGCAAATAAAGCATACAAGTTACTATATGAAATGATCAAATCCTCCCAAAAGTCTGGTACTCTTCTATCAACTTCTTAGTCTCTGGGTGACTTGGTCGATCAAGCAGCCCCTCAACAAGTTGGTTTCTCTTCTTAAGAACACGGCGCACGTCTTCAGCAGTTTCTTCCCATGTTGCTTCTCCGAAGCAATCTTCTAGCTTTCGCTTCTGAGACACTGCTTCATCTCTGGACTTGATTGCCTTGTTCAGTGCATGCTGGACACTATACCGGGTCATCACTTCTTCCTCGCACTTCTTGATGCTAGACTTCAACTTCTCTTCGAGGTCGGAGATTTGCTGCTTCAGCTTATCTTCTCTCATCTTATTGTTGGTGAGAGTAGCATTCCAAGTCTTATTGCAAGAGGAGATTTCTCGGTGTGCTGCGTCGAGCGCCTTCTTTTTGGCTTCCAGCATGTCATGGGAGCTTCTGAACTCTTGCCCCAGACATTCGCGCTTTTTCTTCTCCTCAATCAACTCAGCCCCTAATCTGTTCATTAGCTCAATCTGCTGTTGGAAAGCATACACGGCCTTGTTTTTCTCACTGCGTACCTGGGCTAACTCTTGCTCTAACCCTTTATTAATCTTCATCAAGGCTTCCTTTTCCTTCACCACTTGCTCGTAGACTTCCCTAGAAACAGTAGTTGGCTCCGCTACCGGAATAGGAACAAGGATTGGTGCATCTGGAAACGGCATCCTCAACTGACTAGCCCTCTCCTGAATCCAAACTCTATAAGGTGCATAGGCCTGACAGTCATTCTTTCCTAGCAACAGCTTCCCTCTGCGGTTAATACGCGTCCAGGCGTGTCGTAACTTGGCTAATAACTCCCCCTTCACGTCACCTGTGAAGTACAGAGATTCCTGTACTTCTTCCTCCTGAGGTGGATTCTTCAGCGCATATCCGAACTGACGAATGAATAGAGAAGGGTTGTAATTGATACACCTTTTTCTCCCTATCAGCGGCACATTAGGGTACCCAGAACAACTGAAGATGAGTTCAGATCCCAACAGGTCTCGATCAAACCACACAACGTCTTCGGAATATAGCCTCATCAGGCGCTCTGACCAACTGGCTGAGGTTGCACTGTCTACAAATGGTCCCTTCATGGGGAGATGACTTTTGAACCACATATTCAATAGAGGAGCACAGCAGTAAACAACTTTTCCCCTTCGGTTTTCGTTCTTGTAGTGCAATGAGTGGTAGAAGTCTCCGATCAACGTTGGCACTGGGTTACCTGCAGCAAACAGATAGAAAGCGTCCAGATCTACAAAGTTGGGCAAGTTAGGAAACAGCACGATTCCATAAATGCATAAAGCCAAAATAGCATTGAAAACCACCCAACAACCGTTCTTGGCGTACTCTTGAGCTTTGCCAACCAGAAAATCCAGAGGGAAACCGGGAACTCCGAGCCACGAAGTCACTAACAACTCAGCAGCATTCATATGCAAGGCTTTGGCTAAGTCCTCCAGCTTGGGCTCAGCAGCAGAGTGGATAAAGGGAACCTTGTTCTGCACGGGAAGCTCAGTAAACTCCACATACTCTTCAATGGTAGGTCCTAGAATGAAGTCAGCAAAAGTAAAGCATCTCAATGCGGGGTCATAGAACTGCATCAAGGTGTATAACCCGTTCATCTCATCAGCAGTGGGCTTGCAGACTAATCTCAGTAATCTCCCATGACTCATTCTAAAGCTTCTCCTAACCTCCTCATCAGCGAGAGATATCAGACCAAGCAAAGAAGTAATATCAGGTGAAGGCAGCTTATACGCAACTGTCTTCCTCAAACCGGCCATAATCAATACTCGGAAGTCTGGGCACTAGAACCGGGGAATATGCAAATGCACCTGCAGCACAGACACATGTTAGTAAAATGCAAGTGACGATGGATATGCAGGCAATGCAATGCAAGTAACATGCAACAGGGACCAAAGCTGTAGCTGAATAGCCTGAACCCAATCAAGAAAGGTCTTAGATAGACCATCCAGAAGTCATCCAACCCTGGTCTCAGATAGACCTAAAACAAAGCTCCAATACTGGTCTCTGGCAGACCTCAAACCATAACTCCAACTGGTCTCTGGTAGACCTCAAATCATATCTCCAATTGGTCTCTGACAGACCTCAGAACTCTTCAACTGGTCTCTGACAGACCTCAGAACACATCTCCAAATGGTCTCTGACAGACCTCCTAACTCTCCATAAATACCCAGGATCTCTGATCAAGAAATAACCGGTAGTCTGAAGGTCTAGTTACCTGCATAACCCCAAACCCTCTCACAGGTGGGTGTCCTAGTAACTGACAAA
Source organism: Lathyrus sativus (assembly GCA_963859935.3). Lineage (NCBI taxonomy): Eukaryota > Viridiplantae > Streptophyta > Magnoliopsida > Fabales > Fabaceae > Lathyrus > Lathyrus sativus. The sequence continues at coordinate 439,148,009 of OZ012741.1, read as the reverse complement.
GGTATGGCATCCTATGCGGTCGTCGGCGTCATAGACTTTCAGGGTTGATGATACGATTCCCAGAAGGAGTGGCATCATCGAATCCTGAAGAGGCCTCACTTAGCCAACTTCCAAATGATCGGTTCCCGGAGTCGACAATTCAGCTGACCAACAACCCCTTCGACCCAAAGGGTAGAAAAAGAAGCCAACCAGAAGAACCTCGTCCGAGTGTAGATTTCATGAGACACTAATGCAAGCAAAGTCGGCATGCGCCCACTACTTTCTACTCTAATTCTAGGTGCACTCAAGCCCAGGTCCGGCTTCTCACTCAATATCAAAACACCCATCACACCCCAATACAGCAATAATAACAGTACATATAATGCTGAAAATAAAGGTCAGAAATATAAATCCATACAAAATCCTCGACGGGAAAACAAGCGTTAGGATTGACTCTCTTAAGGGACGTTGGATCCCAAATGCATAAGAACTGTCGCAGTCCTTAGCAGCCAGGGGACGTTGGGTCCCCAGCAGAGTCGCCAGCTGTCGCTACTGCGAAAATCGGCGCCGGCTGAACAGAAGAGTCGCCACCGTGCGTTATTTATCCCACGGGAGGGAAAGGAAACGCTCAGAGTAAACCTCGCACAACACGGGAAAGGTATGGTCGTCGCAACCAAAACCTGGATTCGGGAGTCGGTTACGCAAGGGGAAGGTATTAGCACCCCTCACGTCCGTCGTACTCGACGGGATCCACGCTTGTTTTCTGGTACGGATTGTTATTCTATCTATTCTAAAGGTCAGGGTTAAAATGAAAATGAAAACGACTCGGCAAAGTATCGCACTTTATGCCTACGTATTCCCGTCTGGAACGAGAAATCAGAGTCAACGTAGTTCGCCTACCTACAGGAAAGGAGGGGAAGGTTGCTCGCTAGGATATCGCATCCTATGCCTACGTACTTCCACACAGCACGGAAGATCAGAGCAAACGTAGTTCGGGCCACGTACGACACAAGTCTGTTTTGATTGCTTTTATACCTTCTGAAAAAGGGTTTTCTGATTAGCAGTCCAAGCGGACAAAAATGACGTCTTGACGAGTTCACATTCTTTTACGAAAGAAGTGTCTTTTATTGTGTTTGAAATCTTTATGTGTTTTTCTGTTTGTTTTGAGAAAGAAAGAGACAGAACTCTATCCTATGGTTGCGAAGGGAAACAAACTAACCTAATGTTATCATGCATGGGTTAAGACCTAGTGTCTATCATGCTCCTCTCTTGCACAGAGAGAAACAGAGATCCTATGGGATAGGCAGAAACATAAACAATAACAGATATATACAGTAAAACAGTAAAATGCATGGATGCAACAGTACAAGCGAGGCAAGGGAGTCCCACTCAACCTAGAAAACAATAGGCAAAAGTGAACAGGCTTCACTTTCAACCCAACAGGGTAAACAGCAAACAATACAGTCCAGAAAACCAATCAATACATCAGCAATGAGATGCAGCAAAAATGAACAGCCACAGCAGCTCTGCATCAATATCTGACTTCAAGTAATCTCCACTCAGTTACAGGCTTCAACAAGCATCAATCTCCATCTTCATGACCTTCAGGCAAGGGCTTTGATCATCTGTCTTCCATCTGCAATGGCTTTTCTTCATGTCTCAGGCTAGGATGAACATCAGTCAACCAGATGAGGTGAATGAATGTTAGACAGTTAATTACCTACCAAGGGTGGTTCATCAACTGTTAACATTAAACAGAAAATTTCCTCTCAAAAGTTCTATCTTTCAAATATATTCACTGATCCTTCCAAAGGAAGGAGGTGGATATTTGAAAGAGACTTTGAATCATAGAGAAAGGATAGAGGCAAACAAGGCCATCTATGTTTGAGAAGCAAGCTTTCTAATCTAAAGCTCTGCCTGGCTCCTAAACCCTAGTCTCCTCAGCAGCTGCTAGCAAGAACCTCCCCCTCAACTCTGACAGTTGCTCTTCAATCTCTGGATCTCCAATGGTCTTCATCTCCTCAAGTCTTCAGCTCTCCCAAGTCCCCAGACAATCCCAGTATCCACACAAGCAAGCAATAATCCCCAGAGGGCACACCACACCAGTCAATCAGATATATACAGAGTATTAATAGCAGTAGGGGAATCCTGACTTTTTCTAAGGGATCTAATAACTACCCATAGCCCCTATAGTCCCATAACTAAACTAGTCAAGCCCTAAGTCCTAAGGGAAAAGAATCAGATCTCCTAAGTCATCACTTAAAACCCTAGTTTTATCCATGTTGTTCACACCTACACTAAGCACCTAAATTTAATTTTTAAAAATGGGTACTAAATTGAATCTACAAGTTCAATGTCTAACCTAAACAACCTAAAAAGAATGGATGAAAAATATGAAAGTATCTAATAGAACAAAAATTAATAAAATCATGTATGAAATGAAACCATTTAAAATGTTATTTATTTAGAAAATATGGGAAAAATATCAAATAAAAAATAAGATGCAATTTTTATTTTTTATAATTTTCTAGACATCTTAAAGAAAATAATGCAAAAAGAATGAATTAAAAATGATTATTTTGCTATTTATTATGAATTTTAGAAAATGCATGAAAAAATTAAAGAAAATAAAAGAAAATATAAAGAAATAAGATGGAGGGGGTGAGAAAAGCAATAAAACCAAGTTAGCGCATTGGGCTTATTAACATGGGGGGTGTAGATAGCGCTCTGAGCCCAATCCCCCCAACTTAATGAAACGCTGCGTTTGGGATTTCAAATTCTCCCACCAAAACTCAGATCAAACACGGGCCGTTGGATGATACTCCCAGTCAAAAGTCCAACCTCCATCGCACGGCTCTCCACCCTTCTTCAACCTCCAGCTCCTAGGGTTTTCAGCCATGCATTCCATACACGAATGTTCCACTCACTCGTTCTCCATGCATTCTTGATGAAAAATAACAACTACAAGCCCTAAAATAATCTACACAACTCAAGGAATCCATGTCTAATTCTAGTTTTCTCTAACTCTCAATGCACACTCCACACAGAGAGCACGAAATTCAGGGCACACCATGCTTGCCTGAGGTCAAAGTTACCAGAACTCAAACCTGATGATCCACAGATATTCTACATGCTTGCCTCATTATTCTATGCTTCATCACATTGATTATAACTCAACACACAACTTATTATCGAAGCCAACAGAAATGGCAACCTGTCATGGATCCCCATGAATCTATCCCTAAATTTCAAGAATTGATCCTCTAGGGTTTCTAAACAACATTATCCTAACCACATGATCTCTACCAGCCAGAATAGTGAGATTCGAAGAAATCTACATACCTTGCACTTGATGATGGTGATGGTAGCTAGACCTCAATTCAACCTTCGATACTTGCTGAAAACAATCTCCAATGAATGAATATGCTTCTGTTTGCAATGATTTATGCTTAATCCTTATGAATCATGCTATTCCATCCTTTATGCAAGTTGGAGCTTCAAACTGAATCTCTTCACACAGCCACGAATTCCCTCCAATCTTTTGTGCCAATTACTCCATGATGTTAGTAGATGATGATGGTGACAGAAATCAGAATGATAGAAGAAGTTTCAATGGGTTTTGGATGAAAGTGCAACTTGGAATGAAGAAGATAATAGGTATGATCCTTGATCAATTCAACCACTTCTTGATGTGAATCCTAGGGTTTGAATGATGATGATGATGATTCAATCCAAATATGTGAAAATTTTGAGAGGTTTGTAAGAGTTTGAGGATCTTATGGAAGAATAAGAAAATGGATGAAAATGGAGATTTTTGACAAATGGGAGCACCAACCCTTGCATGAATATATAGGTTGCATTAGAACCTCCTAGAACATTGGAGAAATTTCTCTTACACTTTTCCCTTTCAATTTGGATTATGTTACTTTCAATTCAAGAAACTATGGATAACTCACAAATTATGACCTATGCTCAAAATTCCACTTTAGCCAATGTCTTTAGAATGCCTTTTCCATTCAAAATGACCTATAATTTTGCATCATTTGGCCAAGATATGAAAAATACCATTTTTTAAGCCATTTTCCTTCATTAACTTCACCAATTTTGAAACCTTGTGCTATGGACATTTCCAATCTCTCATGGTCACTTTTCTAGACTCAAAATGTCATTTGGAGCAAGTTTGATGTTGTAAGGTTTTCCATTTGAGGCCTCCTTGTATGAGTTTTGGACATAGGTTAAAATGACCTGTAATTCACAAATGACCAAAATACCCTTTGCTTGCCAAGACCATAAGTTGAGTTCCACACATCATATGAGGGCATACTATACCATTCTAGAAAGCTAAGACAATGAGGAACAATTCTTAGGTTGACCAGAAATTCATTTGAAATCTCCTTGAGGGGTAAATATTGCTTGGAAGTCAAGTCACTTTCACAGACAAAATTTCAGATACCTCAGATGACCTGTAACTTGCAAGGACCATAACTTGAGTTCTATAAATCTCCTTGATGTCTTCCACCACTCAAATTAAAGGTCTTGAGATCCTCTACAAGTTTCATGTTGGCCAAGGATCCATTTGAAGCTTGCATTTTGACTTATCTTGCTTGGAAATTTGACCTAAACTAGGGGATTTTACATAGAAACCCTAATTTAGAAACTCCTCCTTTCCTTGATTTCTCTTGAATTCTTCTTAGCATAACAACATATCCCTATTCTCCATGTCAAATGATGAATCTCCCATCTCCCCAATAGCCCTTAATGCCTTTCAATCAGTCAATTGACCTAGGGTTGACCTAGGGTTGACCCAGATGAAACCCTAGTTTACTGTCTTCAACTGCAACACTTGTGATCATATCAATGACTTGTCTCCTTCTCCAAATGACTTTATAAGCCTCTCATGATGTCTAGATGCTCTCCATGCCTTCCATTCACAGCTCACAACCCCCTTGTTGACCCTCAGATGCCCTCAGATAGGGGATAGGCTCAAGGCTTGATCTGCTGAACTCTCTGCTCTCAAATTCTTTTCTGATGACTTGAATGAGATGGAATTAGGATAATAACCTCTTGATGGGCCTCTGGAGATGAGAATAATGATTGGTCCCCTGTTGAATGACTTGCCATGCTTATGCTATGCAGATGGTTAGTTTATGTACATGACTCTATATGCAAATGCTAATGATAATGAAAAAACTAAACCAAGTGAATAAGGTTGAGCAAATTTTAGGGTGCAACAAGTTGCATTTTGCATTATGATATGTTATATTGTAATTTGAACAGTAGGTTCGTTATATGGTGTTGTTAGGGGTGAATCTTGGTGTGCTGGTGTGTTGTACTACCTTATTTACATGTATTACATTACCATTATATTTTTGATCATGATTTCTCACCCCTTTGTTGTTGTTGTGGTCTGTGCTTCTTTGGAAGTACAGATAATCCAGGTGCTTAGCTAGCTTGGATATTGGTGTGACCGTCGAGTCTAGGATGCTCTGATACGTAGCACGGGACTTGGGCATTTTTATTGTTTTTATGAAGAACTTATAATTTTTCCTGTGAACGTATCAAACTTTTATAGAATTTTATTGTTTAGATATTCCGTTGTATTTGGAGAAAAACCTTTTTATAAGGAAACATGATTTTTATGTGATATCCCACTTGGGAAGATTGGAACTATGATTTTGTTTATTTATAATGTTTATTAATTTAAATGATTTTGGGAAGTGGGGTGTTACAATTGGTATCAGAGCAGGTCGGTCCGTCCAGCCAATGTTGTCTAGTGTTATTGTTTCCTGGTATGCGACATGTGTGTAAAAACACTGTCGGTACATGTTGTTGGTTAACTTCATTGGTAGAAGTGGAATGATTCCAGTGGGGGAGAAGTTGTATTTTTCCGAAAAGCTACAGTGTGGTGGCTTAGTGTGTTGAGGAGTGATATCATAGTTTGGTAAAGATGGTTTGTACCCCATCATGATTTCGGCTGTCTATTAACAAATTGAGAAACTGATCACCCTTAATCTCTTGTTAATAGTGGATGGGATTGTGTTGGATGGGATAGACGTATCTTGCAAGCTTGGGTGGCGTGAGCAGTGAATAGTCTTGAGTTAAGCTAAGTGCTTAAGGGATTATTTTGAGGAATCGGCGCAAGACGGTGTCGAGGTGTTTATTTGGACGGAAACTTTGAATGAGAAGGAAAGTGAAAAATTGGGAGTTGTCAGCTATTTGTGATTGTCAGGAGTTTTCCTACAGAGATAAGTGATTTACTACCGGGAATATGAAGTGGAGCTTACAATCGAGTTAGTTTTGGAACTAGTCCGATATTGGTGACTTCGTATTATGTGTTGCGTTGGGATTGGAAGAGTTGAAGAGTCAACTTGAAGATCTGCCGGAAGAGAGGTTCTTTTGTTTGAGTGTGTTACCGTAAGGTGCACCAATTTTGTTGGTTAGACAGACAGAAGGTTTTGTGAAATTTTGGATGAACTATAGATAAGTGAACAAGGTGACTATCAAGGATCGGTATTCTCTTCTAAGAGTTAAGGATTTGATGGAACAATTGATCGAGGAATGTGAGTTCCTTGGTTGTGTGACCTCGAGTAGAGTTGTTGTGGTCGTGGTATCAAAGATCGATGGTTGTATCGCAACGGGAGGCCCCAAGACCTGTTGTTGAGATTAGAAGTAATCGGGCTTTAAAATATTCAAAAGATTGAAAGTGTGTTGGCTGGCCTCCTAAGTATAAAATTGTTGTTGTACGTCGAATTCCAAGATCGCAGCTTTTTACGGAATCGAAATCGGACACTCGAAAGTCAGGTGATGATCGAAAATAAGATTTTGGACTGTCATGTTCGCCAGGTCCTCGCCTAGCGAGTACGCTAGCGAATGGCTCCTCGTTCGCCACGGTGTTCGCCCAGCGAAGACGTCATGGGCAGGCAAAAGTGGTTTTCGTATTTTTGCTGTAACGGGAGAACCGTAAATCGGAATGACGCGTGGTTCGAAGCGTTGGAAAGCTATTGAAATTATCTATGAGATGGTGAAGTATTGACATGGAATTAATCTATTTATTGATGAAGTGTGTTTGACTATTGTGGTAAGGACGGGCGGTACGGTACGTGTTCCCGCCATAACTCACAACTTGTGTGTCCATTTGGCATGGGATCTTCTCTAATTATTTATATAAGGCGATGGTTGTGTTAATAAATGATATTTTGAGGTATTCGAAGAGTATAGAGGATTATGTTGAGCATAAGGAACTGGAGTTATCAGTGTTGGAAAAAGAGCGGGGATATACTTCCGTAAGGAAAGTTCTGCCGAATCCGATAGAACTAATTGTGGTGTTTGTGATGCTTGTTGATATAATTAGGGGATTTACTAAAGACAACTTCAGCGAGTTTCAATTATGCAAAAGGCAACTTGGAGTATATAAGAGAAATCATCCGACCAGTGATTTAGAGTTGGTTACTATTGTTGTTGTACCAGAATCAGAGGCTTCGAAAGTTCAGACTGAGATCGGAGATGTTTGGTGATCTTAAGAGTTTAAGGTGTTTGTTTAATTTGAATCAGACGAATATGAGGCATAGGAAATAATTGAGACTTCGGAAGGAGTACGACTTCGAGTTGAATTACCATTCGGGTGAAGTGCATGTGGTAGATGATGCGGTGAGTTGGAAATATCTGCGTATACCGAAGATGACGGTGACAAGAGTTAGAACTGATTGAGAAATTTCATAATATGCGTTTTGTGAGTAAGGATACTTCTTATGGAGTTAAGCTTTTATTATTAAGATCTGACTAGTGATATCCTTGAGAAGAATCGAGAAAGTCAGAAATCTGGGTTGAATAGTGAATTAGTTGAAATTGATAAATTAGAGTCGGAGAGTGGATTGTCGGGTTTGTGGAAATAATACCACGAGGTGTTATGATAGAGTATGTATATCAGATGTTGTTGAAGGGAGTAGGAGTACTCGTGAAGAAATACATTGAGGTAGATGGAGTATCCATCTCGGTGCTATGAAGAAGTAACCGAACTTGAGTAGATTGTTTTTGAGACCATGGATAAGGAGAGGTGGAATATGCTAGTTAGAATTGTCGGAATTTGAAGAGTGAACATCAGAGACTATTGAGTCTGATGCAGTCGTTAAATATTCCAGAGTGGAAATCAGGTAGTATTTTCACGAAATTGGTGTTGAGATTGCTAAAGAATTTGTAAAGACATAATTTTAATTTGGATTGTTAGGAGCAGATTAACTATTCCGTGTTGAGGATATACGAGATGCATATTGAGAAAGTGGTGAAGTTGGATGAGATACTGACGAATATTGTGTCAGATGGAAATTTGAGGTTTATAGTGAGATTTTGGAGGGGATTACAGGAAGCTTCGGGTACTAAGTTGAAGTTGAGTTCGACTTACCATCCGCAAACTGATGGTCAGTCAGAGAGGACTATTGAGTCTGTAGAGAATTGGTGAGAGCTTGGGTGTTGGATCAAGGTGGATCGTGAGATGATTAATTACCGTTGATTGAGTTACCTATAATAACGGTTACCATCCTAGTGTCGGAATGACACTATATGGCTTGGTGAGGTAGGGAGTATAGGAATCTACTGTGTTGGAATGGGTCGAGTGAGAGTGTTGTGCTCAGACCTGAAAATTATGTTTGAGATGGCTGAGAAGATCAAGAGGATCCAAAATAAATGTGTTTTGAGAGTCACGCCAGTGACTGATGTTGGTCGAACTTCGAAGTCTTAGAAGTTCGCACCGTGTTCTGTGGTTTGTATCAGAGTGGCGCAGCGGAGACATGGGGGGAGTAACATGTTAGACTGTTTTTCCGTTGCCGTCGTGAATTGGAATGACGTGTTCCATGTGTCTGGTTGAGAAAGTACATTGAATCAGGTGGATGATGTACTAGTGAAAAATAATTTGAGTGTTGAAGCATTGCTGGTTCGTTTTGACGAACGGAAGTCAACTCCGAGGGGAGGAGACATCTTTGGTGAAAGTGGCTTGGAGAGGTGCTGCAGAAGGCAGTGTGACCTGAAAATTGGAATGAAGGATGCGAGAAGCGTATCCGGATTGGTTTCCATCAGGTAATTTTCGAGGACGAAAATAATTAAAGTGGGGGAGAGTTGTAACACCCATTTTAATTATTTAGTCATTTTATTATTATTTTAAATATTATATGTTGATGTGCCCTTTGGTAGGGTGTATTTGATGATGTTTGGTGGGTGTCCCTGAGATGGGAGGATCATTGGTGGTAATTTGGTGAGTTTATAATAATATAAGAAATAATAGTAATATTGGTGGTGGTATTATTATTATTATTATTATTATTATTATTATTATTGTTATTATTATTATTATTATTATTATTATTATTATTATTATTATTATTATTATTATTATATTTATGATTATTATTAATATTTGTAGTAATATTATTAATATGGAGAATATAATATTATTATTAATATAGTTATTATATTATTATGATTTTTGGTGTGAATATGATAATATAATGAATAATAGTAATATTGGTGGGGGTATTATTATTATTATTATTATATATATTAGTATATTTATTAGTATTATTAATATTATTATTATTTTGGGGAGATAATAATATTATTACTATTATTATTATTATTATTATTATTATTATTATTATTATTATTTTGGTGAGATAATAATAATATTATTATTAATAGTATTATTATGATTAGTATTATTAATATTAGTAATATTATATTAGTATTATTAATATTAAGATTATTATTATTAATATTATTTTATTATTAGTATTAATATAATTGTTATTATTATCATTAGTATTATTATTATTATAATTATAATTATTGTTGGGTGTATTACTATTATTATTATTATGTTGAATATTACTATAATATTATAATAGTATTATATTATATTATATTATATTATTATTATTATTATTATTATTATTATAATGATTATTATAATTATTATATTAGAATTATTATTGGGAATATTAGTGGTTGGAATAAGTAAAATAAGAGGTGGAAGGGTTATTGGGAAGTTAGAATGGAAATATGAAAAGTCATGATAGAAACCGTGAAGAAGGAAATATGAAGGGGTAGCAAGGAGATATTAGAAAAGTTGGAATAGAGAGAAAAAGGATTACCATAGATCGTGGGAAATTGGTGTGATAATAATAATAATATTATTATTATTATGATTATTATTATTATTATTATTATTATTATTATTATTATTATTATGTTATTTTTATTAGTTATTATTATTATTGGGATAGGAAATAAAAAGGAAAATAGAATATGAAGGGGTGGGGGAAGTATTAGAGAAAATAACACGATAGAAAGAGGGAAGAGAGAAAGAGCGATAGAAAGAGAGAAGAGGAAAGAACGAGAGAAGTGAGAAAAACGAAGGAAAAAGGGAACGAAGAACGGAAAGAAAAGAGGAGGCCAAGAGACCAAATCCAGGAAGAATTTCATCGATCAACCGATTAACAAGGTAAGGGGGGAGAAACTTGATTGGGAATGGTATATACATGTATAGGGTAGTGGGGATTCCTTAACCCCGTAGAAATGTATCGTTGATGAAGTTTTATATTGACATGCTATTGATTGTTGAGTTATGTTGATGTTGATGGATTGAAATATGTTGATGGTTGGTGAATTGTTGTTTTTGGTTAATTTGGCGTATAGGTTGGGTTTACGGTTTTAGGGAAGTTCTGTGTGACCTTTTTGATGTGTCGATAGATTGTTTAAGTGATGACTTTGGAATAATATGTATATGATGATGTACGGATGTTTGATGTTGCCATTGTTGATTGACTGTTGGTGTTGGTTTGGTTTGAGTAAGGTTCAGAGTAACTCTGAAGTGTTGGTAATGTACCATAATGTCGGTTCTAGAGTAGAAATTATAGGATAATTGGTAAGTATAATACCTATTGGCATGTTTGTGATTGTGGATTGATGTTGATGAATTGTTGATTTTGGTGTATAGGCTGAGGTGTTGGTTTAGGGAGGTTCTGAGTAATCTCAGAAACTTTTGGTGAGATGTTTGAATTGGTCTCATGTGATCCTTCTAGCCTTGCTATAGTGTGAAAATGATGAGTATGGGATATAACTTGTGTACTTGGTGATAGTACGCGTTTCCCTTAATATTGTTGGTGAACAATTAGTTGATGTATATGTGTGTAGTGATCAGTAGGATCGTGTATTTCCCGAGCAGTGAGATGTGTTTATATTTGGTGTTAGAAAGTGAGACTACTCACTGTGTGATTGAATTATATGATGTTGGTGTATGTTATATCTATACATATGCATTGATGTATGATGATATGATCAGGAGGATCGTGTGCACTTAGTGTGCCAGAATGTAATAGTTATGCATTGGTGTCTTGCATATCATGGTGTTTTGGTGGGATGAATCATGTCTCAGGAGGAGCGTAAGTGATTCATCCGTACTCCTTTGTGGAGAATGGTGGGGGAATAGATCATGTCTCAGGAGGAGCGTAAGTGATCTATCCAGGTTCGATTGAATGAACCAACAAGTCGGTACCGCATGCATGGTGTTGAGTTGCATTTTGCATTATGATATGTTATATTGTAATTTGAACAGTAGGTTCGTTATATGGTGTTGTTAGGGGTGAATCTTGGTGTGCTGGTGTGTTATACTACCTTATTTACATGTATTACATTACCATTATATTTTTGATCATGATTTCTCACCCCTTTGTTGTTGTTGTGGTCTGTGCTTCTTCGGAAGTACAGATAATCCAGGTGCTTAGCTAGCTTGGATATTGGTGTGACCGTCGAGTCTAGGATGCTCTGATACGTAGCACGGGACTTGGGCATTTTTATTGTTTTTATGAAGAACTTATAATTTTTCCTGTGAACGTATCAAACTTTTATAGAATTTTATTGTTTAGATATTCCGTTGTATTTGGAGAAAAACCTTTTTATAAGGAAACATGATTTTTATGTGATATCCCACTTGGGAAGATTGGAACTCTGATTTTGTTTATTTATAATGTTTATTAATTTAAATGATTTTGGGAAGTGGGGTGTTACATCCACGCTCTATCTCTAAGAGAGAAAGGGAAAAGACGAAGTCTTATTGCGTCTGGAGTTACTCCATTTGCCTTCACTGTGTTTGCGTATTGTACAAACTTCGTTAAGTGTTCATTTGGATCCTCAGTTGCATTTCCTGAGAATTGATTTTGTGGTACAGCTGACAGCAATGACGGTTTTAGTTCAAAATCTGTTCGATTTATAGATGGGCAGCTATGCTACTTCTAGGCTCCATCTGAGAGGGTGTAGCGTATGCCTTCAGCGGTTTGTTTTGAGGTCCTTCAGCCATCTTTGCTTCTTCAACAGGAGGATGAGCTAGAAGATCAGGAATGTTGTGTCTTAGTTGATATTCGACGATGCGCCTTCTTAGATGTAAGAAGCGCTCTAGTTCGGCGATTGTAGGTTGTAAGATTTCGCCTTGTGAGCGAGTACTTGGCATACAATCGAAGAACGAGTAGAGGGAGAGAGAATTGTTAACCTAGTCTATACTGTGTAACAAAGGATTACACTATTGACTAAACGGGTCCCCGGCAACGGCGCCAAAAACTTGATCGCGACTTTCTATGTCTAACAAATCTAACTGCAAGTGCACAGCCTATCGCGTAGTAATAATACATATCGATCCCACAGGGACTCGTAATCAATCTAGTATTATTGGGTGTTACGGTGTTTAGCTAGGTCGGTTTGGTTTCAAGTTGAATAATAATAGAGTAGATGCGTAAACTAAAGGGAACTAAGGTTTTTACTTAAGATATGAATTTATGAATCGATATGCAATAATTTTGTTCTTCGGGGATTTGACAATTTATTGGCGTATTGTGTTTTCAAACTTAGTTTAAGAAGAAAATAGTGATCTAAAGACTTTTGTCTCACGATGGTTGTTGACGCTAGTCGCAACTCTAAGGCGGAACGTATGTTGTCGCTATCCCGTTCGGGGTTAGAGTTACCTTTTGAAAATCTCTAAGTTCTAATCCTTTTTAAAGTGCTTTCGCTGTTTTTAAATTGAACGCCTAGTTTTTACTATCTGGTCTTAGCCTCAGCTATCGCTTGTTGGTTCGTACCTTAATATGGTTTCCCACTGTCATGGCAAAACCACCGTAAATAGCTTCTCACTGTCGTGACAAAGGTTTATTTAGAATTTTGATTAAAAACTAAAACCATAACTGAGTTTTGAAAAGAGAAAGACTACGCCAATTATTATAAAATTCCGTCTGAACTATTATTACATATCGATTACGGTAGTTTAGCTAGACATGGAAAAAGAAATGGTAATACATAAATAAAAGCAGTAATTAATAACATACATCATAATGAAAATTGCAATTACGATTAAAAATGAAAACCTGTAAATATTCCAATTGGCTTTTGGGCAGATCCTCCACAATGTTGGCAGGATTCTGATCTTTGTGCCAATTGATCGTACAAGGAAAATGGGAATTACAAAATATCAAAGAATACAGAGAAGGAAAAGAGAAACAAATAAGAATATAAGAACGATAAGGTTGCTCTGAAGATGAATTAGCAGCACTTCGTTGTCTTGAATGCGGCTAGCTTTTTCAGGTCCCAACCTCTTCCTTTTATAGAGGGAGAGTATCTAACAGTTATTCCTTCAGGAAGTGGGTTTGAGGCAGAAAAGTAGGAGTTAGTGGCCACACTTTTGGTCTTTGAGGGGGAATTTTTGCACGTGACTTCATTCTGCACGTTCTGGCTGCATGACGGTCGTCATGCAGGTGTGACGGTCGTCACACGCATGACGAGCGTAACGGCTGTGTGACGGTCGTCACATCAGTAAAACTCGTTTCTGCTGTTTTTCTCTTGGTTTTTCATCTATTTTTCACTTGTTTTTTCTCCTTTTCTTCATATTTCTTTGCTTGGACATGTTCATCGAATACCTGCATAATACTTAGACAAATAACATGGAATGCCCCGAATTCGGAGTGAAACCGGTCAAACATTAGTTAAAACACATGTCATTTTATATATACATTTTTGCGTTATCATAAGTATACAGGAGATCAAGAGGTATGATTACCAATTAAGATCTATACAAGATTATGAAGCTAGTTGAGAGGTTTGTTCAAGTGTCCAAGGGTTGATATCCCCATCAGTGAAGTTAAAGATCCTCAGAAAGAGTGGTTGAAGCCAAGTATATAGGTTTCCTAACTTGAGAGTTGTGGAGAGTCATCAGATGATTCTGCAGCCATGAAGAGGGACTGGAGGTCTTTAGAGAGCTCATGAGAAATGTTGAAGATCACTTTGAGGCCTAGACAGGTCATTGTGCAAGATTAAGAAGGCTCAGCCATGAGTGGTGCAGCTAGGGTTTGACTGGGCCAACCCTAAGTTAACTGATGATTTGAAGAAGGTTGAGACCTAATTCAAGAGCCATGTGATCATGGATTGATAAATTGAGATGTTCTAAGGTTAACTCATCATGAGTGAAGAGTTTGAGAAGTTTCAAGCTAGGGTTTCTAAGACTTGACAGTGTAAAATCCCCTAATTTGACCCCTATCTTCAAGGCAATTTAACTCAAGATATGATAGTCATCTCATCTTGACCCTAACATGATTGTTGTAGAGCATGAGCATAGCTTTAATTTGAGCATTACAATTCCCTTATAGGGTTTATAGAACTCAAGTTATGAGCCAGACAAATTACAAGTCATCTGAGGTATGTGAATTTGGAGCTTGAAAGTTACCCAACTTGCATGAAACTTTTGCCCTAGAAGGATGATTCCTATGAACTTTTTGTCAACATGAATGTTGTTCCTTATTCTCTTAGCTTTCTAGAGAGTACTAGAAGTCCTTGATAGGATTTGTAGAACTCATGTTATGGCTTTGACAAGTCAAGGGTATTTTGGGAAGTTATGATTATAGGTCATTTTTGGTTATAGGACATTTTCACCAACTTAGACACCTCAAATGAAATTTTGTTCAACTTGAAAGTTTCTCAAAATGGGGTTTTAACCTTGACCATTTATCAAGGAGACATTGAAATGGCTCAAGGAAAGACTTGGTTCAAGAAGTGGTGAAAAAGGAAGGATTAAAATGGATTAAATGACCAAAAATTCAAATAAATTATTTTGTGTGCAAATGAAGCAAAGTAATATCATTTTTTGAATGGAAAAAGCATTTTAGAAACTTTGGCAATGTTAGAATTTTGGTTTGAGTCCCATATCATGCCCTTTTTCTTTGTTTCTTCATGATGAAGCAACATGACATACACAAGCCATTGGATGAAAACAAGGAGGGAAACATCACCATTCATGTTCAAAATCTCATGAGAAGTTGAATGCAAGCTTGCTAAAGCCAAAACAGAGTGGGAATCGTGACTGGTGTAAGTGAGATTTTGGAGAGAATTTGAAAATCCAATTTCTCATTCTGAAGCTTTGAGAGAGTTCTAGATGATTCTAATGAGTTCTATATAAGTGGTTGAGTGTGTTCAGCCATTTTTTGGAAGAGATTGAAGCCTGAAGCAGAGAGTGAAGTTGAAATTTCAGAGGTGCAAGTTGAAATCAAGTTCTGAGTTCAAAGCCAATTCAGGGGAAATTGAAGATTGCCTTAGCTTTGGAAGGAGTTTTGGAATGTATCTGCATCATCTTGGAGGCTGAAGTGATCAAGAACCCCTTCTGTTATACCTCTGAACACAGGTTGGTACATTTCATTTTTGTGCATAATCTAGGAGGAGATAGATAGAAATCTATAGGTGGTTAAGATCTGGATGATGTATAGATGGATTTGAGATGATATATTTATGAATTAGAGACAAGTTAGGATGTGGATCATTTTCTGTTGAAACTGAATTCTTGCAATTCTTGGATTGATAATCAAGATTGGATAGGGTAAATTGATCACCATGAGATAAGGATCATTTCTGTGCATCTAATTGCAGTTCTGAGTAGATTCAAGATTGAGGTGTATTTTGGAATGGCTATCGGGTTTGAAAATCTATAGGGAATTAGATGATTCTAAGGCTGGATTCATGATCAGCATGAAAAATGGAGTGAGATGATGTAGAATTTTGTAATTTTTGATGACCTGTATATTGGACCTCACCGGAAAAGATGGTGGCGACACTGCTCAGGCCACCGTCTGGTTTCCCTCCATGCCTGAATGTTTGAATGAAGAAGATGCACCTGGAGCGTTGGATCATCCTTGAGACTTGACCAAGTAACCCAAACAGACGGCCACAATTGAATTAAAAGTCTGACTATTGACTTGAGGTGCTACGCACCGTTTCATTTAATTGAAGTGAATGGGCTTAGTAGTCTGAATACTACTCACACCCCACATTTGGCCCATCCCAGGAATTACACTATGTTGGATTGCTATTCAGCACGCAAGTTTGTTATTTTCTTTTGATTTTCTTTTAATTCCATCATTTCATGTTAGTTTGAAAATAATTCATGAAAAATAGAAAAATAAGTCAATTAATTCCAGGTTTTTTCCCCTGATTCATGATTGAATCTAGAATTTTATTGAATAAAAATATTAGGAAAATCATGCATTTTCAATTTTTGTGCATTTTTTACATTTTATTTGATAATAAGATTGCCATGGTTGATACCTCTGTTTGATGATTTTAGTTTGAGCATTTGGTGATGAGTTTTGGCTTGATTTTTTGTGTGTGATTAGCTTAGACATGTATGCTCCCATAGTATTTTTCTCACATTTTTGTGATGAAATTAGGTGGTGTTTTTAGGTTGAAACTTTAGGTGCTCCCTTTTAGGGTTTAAGTTTAGTACCTTGTAGTGTAGAATTTGTTTGTAGGTCTTATTTGAGGATTTGATCTCTGGAATTAACATGGTAGAGTCATGATTGACATAGGTTCCCATAGTTATTTTTGTAGGAGTTTATAATTTATTTTAGTATTTTAGCTATAATTAACTTTAATACTAGGTTTTAGGTGATCCTAACTTGCTAATTCAACTAGAATGATTTCATTAGTTCCTTTAGAATAGGGTTTTGCTTCTCTTGCTCTTGGATGATGATGAAGACTTGTGTGGGCTGCTGGGGAATGCATGGTGGATCTTGGACTTGAATATTTCTCCCCCTTTTGTGTAGTTTGTTTAGGGTTAAGGATTAGGGTTTTAGGGAGATCTTTTAGAATAGATTTTATTCCTTCATGAAACATGGAAGGTGTTGATCACTTCCATTCATCCCTATGATGTAAGGTACCATTGTGAAGGCCCCATCCCTCCTTTGGTAGGATGTGTGCCTCCTCAAAATTTGGTAGAACCTTTGAGGGTTCCCTTCCTTGATGGTGGAGTGCTTAGAGGTGGCCTTTGGTCTTCACTTTGCTTCTCCATATCCCCACCCTACTCTTGTTAGATGAATATTTCTCCCTTGCTAGAGGATGTAATTCCTTGTTAGAAGAATGAAGATGCTAGAGGTTGCACTTCACCTTTGTTTGAAGACTGCCTTTGGAGCTGAAGCTTGAAGATCAAGAGGAACAAATTGACACTTGTGAAGAAGATTAAATTGAGGATGAAGAAAGAGTTGAAGCTTGAAGAAGATGAAGAACTAGTTGATACTTGTGTTTGATGCATTGAAAGCTTGAAGAAGCAAGTTGACACTTGCTATTGAAGATGAAAGCCTTGAGGAACAGTTACAGACTGAGGACTGAACTGCTGTCAGAAGGTTTGCTTTGCTGTGAAGCTGTGGAAGCTGTTGATCTGCTTTCTTTCCTGTCTATTTTCTTTCTGTGCAAATGTATTGATGTGACTTGTTTGATTTGCTTGATGCATTATAATAATTTCATGTTTAAATTGTGTTAAGCTAGGAGCATGATTGCACTAGAGGTTGAGTTGCTCCCTCTGCTTGTATTTTTACTGTATGGCTTTGCTTGCGGGTATTCGGTAGAGCCCTGCTCCCTTGTCTATGTGGTTTGTGATTTGCTTGATGGCATTTTATTTTTTCTTCGTGATTGCAGTTATTCATATTTGGCTTGAGGTCGAGACGAGCTTGTGGAGGCTGATGCCCCACACACATTTCCTCCCTCACTTGCATTGCATGCATTTTACAGTCGTTTACTGTTTACTGTTTAAGCAGATGCTTTATCTGTTTCTGTTTATCATTGACATGATCCTCTAGGAATCTCACTTCCTTTGATAAGGAAGTGATGATTAGAACTTTAGGTTGAAACCTATGCATGATAACTTCTAGGAGTTCCCTGTTTCAAACCTCTACCATAGGATGAATCCTTGGCATGACAACATTAGGACTTGATAGTCTCCCCTTAGTTGTCCCTCTCTCTTCTCATCTTGAAACAACATTAAAAAACGTAATAAAGGCAAGTTAGTATAAACGCGTTACGAGCCTTAAGCTACTTGGGTAATGATAATTGAGCGGCCTCCTCTCAATCGTCTAGAATGTTTAGTATACGTCCTTTGGACAATATGCGACGCATTCGTTCCCAGGTCATAGTCTCTAGTGTTGTACAAACTACAGACAACTAAAAAACAGTTCTTCCGTAAAAGACAGAAAACAAACTTCGAACCTTTTTGCCCCGTGGGCCCGTCATTCAAAGGAAGCTTTTTTAAAGAAAAGAGTGTCGTTAACTCCCAGTTCTACCGCAAACGGTAACGCCTAAGTCTCTGAGGGTCAAGCTGTGTGTGCCAAACTGCTGGAACTGTTTGTTAACCCTACTCGATAAAACAGATGAATCTGAATCCCCATAATCCGTATTATCCCGAACTACATAAGCTCTGATCTCTCATACCTGTTGAGAGTACGTAGGCACAATACTGATGTATTGGCGAGCCACCTTCCCCGTAACCCGTAGTTAGCCAAACTACATTGACTCTGATTTCTCATTCTCTGATGAGAATACGTAGGCATAAAGTGCCACGCTTTGCCGAGTCATTTTTCTTTTCTTTTTTCAGACCAGCCTTGATAGGTAGATAGTAAACAAACCCGTCAGATAAACACAACAAGCGTGGATCCCATCGAGTAAGATGGACGTGAGGGGTGCTAATACCTTCCCCTTGCGTACCCGACTCCCGAACCCAGACAATGGTTACGATGACCTTGTCTTATACCTTTTCGTCAGGTTTTTTCGATCGTTTCCTTTCCCGTTCTAAGGGATAAATAATGAAAGGTGGCGACTCTTCTATTTTGCCGACACCTTATTTTCGCGGTAGCGACAATAGGAATCATCCTTCTAGGGCAAAAGTGTCATGCAAGTTGGATAACTTTCAAACTCCAAATTCACATGCCTCAGATGACTTGTAACTTGTCTGGCTCATAACTTGAGTTCTATAAACTCTATCAAGGACTTCTAGTACTCAAATTAAAGATAATATCATGCCCCACAACAATCATGCTGGGGTCAAGATGAGATGAAGATCATATCTTGAGTTAAATGGTCGGGAAGTCAGGGGTCAAGCCAGGGGATTTTACACTGTCAAGCCTTAGAAACCCTAGCTTGAAACTTCTCAAACTCTTCAATCATGATGAGTTAACCTTGGAATCCTCCTTATAACATCTCAATGTATCAATCCATGATCACATGGCTCTTGGATTAGGTCTCAACCTTTTTCCAATCATCAATTGACTTAGGGTTGACCTAGTCAAACCCTAGCTGCACCAATCCTGGCTGAGGCTTCTTGATCTTGCACAATGACCTGTCTAGGCCTCAAAGTGATCTTCAACACTTCTCATGAGCTCTCTCAAGACCTCAAATCCAACTTTTATGGCTTCAGAATCATCTGATGATATTCCCACAACTCTCAAGTTAGGAGACACACACTCTTGGTTTCAACCACTCTCTTTGAGGCTCTTTTAACTTCTTTGACAAGGATATCAACCCTTGAACACTTGAATGACCCTCTTAGCTAGCTTCAAAGTCTTGTGTAGCCCTTGATTGGTAATCATACCTCTTGATCTCCTACATACATGTCAATGAAACGCAAATGATAATGCTAATGTGAATAAAGTGAAACATAAGCTAGGTAAAGAACTGTTGGGCAAATTTTGGGGTGCAACATACTCGACGGGATCCACGCTTATTTGTTTATCTAAAAGGGTGATTGAAACTATCTAACTAAAGGTCTGAGACAAAAGAAAAGAAAAAGTGACTCAACAGAGCATCGCCGCTCTGTGCCTACGTATTCCCTCGTACAATAGGAAAGTCAGAGTCAACGTAGTTCGACTAACTACGGGTGAAAGTGGGGAAAGGTTGCTCGCCGTGACGTCGCGTCTCGTGCCTACGTATTCTCATCTGATATGTAGTTCGGGCTAATAAGAACACCGGTTTGTTCAAATGTTTTACCCGAGTAGGGTTAACAAACAGTTCTAGCAGTTAGGTGTATGCATCTCGACCTTCGGAGACTTAGGCGTTACCTGTTTGCAGTAGAACTAAGAGTTAACGAAACTCTTGTTTATGAAAATGTTTTCCATTATTAAGGGTCCCAAAGGACAAAATGAAGTTTGATCATTTGTTTTTTTGTCTTTTAAGGAGAAGTGTTTTTGAATCGTTTGTGATTCATATTGCACTAAAGACTATGACCTAGGAACGAATGCGTCACGCATCATCCAAAGGGTGAACACTAAACACTCTAGGCCATCAAAAGGAAACCCCCCAATAACCATTTCCCAAGTACTTAAGGCTCATATCTTACAATATTCATTATCCTTTATTAAGTATTTTGAAGTTTTTTTGAGAGGAGAAAGAGAGAGGACAAACTAAAGGGAAACTAGTTCAAAACCTAGTAGTTGTCATGCAAGATGAACCTATAGTTGAGGTTAAAGGGAATCTAACTAGTGTTGTCATACATGGATTCAATCCTAGAGTCTATCATAATCATCCTTAAACAAGGAGATTGGAAGTCCTAAGGGAGCATGGTAAGAAAAGAGAAGAAGAGAGCATGATATAAAACATGAAATAGGAATGAATGAATATGCCATGAAACACACAAGCAAAAGGAGGAAATAGTGTGGGGTGAACACCTCCACATGCTCATCTCAACCTTTATTAATGCAAGAAAAGAATGCACAAAGAGAAAATAACACACAAGCAAAGGGAGGAAAAAGTGTGAGGGTGAAAACCTCCACAAGCACATCTCAACCTTTGTTTATGCAAGTAAGAAATGAAGAGAAGTAAAGCTTACCACATGCATACTTCAATCTTAATGCACAAAATCATACCACATGAAAGGAAAAAAATGGAGAGGATTTAATGAGATGATGGGAGGAAAAGTGAGAACCAAGGGAACTCACAAGGGCTACTCAACCAAACATACTACATCCAATATGCACACAAATCACACATATGGTCCTCAAAGGCTCACTACTTATGGCATGCCTTAAGTTCCTCCAAAGGAGGGACCAAGCTTCCATAAGTAGGATCCTAAAGTCCTAGGACAGAAGTATAGATGAGGGTATAATGTACTCCAAGTAAATGAAAAGGAATCCACCAAAGAATGCAAACAAATCATGTAAAAGGTAAGAAACATTCAACATGTGCACAAGCAAAACCCTAAAAGAAAGTCCAAAAAGAAAGGTAAGTATCAACAAGTTACAAACCATATTAGGACCTATAATTGAACCTATACATGCTTCAATATCTTAGGGGCATAAAACAGCAAGAGTTGGTGCTCAAAAGTTTGCACAAATATAATTTTCAAGGCCTATTAGTTCAAGCATGTGTGTAAGCTTCAATTATAGGACACCTAACTTATGAAATACCCTAAAAATAGCAAACAAACTCAAAACTTGCCAAATAAAATCCAAGATGATTCCTAAGGTGTTAGGAACCAGGGGTCAAAAGTGTAGGAACTAAATCCAAACACAACTATGCAAACAGAGGAGAAATTCTAAGGGATAGCTTAAATGCAAGGGTGAATCGAGGGTCCTAAACATCAAACTAAAACCCTAACCAATTGTCAATAAAACCAAGGGTAAAAAAGTCAAAAAATTCAGTTAATATGTCAACAATATGAGGGAGAAAAATCAGCCATTAGCATGAAGCATTCATCACAAAATAAAATCAAGAACATGAAATATGCAATTTTAATCAATTTAAAATACCTCAAGAATGGAAAAACAAATTTAATTGAAAAATGACTTAAAAAATTAATTGAAAAATTTGTAAAATTAGATAACATGATAAATTGTATGAAAATATTTTTTCCAATATTTTTAAATGCATTGAGGTATTTTTAATGGATTAAAAGCTCAACTGAAAATAAAATGGAAAAAGGAAAATAAAGGAAAGAAAATGGAAAAAAGTTGTGGTAAATAGCAATGAAATGCAGTTGATTCTTTGGGCTAGCATTCAAGGGGGTGTGAGTATCAAGTTTGGCCCAGATCCAAGACTCAAAACTGAATTAATGAAACGGTTCGTTTCAATGATACAACGTGGCAGGTCAAAATGTGAAAGCGCTCAGGATTAGATCATGGCCCTTGGATCAGGATCAGTCAACAAGTCCTAGGGTGAGGTGATTGTCCATGTAAGCTGGCCGGAATCAAAACCAGACGCCGAAGCCACTATGCTCCGGTCGTCTTCTCTGGTTGAACAAAAACGCAGGTGGATCAAAACCTAATCAAAATTAATAATTCTTGAGTCTAAACTCATCTACGCGTTGCACTGATCACTAATCCAACTTTAGTTTTCCTTAATCTCTCCTAAATCAAGCTATATAAATCAAATCAATTTCAAGCAACATCCAAAAATTGTCAAGAACAATGATCAAACCTAACCAGAAATGATCTATGGTGCTAGGGGATCATGAATCTATGAATACGGCACATGATTATGGCTTAAATAGAGAGAATTTTGGAAATATAATTTACCTAAAGGAGCACCTCCGTTGGGTCTTGATTTTGTGTTGAAACTCTTGTAAAACCACCCAGAATCGTTCTATGATCTTCAATGGAGCTAAAGGAATCCTTCAATTGGCTTGGATTTGGATTTCACTTCTTCACTTTTCTCTCAACTCGTGTAACTGAATTTCCCTCCAATTTTGCTCCAAAATCACCTCTGAACACTTGTGAAGCATCTGAGAATTATATACAATGGATCTGGATTGAATGGAGGCCCAATTAATGCCTGTTAGTGGAACTGAAAAAATCCAATTTTTGATTTTGAAGCTTGAAATTCACGAGCCAAAATGATGCCAAAAGCCACGGTTTTCATTCACATAGCTTACTTGCAATGTATACTGATCAAATGGATGGAGATTGCCCCTTAATTTGACCTTATGGTGAGATTTAGATATGTTACTTCAATGTGAAGCAAACTTGAAATTAACCATGAAAATAACCTCAAAACTCTATTATGATTTATGCATTTTATTTGGTACATTCAAGGCACTCAAAAAATGCATAAACTTGTCATGAAATGGTTTAAAATGACTTTCATCCAAATCATGGTTTTCAAGTACTTTTTCATGAGATTTTCTTCCCCATACTTCACATTCAAACCAAACCCATGATAATTTGATGTTTGATGATGGAAATAATGTCATTTGAAGCAAGTTTGATGTTGGAGAAATTCCCATTTGAAGTATGCAAAGTTGTGAAAATGACCTATAACCAAAATGACTTATAATCAAAGTTTCCCAAAATACCCCTGCCTTGCAAGCTTCATATCTTGATCTCTACAAAACAGATGAAGGACTTATAGTACTTTTTGGAAAGCTAATATCATAAGGAAAAACTTTCATGTTTGGGTCAAAGTGAGGAGAAACATGCTTCTACGTCAAAAATGTCTTGGAAGTTGGTTGACTTTTGTTGACCAAAATCACATTCATCTGAGGACCCATAACTTGTTAGCATCATAACTTGAGTTCTAGAAACCCAATGGATGAGTTCTAGTACTCAAAATAAATCTAGAAACATCCTCTACAAGTTTCATGTTGGAGTTGCAATGAGATGACACTTGTATCTTGAGATATGTGGTCTTGAAGTTAGGCACTAAATAGGGGATTTTACACTGACAAGCTTAGAAACCCTAGCTTAGAAACTTCTCACACTCTTGATTCTTCTTAATTTGATCTTGGAATAACATCTTAGATACCTCAACACAACATTCCATGATCATAAAGACTTGGAATTGAGTCTTAATCTCCTTCAACTTCACAGTTGACTTAGGGTTGACCAGATGAAAACCCTAGCTGCACCACCTTTGACTGTGGCTTCTTGCACTTGGTATAATGACTTAGACAAGACCCTCAATGACCTTTAAGACACTAAATGAGCTTATATAATGTTCTCCATTCATAACCGTGGACTCAATATCCTCTGATGAACTTCACATGGCCTCCAAGATAGGAGGTGAACCATATTCATTCATCTTCCTTTTCAAAGAACTTTTGACTTTCTTCTGATGATGATAAACTCTTGATAGCTTGAATAAGACTTCTTGATTAGGGTTAGAACCTTTGGCAACCTCCTCTTGCTAGGCACACCTCTCTCAATCCTCTGTATATGGACAATGGTATGCAAATGCTAATGCTATGAAAATGCAATGAAACATAAACCAGGTAAAGAAAAGGTTGGGCAAATTTTGGGGTGCAACAACTGCCCCTATTCAAACGTCTTGGACCTGGCTGGGTGAAAAGCAACAACTTTTAAACAATCAAGGTACAAGGCGGTTGAATACCGATGAACCCTGAAATTTGCCAATCGCAGAAATAAACTGCAAATTCTGATGGGACAAAAGCCTCTGAAGAAAACTGAACTAATTACAAGAATACTCCGCTGGGGAAGAGGAGCTTAAACCAAGCAACCCTAGAAGGGATAGAAGAGAAACTTAACCAAGTAACTCTGCTTCGGGAAAACAGTAATAGGATGAACGCATTCATCAACAGCTGCGCCATGGTCTGGATACCATATAGGATGAAGAGTAACCTTTCAAATTGTCGGAGTCTGGATACTCAACATAATGACTGGAGCCTGGATACTCGATGAGAAAATGACCGGAGCCCGAATACTCAACAGACAAAGGAAGCGGATCCTGGATGCTGATCACACTAAAATTCACCGTATTTCTGACTCCGATTTCGCATGCATTCTTAGCTTTTATTGTTGTTTTGCTTTGTTATTGCTTTGTTTTCTTACGTTTTCAGGTTTTTATAATAATCGGAGCTTGAATCGGGAAAAGGAGCGAAAAAGGAGTGAAAACGGACGAAAACCTAGAAATTCAGCATTTTGCACTTGCGGCACCCACCGTGGCGGGCGCCATGGGGTTAGCCATGACGTGGCCACGTCTCAAGACCACTCCTCAACCTCCAAGACCCACGATCCCCACTCCATCATCCCCTGTAGGGACCATGGCGGGCGCCATGACCTTGTGGCGGGCGCCACAAGGCAAAATTTCATAACCTCCACTTTTTAGTGGAGGGGCGTCCCGGTCATTTCATGCTTTCAGTTTTTACTATAAATAGGACCTTAGATTTTCGTTTTTCTTCATCCAGAATTAGAATTCTCTAGGCATATATCAGTTATAAAGCAGTTTCCATTCCACATCGGGGTGCCTCTGCAATCGAGTGATCGAGTCTGTAATCTGTCTGTGGTTCGAGTTTTGGAGCACTCTGGAGGAAGTTAATCCTGCCGCCATTTTAATTCCAGTTAGTATTTTATTTTTCCGCATTGCTTTACTTTTATTTATTTTCTCGCACTTTACTTTGTTTATTTCCCGCACTCGCACATTTACTTTGTTTATTTCCCGCACTCGCACATTTACTTTGTTTATTTCCCGCACTCGCACATTTACTTTGTTTACTTCCCGCACTCGCACATTTACTTTGTTTACTTCCCGCACTCGCTTTAAATTACTCATATGAAAAACTATAAAAAGAATATTTACTTTATCATGTCTAACTAATCCCATAAAGGTTAGAATGTAAGGATCGTAATTAAACCAGTAATCAGTATAATTGTTCGTGGAAACACCTAAGGGCTATTTTATCTTTCAATTCAAGTAATTGTTTTTAACTATTTCAAAAACAGCCAAAAGCGCTTTGTATAGTTCATTAGGAGTTTTTAGATTAAAAAGAAAAGAGATTTTAAAACGATTTTCGGACGCGTTATGAGATTTAGAGTCTGGTTCATAAGAACCTCTTTTTGCTAAGAAGTCCAGGTTAAAATACTTTTCAACTTTGTTAAGAAACTATATTTCTTAAAAATAGGTTTACTACTCTAACGCAGTACGCACCTTTTTATCCGTGACAATAGGAGGGGTTGATTAGAGAGTACAACTCGGTTCTGAATACGCGAAAGCGACAGTTCCTGTTAAATTAGTTCTTTTCAAAGGAGAAAACATTGCCCATAAGTAGTTCCATTAACAAGTACTGGATTATCATTGATTACGTGAATTACATTCGAGCCTGTCTTTTATTTATTATTTAAAATTATAATTTTATTTACCATTGCACCCTTACTAAAACCCTTAAAAATAGTTGCCTTAGATAAACACCATAACAACAGGTACGATAGATTGACACTTGGTCTCTGTGGATTCGATAATCTTTTATATTACTTTGACGTGATTCGTACACTTGCGAAAAACACGCATCAAGTTTTTGGCGCCGTTTCCGGGGACCAATATCGTCAAATTTCATTACCCTGTAGTTATACCGTTTAGACTAAGGTTGTTACCCACCGGTCAATGCGAAAGACTCGCAGTGCCGGAAGTTTAGTAGACCCTCTAGCTGAACCTGAACGTTACGCTCGCGCACGTTTATTTTTCCATAGGAATAGGAGAGCTATGGCCGAAGATCAAAATCGAAGACCTCTTAAGGACTTCGCCCAACCATCAAACGAGGAACCTAGTTCCAGTATAGTAAACCCCGCTATCCCAGCCAATAATTTTGAACTTAAGGCATCCCTGCTGCAATTAGTGCAACAGAGACAATTCGCAGGTCTCGCTACTGATAACCCGAACCAACATTTAAAAAACTTTCTTCAATTAGCAGACACCTTTAAAACCAATGGAGCTTCTCCTGAGGCAATACGCTTAAGATTATTTCCCTTTTCCCTCAGAGATAAAGCTCTATCATGGTTAGATTCCCTTCCACCCAATTCAATAACAACTTGGGATGACCTTAGAAAAGTTTTCCTTGCTAGATATTTTCCCCCAAGTAAGACCGCTCTTCTTCGAAACCTAATAACTAGATTTACCCAACACCAAGGAGAGTCGTTGTTCGAAGCCTGGGAGAGATATAAAGAACTATTAAGAGCATGCCCACACCATGGCCTAGAGAATTGGCTAATCATCCAAACCTTCTATAATGGACTTCTTTATAACACTAAAATGACCATCGACGCTGCCACTGGTGGCGCACTGATGAACAAACCTTACCCTGAAGCTAGTGCCCTTATCGAGGATATGGCCCAAAACCATCAATCATGGGGAGTAGAACGAGCGACAGTGGAAAAGAAGGAAGCCCAAGGAGGAATACATGAGCTAAGCTCTATAGACATGATGCAGGCTAAAATGGACGCGTTGGCCCTTAGAGTCGAACATATGTGTACAACTCCGAATACTGTTGCCGCAGTTTCGCCGAATTGTGAGATATGTGGAACGCAAGGACACCAATCCGCCGAATGCAATCTGTTGAATGAAACCAACACTGAGCAAGTGAACTATACCCAAGGGAACCCATTTTCAAACACATATAACCCTGGATGGAGGAATCACCCAAACTTCTCCTACAAAAATAATAACCCTATCCAAAATACCGCACCTCCGAGACAACAAGGTTACCAAGCCCCTAGAACAAATCAACCTATGCAACCTGTACCACCTAGCCCGAGCTTTGAGGAAGTTGTAAAAGATTTTATCGTTGCTCAAAAACAACAAAACAAAGAGTTCATGAACCATAACGTCCATGTTAACGAACTAATTACCAAGTTAGGAACCAAGGTTGATCAAATTATTACTCATAATAAGATGCTTGAAACCCAGATCTCTCAGGTAGCGTTAAACCAAGCCCCACAGACTACACCTGGAGGACAGTTCCCTGGACAACCTCAACAAAACCCGAAAGGGCAAGCTAATGCCATTACTCTACGAAGTGGAACCGCTTATAAGGAACCTTTAAACCCTAGATTAAGTGAGCCCGAAACTTCTGAGAGGAATGAGGAAAAGGAACCAGAGAAGCCTGAAACCCCGGAAAGTCAAGAAAAAGGAGAAGAACCTAAAAATAAAACCTATGTACCGCCACCGCCATACAAACCACCAATACCTTACCCTCAAAGATTAAAGAAAACCCAAATCGATAATCAATATCAAAAATTCGTTAAGGTTATAGAAAAACTTCACGTAGAAATCCCCTTTACAGAAGCCATCACCCAAATACCTTCTTATGCTAAGTTTCTCAAAGATATACTTACAAATAAACGTAGACTCGAAGATCCGAAACCCGTGGAATGTAATTCTATTTCCGAAAATAGGTTAGCAAAGAAAGATAAAGATCCCGGAAATTTTTCCATTCCTTGTGTTTTGGGGAATCATGTCATCGAAAAAGCTTTTCTAGACTTAGGAGCTAGTGTGAGCTTAATGCCTTTAGCAGTTTGTGAGAGATTAAACTTAGGAGAATTACAACCTACTAAGATGTCACTTCAATTAGCCGATAGATCCGTTAAATACCCTATAGGCATACTTGAAGACGTCCCTGTTAGGATAGGTCAGCTGTTTATACCTACTGATTTTGTTGTCATGGACATTAAAGAAGATAACGACATACCAATCCTCCTAGGTAGACCGTTCTTATCGACTGCTGGAGCCGTAATAGATGTTAAAAAGGGAAAACTAACTTTTGAGGTAGGTGGCCAGAAGATAGAATTTATATTGTCAAAATTTCTTATGGCACCTGTGATAGGAGATTCTTGTTATGCCTTAGATATCATCGAAGAATGTATTAGGGAATTAGAACAAGAAGAAGAAACTGAATCTATAAAATTGCCATCAACCCTTATTTTGGAAGATGACAATTATAAAACACCCTACATTGATGATAACCTTCACGAATGTTTATCTCTTACCCCAGATCCTATGCCTTGCCCTATAAAACCGACCGTAAAACTTAAGGAACTGCCTAAAAACCTGAGATATGAATTTCTTGATGAAGATATGAACCGTCCAGTTATAGTCAGTGCTACCTTAAACCAAGAAGAAACCGATCAATTATTAGAAGTTTTACGTAGGTACCCCTCAGCCTTAGGATATAAGATCTCTGATCTAAAAGGAATAAGCCCATCCGTATGCATGCATCGGATTTTGCTTGAAGAAGATTCAAAACCTTCTAGAGAACACCAACGTAGAATAAATCCTATAATGAGTACTGTAGTTAAGACTGAAGTTCTTAAGTTACTAGAGGCAGGTATAATATATCAGATCTCGGACAGTAAATGGGTGAGTCCTGTGCATGTAGTACCTAAAAAGGGAGGCATCACAGTCGTGCAAAACGAGAAGGGCGAACCTGTAGCAAAAAGAACTGATGGAGGTTGGCGTATGTGCATAGATTATAGAAAATTAAATAAAGCAACTAGGAAGGACCATTTCCCATTACCATTCATAGACCAAATGTTGGAGCGCCTAGCCAGACACTCTTACTTTTGTTATTTAGATGGATATTCAGGATTCTTCCAAATACCTATTCACCCCGAAGATCAAGAAAAAACTACCTTTACATGCCCAGTTGGAACCTTTGCCTATAGAAGAATGCCTTTTGGACTTTGTAATGCTCCTGCAACTTTCCAACGCTGCATGATGTCAATCTTTGCTGATTATTTGGATGGAATCATGGAAGTATTTATGGACGATTTCTCAGTTTGTGGGTCAGATTTCAAAAATTGTCTTGTCAACCTTGAGAAAATCCTGGAGAGATGTGTGGAGGTAAACCTTGTGCTAAATTGGGAAAAATGTCATTTCATGGTCACCGAAGGGATTGTTTTAGGACATATAGTTTCCGAAAAAGGTATAGAGGTAGATAAAGCAAAAATAGAAGTCATAGAGAATCTAAAACCGCCGAAGACTATCAGGGAGATAAGAAGTTTTCTTGGACATGCCGGATTTTACCGACGTTTTATCAAGGATTTCTCCAAAATAACAAAGCCCTTAACTGGTCTTTTAATGAAAGATGCTGAGTTCATCTTCGATGAAAAATGTACTGAAGCATTTAATCTTCTGAAGCAAGCTCTGATTTCAGCACCTATAATGAAACCCCCTGATTGGTCGGAGCCGTTTGAGATAATGTGTGACGCCAGTGATTATGCTGTTGGAGCCGTTCTAGGTCAGAGAAAAGATAAGAAGTTACATGTGATTTATTATGCCAGTAGAACCCTAGACGCTGCACAGCTCAACTACGCAACAACCGAAAAAGAGCTCCTAGCTGTAGTTTTTGCAATAGACAAATTTAGATCTTATCTAGTAGGAGCCAAGATTATAGTTTACACCGACCATGCTGTCATTCGTTACTTACTAAGCAAAAAGGATGCCAAGCCTAGGTTACTTCGATGGATTCTATTATTACAAGAGTTTGATTTGGATATCCGTGACAAGAAAGGCACTGATAATGTGGTAGCTGATCACCTATCTAGGCTAGAATACCTGAAACCTGATCCAGTACCCATAAATGACGATTTTGCCTACGATAGACTGATAACCCAACTAGAAACCATTGAAGATGATAACCCAGACCCTCATGAGCAATTTCATAAATCCTTAGCTATAAGCAATGTACCTTGGTATGCAGATTTTGTTAATTACCTAGCCGCTGACATCATACCCCCTGATCTAAACTACCACCAGAAGAAGAAGTTCTATAGTGATGTGAGAAACTTCTATTGGGACGATCCATTTCTTTTCAAGAGAGGTAAAGATGGCATTTTCCGCCGTTGTGTTCCAGAAGAAGAGGTAAATAATATAATTGAGCATTGTCACTCTGCACCCTATGGTGGACATGCAAGCACATCTAAGACCTACGCCAAGATTCTTCAAGCTGGCCTATTCTGGCCTACTATGTGGCGTGATGTCCATGCTTTCATTGTCAAGTGTGACAGATGCCAACGCACAGGAAATATTTCAAGACGTAATGAAATGCCGTTAAGAAATATCCAAGAAGTAGAACTCTTCGACGTATGGGGTATGGACTTTATGGGACCGTTCCCACCATCTTTTGGAAATCAGTACATATTAGTAGCTGTTGACTACGTGTCTAAATGGATTGAAGCTATCGCCGCACCCACAAACGACACCAGAGTAGTCATCAAATTATTCAAGAATTATATATTTCCCAGGTTTGGAACACCCCGTTTAGTCATAAGTGATGGAGGATCACACTTCATATCGAGAATATTTGATAAACTTTTAAGCAAGTATGGAGTTAAGCATAGAGTAGCAACACCATACCACCCACAGACCAATGGACAAGTGGAAGTATCTAATAGGGAGATAAAACAAATCCTCGAGAAGACTGTCTCTATATCTAGAAAAGATTGGTCGCAGAAACTTCAAGAAGCATTATGGGCCTATAGAACCGCTTTCAAAACTCCTATAGGAACAACCCCTTATCAACTGGTCTATGGAAAATCATGTCACTTACCATTTGAGTTGGAGCATAAGGCCTATTGGGCCATCAAAACTTTGAATTTGGATTACTTGACAGCTGGTGAGAAACGTATCCTTGATATCCACAAATTAGAAGAGCTCAGACAATCTGCCTACGAAAATGCCATCATATACAAAGAAAGAACAAAAGCTTGGCATGACAAAAGAATCATAAGAAGAGACTTCAAAATAGGCGATCCTGTTCTCCTGTTCGATTCTAGGTTACGACTATTTCCAGGTAAACTCCGTTCGAGATGGACTGGCCCTTTCGAAGTATCTAAGATCCTGAGATCCGGTGCTATTGAAATCAAGAACCAAACATGTAAACCGTTCATAGTCAATGAACAGAGGTTGAAGCCCTACGAAGGAGGTGACATTCCAACAACATACACCTGTCATACTCTGAGTGATCCACCATATCCTTCCAATGATGTTTAAATATCGGTCGTCGAGCTAATGACGTTAAACAAGCGCTGCCTGGGAGGCAACCCATGGTTTTTCTTATTTTTGTACTTTTTATTTTTATTTTTACTTTATTTTAATTTGTTTATTTTATTATTATGTCAGGACTCACGATTGAATGTTTTATGTGCTTTCAGGACTTGTTTGCTAACCTTGTGCAGAATGCAGAACCCTGATGACATGCACGTGGCCTTTAGAGATGATGCACAGAGAGAGCGTTACTATGTTCACATGAGACGCCCTATGGCTCCTACCAGGTACCCTGACCATGACTGCATGGATGCCTTGGGGATAGAGCCAAGCGTCAGATTTTTATGCCATCAACTCCAGTGGGACCAGTTTGACGACAGGAACAACACTTATAGGAACTTGACTCTTGAGTTCCTCAGCTCGTTTCATCATGACCCTTGGGCTGGACCCGATGGACTCGCTGTTTTCAGGTTGTTCGGGATTGACTACTCATTCTCTCACAAAGAGTTTGGTGATTTACTAGGTTTCCAGACTACTCCTGATGCTATTCCAGAGACTCCGATGGGGTATTTTATGAGCAGAGAAGTGGAAAAGTTTTGGACTAAAATATCAGGCGGAGGGAGCCAAGATCCTTCTACCCAGTTTTCTCAGGTAATCCACAACCCTGCATTGAGGTACTTCCAGATGATTCTAGCACATTCTTTCCTAGGTTTTCCAGATACAGAGACACTGCTAGGTGAAGAGGAGATTTTCCTACTGTTTTGTGCGACTCAGTCTCGCCCTGTTGCTTGTGGCAACTTTCTACTGAAGGGCCTTGCTAGTGTTGCCAGATCATCAGTAGGAATCATCCATGTCGGTGGGATTGTTACACAGATTGCTACTGCATTGGGTTTGTCTCGCAAGCTATTGCACCTTAGGACCTTCTGCTGCTACACCACCCTGGATATTGATTTTTGTCTTGATAGAGGACTGATGAGGAGGGCTTCTTTTGAGCCCAACATGTTTAGATTGCTGATCGACGGTGAAGCGATACACTACTTTACATTACCAGATCCGCTGATGACCAGTGTCCATGATCCTGCCAATTGGAGTTATGCTCTAGAGGGTTATGGAGAGACTGTCGAAGAGCCGAAATCGCCTCCTGCCGCTGAGTACACTCCTACACCTCTTACTCCCTGAATCACTGTTATGTCTAACAATATGTCTCTGCAGCCACCTGACCTACAAACACAGATTTATGAGCTCCGCAAGGAGACTGCCCTGCTCAAGCAGGAAGTGACAGACTTAGAGTTACAGA
The DNA here is from genome assembly GCA_963859935.3 of Lathyrus sativus. Taxonomy (NCBI): domain Eukaryota; kingdom Viridiplantae; phylum Streptophyta; class Magnoliopsida; order Fabales; family Fabaceae; genus Lathyrus; species Lathyrus sativus. The sequence continues at coordinate 439,114,696 of OZ012741.1, read as the reverse complement.
TGCAGGTTTCTGATCTCACTCATGCCTCAGAGACCGATGCTCTACATCAGGCGATCGACGAGTTTCGGAGGGAGATAGCTGAGATTCGTGGATCAAGCCAGGATAAGAAACCTACCACATGACTCATTCCACCCTGACAGCACTACCCTAGTATTTAACTTCCTTTTATTTATCGCATTTCCACTTTTATATTTTCATGCATTTTGAATTCCTTATATATATACATATTATGCACTAATTTTTATTTTTCTTTTTCTTTTTTGATTTTTAATTATTTTATTTTTGTCGTGCAAAAAAAAAATATATAAGACAAAAATATGCAAGCCAATGCCTTGAAAAGAAGAAGAAAACGCTATTCAGACCCCCTGGAAGACAAAGGTGCAAGGAAGGCCCAAAGGAGGATCCAAAACCACAAGGCCCAGGAATTGGCCTTGTGGCGGGCGCCATAGGCCCTGTGGCGGGCGCCACACCGTACCATCAACAAATACGGGATTCAATCCCCATTTCCACCATTTTCATCCCTTTCTTCACCAAAAACCCATTTTTCCAACCTTCCAAATCCTCCTTGAACCCCATTAAAGCTCCCCCATTTCCAAAATACCCTCCATCCATAAAACATATCCAACATCCATTTCCATTTTCATCCATCAAAAAACCAAAAAAATCAAAACTTTATCATTCCCCTCATAAACCACTTTTCTACTATTTTCACTACCTAAGGAGCTTTTCAACAATGGAGTTCAACGGATTTATTCTTCGTGATGGAAGACCGGGCGAAAGGCAACGGAAAATTATTCAGAGGCTTCAAAGTCGAGAAATCCTCTCGACTAGGTACGTCGACGATAACTGTCTGTATGTTTTGGGTATTTATCATAGTGTTTTTAATTTATTAGAATTTCTAGGCTTGCATAATATTTTCATTAATCAGGAACCTACCTATGAGAGGCTGACAACTGAGTTTTTGAGTTCTTTGATATACACTGTCAGTCCTAACACTGCTAGCACTGTCGGTACTGTTATTTTTAGACTGTTTGGAATTGAATATGAATTCAGTACCAATGAGCTAGCAGATTTGTTAGGAATCCCTCATAGGGAAGGTTCGATTTGTGAGGCACCTTTGGATGCTGAATGGTCGGCCGAGGTATTTACCTTCTGGCTAAGGCTTTCAAGTACTTCAATTAATTCTTTTGAAGGGATACTTGCGTCGACCATTCACAACCCGGCCATAAGAGTTTTTAGACTTCTTTTGGCATGTACTATTTTTGGCCGGGAAAGTCCAAACAAGGTTAATGCTCGTGAACTCCTATTTTTGCAAGGATGCCTCACTAGAACCCACATCAATCCGGTCCCGTTTATGCTTGCCCACATGACTTTATTTACTAATAAAACAGGACCGATTGTTTTTGGAGGGCTTGTTACGTCTATTGCTCGAGCTCTTGGCCTGAATGATGAGATAGCTACACTTGAACCACTACCTCCTCGCACAATTAATTTAAAATTTCTGAAAGACATGAAATTGTGCCGAACAAGGAGAGAAGGTGGTTATGAGTTGATGGTTCATGGGGTAGCTATCCCATATGTTGCTTTACCATGCAGTAGACGTACTGATGTACGTGATGAAAGGAACTGGACCTATGATCTTAATGCTCCACGTGTTTTGGGTCCACTTCCTCCTAATATTCCCGATGGGGAGGCACATGACACTGATGATGAGTATGATCGGAGAGAGCAGTCTCCCATCCCTCACATGTCCCCCCATCGTCCTTCACAGTCATACACTGCACCATCTTCCTCTAACCCTGTTGCAGGTACTGCTCCTGGATTCTTTGTCACCGAGGAGATGTGGCGTGATATGACAGCTAGAGAAGAAAGGCGTGATGGCCTTCTCTCTACTATTTCACAGCAGCTGACGAACAATATGAGCTTCATGCAACAATCGCGATTGGTTTCGGATCGTGCTTATAGCAACGTTTGCCGTACCTTGAACGATATTTCATTAGAGCAGAACCGTCAGAGAGAGTTCAACAGCCGACACTACCAGCTTGTAGAGGCTACTCAGGGTTCCATCTTGGGTAACCTTCGAGAGGTCCGGAGTGCTCAGGCTGCTTTATCAGCACGACTCGACCGGAGGGACCAGCATCGTAGTAGATCCCGTCGTTCCAGACCATCACATCAGGACGGCGAAGGCACCAGTGCCCCTCCTCAGTAGTCTTTTTCCAGGTTACCCCCCTTATCTTATTTCGAAACATTGGGGACAATGTTCGATTTAAGTGTGGGAGGGGATTTTATTGCTTTCTGTTATTTCCCTTTTTAGTTAATTTCCTTTCAGTTATTTCCCTTTTCAGTAATTTATTTTTCTTAGATAATGCATGAGTCTGACGAGTCACCAGTATAGTGTCTTTTTAGTTCATCTTCATTTTTTCCCATTTCCTTAGCCTTACCAGAAAATTTTTAAAAAGAAAACAATGTTGTTTCACATGTTTTTTGGGCTTTGAGACAGGTTTAGATTAGGATGTGGTGACTTAGGTCAACTTTTTGAAACATCAGAACCATTTTAGCACCATAGACCTCTTGAATATAGGAATCACTCCTAAACCCCACCACCATGGCCTTTACTATCATTCAAAAAATTGTCCTAAGTAGTTTATTTTAGCAGTCAGCTCCGGCCTAAGCATACTCTACGTAGGGGGCCGATGAATATAAGTGAATGATCCAGTGCTAATAAAAAAAAAAAAAAAAAAAAAAAAAGAAAAAAAGGCAAACTCTGGTATAGGTGACCCTCACAAAGTCATTTAAACCGAAAAAAGAGAAGAAAAAAAATTTTTTGCCACAAAAAGAAAAAAATTGCAAGTCACCTATTGTTAGTTGGTTCAGAGGTATCTGGCACTGAACTTGGTAGGGAGGATTACGATCCGATCCCCCGCAGCTACATTTAGGCGAAATAAAAACAGGTTTACACATGCTTATGTGCCAGAAACCTTATGTTATGGATCAGAATCACTAACCGGTCACTCTACTATGAAGCATGTACGGATAACGAGCTTAATGTGATTGCGCCTGAATGAAAAGGACACAAAAAGATGAGAAGATAGGCCTAGGTATCGTGGGATGACATGGAGTGGTTAATATAGGATTGAAGTTTGTGTTTGTGTTACTATGGTACCCTTGGTTCACTTAGTTAGTATCTGTCACTGCATCCTGACTTGAACTTAGAATCCCTTTAGCCCAAAGACAAATGTTGACACCATATTTTCTTAAGCTTTAATGTTTGCTTGAGGACAAGCAAAGGTTTAAGTGTGGGAGAATTTGATCACACTAAAATTCACCGTATTTCTGACTCCGATTTCGCATGCATTCTTAGCTTTTATTGTTGTTTTGCTTTGTTATTGCTTTGTTTTCTTACGTTTTCAGGTTTTTATAATAATCGGAGCTTGAATCGGGAAAAGGAGCAAAAAAGGAGTGAAAACGGACGAAAACCTAGAAATTCAGCATTTTGCACTTGCGGCACCCACCGTGGCGGGCGCCATGGGGTTAGCCATGACGTGGCCACGTCTCAAGACCACTCCTCAACCTCCAAGACCCACGATCCCCACTCCATCATCCCCTGTAGGGACCATGGCGGGCGCCATGACCTTGTGGCGGGCGCCACAAGGCAAAATTTCATAACCTCCACTTTTTAGTGGAGGGGCGTCCCGGTCATTTCATGCTTTCAGTTTTTACTATAAATAGGACCTTAGATTTTCGTTTTTCTTCATCCAGAATTAGAATTCTCTAGGCATATATCAGTTATAAAGCAGTTGCCATTCCACATCGGGGTGCCTCTGCAATCGAGTGATCGAGTCTGTAATCTGTCTGTGGTTCGAGTTTTGGAGCACTCTGGAGGAAGTTAATCCTGCCGCCATTTTAATTCCAGTTAGTATTTTATTTTTCCGCATTGCTTTACTTTTATTTATTTTCTCGCACTTTACTTTGTTTATTTCCCGCACTCGCACATTTACTTTGTTTATTTCCCGCACTCGCACATTTACTTTGTTTATTTCCCGCACTCGCACATTTACTTTGTTTACTTCCCGCACTCGCACATTTACTTTGTTTACTTCCCGCACTCGCTTTAAATTACTCATATGAAAAACTATAAAAAGAATATTTACTTTATCATGTCTAACTAATCCCATAAAGGTTAGAATGTAAGGATCGTAATTAAACCAGTAATCAGTATAATTGTTCGTGGAAACACCTAAGGGCTATTTTATCTTTCAATTCAAGTAATTGTTTTTAACTATTTCAAAAACAGCCAAAAGCGCTTTGTATAGTTCATTAGGAGTTTTTAGATTAAAAAGAAAAGAGATTTTAAAACGATTTTCGGACGCGTTATGAGATTTAGAGTCTGGTTTATAAGAACCTCTTTTTGCTAAGAAGTCCAGGTTAAAATACTTTTCAACTTTGTTAAGAAACTATATTTCTTAAAAATAGGTTTACTACTCTAACGCAGTACGCACCTTTTTATCCGTGACAATAGGAGGGGTTGATTAGAGAGTACAACTCGGTTCTGAATACGCGAAAGCGACAGTTCCTGTTAAATTAGTTCTTTTCAAAGGAGAAAACATTGCCCATAAGTAGTTCCATTAACAAGTACTGGATTATCATTGATTACGTGAATTACATTCGAGCCTGTCTTTTATTTATTATTTAAAATTATAATTTTATTTACCATTGCACCCTTACTAAAACCCTTAAAAATAGTTGCCTTAGATAAACACCATAACAACAGGTACGATAGATTGACACTTGGTCTCTGTGGATTCGATAATCTTTTATATTACTTTGACGTGATTCGTACACTTGCGAAAAACACGCATCAGATGCTCAACATAGAACATGAATTACCACAAATTGGTAATTTATTAGATCCTGGATATTCAACGTACAACCGGAGCCGGGACGCTCAATGTACAATGACCGGAGCCTAGATGCTAAACGTAACGAATCGGAGCCTGGATGCTCAACGAAACAGACCGGTGCCTGGATGCTCAACGTAACAAACCGGAGCCTGGATGCTCAACGTAACAAACCGGAGCCTAGATGCTCAACAAAACAAACCGGAGCCTGGATGTTCAACGTAACAAACCGGAGCCTGGATGCTCAATAAAACAAACCGAAGCCTAGATACTCAATGAAACAACTCGAAGCCTAGATGCTCAACGTAAAAAATCGGAACCTGGATGCTCAACGAAACAAACCGGAGCCTGGATGATCAACGTAATAAACCGGAGCCTGGATGTGCAACGTAACAAACCGGAGCCTGGATGCTCAACGTAACAAACTGGATCCTGGATGCTCAACGAAACAAACCGAAGCCTGGATGCTCAACGTAACAAATTGGAGCCTGGATGCTCAACGAAACATACCGGAGCATGGATGCTCAACGTAACAAACCGGAGCCTGGATGCTCAACGAAACAAACCGGAGCATGGATGCTCAACGTAACAAACCGGAGCATGGATGCTCAACGAAAAAATTGGAGCCTGGATGCTCAACAAAACAAACCAGAGCCTGGATGCTCAACATAACAAACCGGAGCCTAGATGCTCAACGAAACAAAGCGGAGCCTGGATGCTCAACGTAACAAACCAGAGCCTGGATGCTCAACATAACAAACCGGATCATGGATGCTCAATGAAACAAATCGGAGCCTGGATGCTCAACGTAACAAACCGGAGCCTGATGCTCAACGAAACAAACCGGAGCCTGGATGCTCAACGTAACAAACCGGAGCCTGGATGCTCAACGAAACAAACCGGAGCCTGGATGCTCAGCGTAACAAACCGGATCCTGGATGCTCAACGTAACAAACCGGAGCCTGGATGCTCAACGTAACAAACCGGAGCATGGATGCTCAACGAAACAAACTGGAGCCCAGATGCTTAACGTAAGAAACCGGAGCCTGATGCTCAACGAAACAAACCGGAGCCTGGATGCTCAATGTAACAAACTGGAGCCTGGATGCTCAACGAAACAACCCGGAGCCTGGATGCTCAACAGAGAAGGAATATAACCACAAAACTTATCAGGATCTCAAACCCAACTGACTTTTACCAGAGTCTGGATACTTAACGGAGAGAGCGGTACCTCACAAATTGAAAATTCATTGGAATCTGGATATTCAACGGAGAAGCCGGAGCCAGGGCGCTCAACGTAATTGACTGAAGCCTGGATAATCAACGGAAAAAGCAATAATGCCAACTGAGAATTCACCGGAGCTTGGATGCTTGACGCAATAACCGAAGCCTGAACGCTCAACGGAGGTTGACCGGAGTCTGGATACTCAACGAACGAAGAAATACTCATTAAAGTCTAGATACCACATGGGTTTTAAGAACATTGTTTCACATTGCCAGAGTCTGGATACTCTACGAACGAAATGAACCACGTCACGAATTGCCATAGTCTGGTTACCGTGCAAGGCCAAGAAATGCATCACAAGTTGAAAATTTCGCCGAAGTCTGGATACTCAGCGACGTACACCGGAGCCTGGATACTTAACGAACGAAGGAAACGTATCACCAGTCTTAACAAGGTCTGAATACCAAGTGAGCTTTCTGCAGCATGACTAGCTGAAGTCCAAGGGCACTGCTAGGGACTGGCACGAGCCGGGGTCTGGATACCACGTGAGCTGAAAGAACACTTTTCGAATGGTCGGAATCGAGGAAATCATCACGGATTGGGAAGAACCGGAGTCTGAACACTCGACGCATTAAGAGAAATCCTCAATTGGAGATTTACCGGAGTCTGGATACTCGACGGAACTGGCCACAAATATTTTTAATAGGGTCCTGATACCCAACCAAATAAGCCAGAGCCTGGATGCTCAACGCACTTGACCGGAGTCTGAATACTCAACGGACAAAAGAACCGGAGCCTGAATGCTCAACGAACTAAACCGGAGCCTGAACGCTCAACAAAAGTCGACCGGAGTCTAGATGCTCGATGGACGAAGCACTGTCGTGGTCCGGACAACCTACGGGCCAAGATATCGGTCATCTGTCAGACATATACCTACAAACAAAGAGATAACAACCTGGCTTATGCATATGTTTGAAAATGGCGTAATGTTCCATACGAAATAGAGATGCCACGCGTCGGGTAGATGCTATGCACGCATGCAAATGCAACGGAACCGATTCAGCAAAATAAATGCTGAAGAAGATAGAGAAACCATTCTGCTGGGAAAAGAAAACCATCCTGCTGGGGATAGCTTACACGTGCCAATAACAATTGGGCTTATACTGAGGAAACGAACTCCGGATGGCTGACTCAGCTGGGGAAAATGCTATGGGCGGCCTACTAGAATATGAACTCTTTTGCGGCAATAGACGAATCTAATGGGGAGGCAAACGACCTACTAAACAGCCACTCTCACCCGACGGAGAATATCAACTGCTATCGCACCTTCAAAATTCATTCGAACATATGACCCTCGTGCAAAAGGCGCGGAAATGCAGTTCAACAGAGTCACCACCAAACTTTATTCTTCCCGAATGAATGGGAGAGGAAAATATCGAGAAAACCTCTTAAAACGCGGAAGGAACACGGCCGTCGCAACCTAATGTTCCTGGGTTTGGGAGTCGGTTACGCGAGGGGAAGGTATTAGCACCCCTCACGTCCGTTGTACTCAATGGGAACCTCTTAATTCGAGTTGTGATGGATGTTAGCTAAGCTCAATTCTTCTCTTCTTAATACAAAATACTAAACGGTACTATAAAAAGATGCTAGGGGAAAGGGGATGGTTTAGAGGATAGGGTGCTCGCCAAGGATTGGGGCCCTTGTGCCTACGTATGCTCATTCAGACGAGAATGAGAAATCAGAGCTCTCGTAGTTCGACTACAGGAAAGGATGGGGGGAGACGGAAGATGGGGGGATTGTGCTCGCCAAGATCATCGCAATCTTGTGCCTACGTATCTTGTATTCAAGAATGAATAAAGAATCAGAGCAGTCGTAGTTCGTGGTAACAACCACGAAAGAAACTGGATTAAATGAGTTTGAAGGTGGGTACGGATGACAATTACTTGAAGCTTAAGAAAAACTTCTCAGACCCAAGTAATCAGGAGAGCGAAACAAAGACTTGGAACTCTCTCTTTTTCATCGTAAAGGAAGTTGTGTTTGGGAGGGTGAGTTTAAACTGATGACGACTACTTGAAGCTTAAGAAATACTTCTCGGACCCAAGTAATCGGGAGAGCGAACCAAAGACTTGGAACACTCTCTTTTTCATCGTGAAAAGAAATTTGTTTGAAAGGTGAGTGAAAGGATGAGTAGTTGAAGGATGGTTGAACGTTGTCGAGTTGTTAATGTTATTTAAAGGCGTCAATTGCTCACACACGAATAAGATAACTCGCATCCAAACAACCGAAAGAAAGATCAAAGACTTGAACCCACTCTTTACACCTTGAAAAGGATTAAATAGTTATTAATTGGTTAATGGTTTGTTACGAAAATCCACTTGATGTTGGATCAAGGGTTTGACTTATTATCGCGTGCAAAACGTGTAACGAAAAGGAAATGGTTTGAAAAATGGGACCGACTTAACTTACGCATCAAGGGTCAAATTGTGTGCAATAGGTTGATGGCGAATGCATATGAGCACTCGACTTACAAGGGTTCGAAAATGGCTCGATGAAGAATCGAGAATTTGTTTGAAAATGGTTTGATCCGCTCTAGTCCCTATGGGTGCTCCTATGTGATAAACTAATAACCAAAGAAATGCGAAACATACATCGAAATGGGAGAGGGGTACATGTAAGTTACATGGGATTGCACGAAATAAAGGGGTCTCATTGTCAGGTGTCGCTACTGCGAAAATCGGCGCCGACTGAACAGAAGAGTCGCCACCGTGCGTTATTTATCCCAACGGAGGGAAAGGAAACGCTCGAAGTAAACCTCGCGAAAAATGGGAAAGGTATGGTCATCGCAACCAAAACCTGGGTTCGGGAGTCGGTTACGCAAGGGGAAGGTATTAGCACCCCTCACGTCCGTCGTACTCGACGGGATCCACGCTTGTTTTCTGGTACAGATTGTTATTCTATCTACGCTAAAGGTTAAGGGTTAAAAAGAAAATAAAATGACTCGGCAAAGTATCGCACTTCATGCCTACGTATCCCCGTCTGAAATGAGGAATCAGAGTCAACGTAGTTCGCCTACCTACGGGAAAGGAGGGGAAGGTTGCTCGCTAGGATATCGCATCCTATGCCTACGTACTTCCATACAACATGAAAGATCAGAGCAAATGTAGTTCGGGCCACGTACGACACAAGTCTGTCTTGATTGTTTTTATTCCTTCTGAAAAAGGGTTTTTCTGATTAACAGTCCAAGCAGACAAAAAATGACGTTTTGATGAGTTCACATTCTTTTACGGAAGAAGTGTCTTTTACTGTGTTTGAAATCTTATTGTGTTTTTCTGTTTGTTTTGAGAAAGAAGAGACAGAACTCTAACCTACGGTTGAAAAGGGAATCAGACTAACCTAATGTTATCATGCATGGGTTAAGGCCTAATGTCTATCATGCTCCTCTCTTGCGCAGAGAGAAACAGAGATCCTAAGGGAATAGACGGAAACAGAAACAATAGCATATATACAATAAAGCAGTAAAATGCATGGATGCAGCAATACAAGCGAGGCAAGGGAGTCCCACTCAACCTCGAACCTAGAAAACAACAGGCAAAAGTGAACAAGATTCACTTTCAACCTAACAGGTTAAACAGCAAGCAATACAGTCAGGGAAATTCAAACAATACATCAAGAATTAAACAGCTAAAAGCAGCAAAAACAGTCTTCATCAACATCTGTCTTCAAGTCATCTTCAAACACCTACAAGCTTCAAGCAAGCATCAGTCTTCATCTTCACAGCCTCCCAACAAGGTCTCTATCTTCAATCCTTCAGGGCTTTTCTTCAAGTCCCAATCTCCAAGATGAGCAGCAGTCAACAAGATGGATGGGATGTTAAGCAATCAGTTGCCTACCAAGGGTGGCCTACTGATTGTTAACATGATATAGACAGTTTTCTCTCAAAAGTTCTATCTTTTAAATACATTCACTAATCCTTCCAAAGGAAGGAGGTGGGTATTTAAAAGAGACTTTGAATCATAGAGAAAGAATGGATGCAGACAAGACCTTCCATGTTTATGAAGCAAGTTTTCTACTCTAGAGCTCTGCCTAGTTCCTAGACCCTATAACCTTCAACAGCTGCCAGCAAGAGGCCCTTCACCAACTCTGGAAATTGGTCTTCATTCTCTTAATCTTCAATGGGCTTCATCAGCATAGTCTTCAGCTCAAACCCAAACCCCAAGCAGGCCCAATACCCCCCACAGTCAAACAATAACCCTGGAGAGGGCACACCACACAATCAATCAAATACAAGCAATATACTAGTAGTAATAGTAGAATGGGGGAAGCCTAACATTTTCTAAGGGATCTATTATTTACCCATAACCCCTATAGTCCCATACCCCAAAATTCAAACTACAACTCCTAAAAGAAATGATTTATCACACCTATGTTATATCTAAACCCTAATTTTGATTCCTAATCACACCTAAACAAACCATCTAAAATTTAGTCCTAAAATCATGAATTAAATCTCATATGAAATTTGAAGTCCTAAGTGAAGTACTCTAAAAAGAATGGGTCCAAAATATAAAAGGATATAGCTAAACTAAAATCAACAAGATCAAGTATTGAACTAAACATCATTTAAACCTATTTAAAAGAAAAATATACTAAAAATGAAAAAATAAAATAAAATGCTAATTTTATTATATGACAATTTTCTTAACAGAAATATAAAAAAGATGCAAAAACAACCACTTAAAAATATGGAATTTTCAATTTGTTATGATTTTTCAAACAATTAAAAAAATGAATGAAATTAAAATGATTTGAAATTGGTTAGGGGTGCAATCAGTAATTATTTCAGTTGAAAAATGGATGATGGGCCCAGACTGGGGGTGCGTATAGCAAGGCGCGTCTGGGCCCAGTTAATCAGAAAAACACAAAAAGAAAATAAACCAAAAACGGTGCAGAAAGTAAGAAAAATAGTTCAAAACACGTTGGGCCTTGAAAATGGTGGTGTGATTAGCAATGGATCCTTAGGCCCAAGCTAGGACTTTAAGTGAAACGGTGCGCTTCACGTTGCCTGAGTTCCCTAGCATTTCATCTTCAAATCCTGGCCATTGGATGCGCTTCTGAGTCAAAGTCTTGTGAATGATCCAACGATCCTCATGTTTCTTCTCCAACGAGCTAGGGTTTCACCATTATTGAACCATGCATGAAGCTTCATGAACCAGACTTCAACACCTTCATACAACCTCGTTTCTCCATGAAATTCAGATCCATAAAAAGCAAAATTGCTCTAATTCTCAAGCTGAACAATACTACATCACTAGTTCTTGCTATAACAACCTAGAAAATCAAACCCGATAGCTTCCTCTCCATGAACACTCCAATTTCCAACTTCTTCTTTCTTCAATTTCTTGGCATCAACACAACCACCAAACATCACTGATCATCTACACTAATCCACATGAATCAACACTCTTTATCCTCTTAGTTCTAAGTCAAAACAGTTTTGGTGCTCATGTAACAAACTCCATGAAATGCTCTTAAACTCACCAGAATTATTCATCTACCTATTCCTAACAATTCTAACCTAAAGATTCTCTATCATGCTATCTATTTCTAGCCAATTCGAAGAGATTACTAACCTGGTATAAACTTGAAAATAGATGGAGAAATCCTTGGAGTCACAGCTTGCAAGGCTTTGGACTTGATCAATGGACTTGGTTCTTGGTTCTGTATGCAGAAATTCTTGCTCAAATGCTTTGGATTGCCATAACCAATTCTTTTTGCAATTTGGAGGATGAACTTGTATAGCACGATTCTTGTGATCTCTTCTTCAAATCTTGCTTGCAATGTACTCAAGGATGATTCTTGAGTGGATTTGGATCATGAAATTGAATGATTGATGAAGAATTGAAGAGATTGGAATGAATTTGCAAAATTGAGGAATGAGATGCAACTATGAGTTTTCAACCAAATGAATCACCAACCAATGATTGGATCCACCCTACTCAATATATAGATGCTCATGGAACCATCTAGAACTTGTTAGAAACTTCTTGTGCACAATTCCCTTGTATTTTGGCATGTGTAACTTCATACATAAGCAACCAATGATAACTTCCAAAGTTTGAAATAAACTCAAAAATATAATATTGCCAATCATCTCAAAACATTCCTTCCAATCAAAATGACCTATAATTTCATCCCATTTGGACATGGTATGCAAAATCTCATTTTTAGGTCACTTTTATTCATTAAATTCACCTTTTAATTGACCAAATTTGGAACCTTGAGCTATGAGTATTTCCAAACTTTCATGATAACTTTTCTAGACTCAAAATGTCATTTGGAGAAAGTTTGATGTTGTGAAGTTTTTCATTTGAAGCTTCCTTGTATGAGTTTTGGGCATAGGCTTGAAATGACCTGTAATTCTCAAATGACCAAAATACCCTTTGCTTTCCAAGGTCATAAGTAGAGTTCCACAAATCAGATGAAGGCATAACATACCTTTCTAGAAATCTAAGACAATGAGGAACAACTCTCATGTTGACCAGAAATCCATTTGAAAGCGCCTTGAGGGGTAAAAGTTGCTTGGAAGATAAGTAACTTTCACAGACAAAATTTCAGATACCTCAGATGACCTGTAACTTGCAAGAACCAAAACTTGAGTTCTATAAATCTCCTTGATGTCTTCCACCACTCAAATTAAAGGTCTTGAGATCCTCTACAAGTTTCATGTTGGCCAAGGATCCATTTGAAGCTTGCATTTTGAATTATCTTGCTTGGAAGTTTGACCTAAATTAGGGGATTTTACACAGAAACCCTAATTTAGAAACTCCTCTTCTTCTTGATTTCTCTTGATTTCTCCTTGGCACAACACCACATCCTTATCTACATGTCAAATGATGAACCCCACATCTCTCAAATAGACCTTGATGCCTTTCAATCAATCATTTGACCTAGGGTTGACCTAGGGTTGACCCAGATGAAACCCTAGTTGACTGTCTTCAACTGCAATTCTTGCAATCTCATCAATGACTTGCCTCTCTTTCAAAATGACTCTCTAGGTCTTACATGATGTATGTATACCCTCCATGCTCAATTCACAGCTCACCACTTCTTTGATGATCTTCAAATACACCCAAGATAGGAGAGAGATCCACTGCTTGATCCACAGACTTCTTAGATTTCAATTTCTTTCTGATGGCTTGGATAAGATTGAATTTGAATAGGAACCTCTTGATAGGCTCATAGAGATGAGAATAGTACTTGGTCCCTTGTTGGATGATTTGCTATGCTATGCTATGCAGATGAATTATGTATATGATCTACTATGCAAATGACAATGCAATTGAAACATAAACTAAGTGAAATAGGTTGAGCAAATTTTAGGGTGCAACAGCTGCCCCTATTCAAGCGACTTGGACCCGACTGGGTGAAGAGCGAACTGCCTTCAAACAATCGAGGTGCGAGACGGTTGAATACTAAGAACCCGGAAATTTGCCAACCGCAGAAATAAACTGCACCACTGTTTAGGGAACGACATCCACCAACTGAATCTGGTTGTTACGGCAACCACTGATCTGACGTCTGATAATTCTGATTTCAACTTCAACCACCTATGTAACGCCACAGGTACTGAACACTTTTCGCAAAACACCTTTGTCCACAACTGGACTAGCCTTATCAACACAAGAAGAGGGGCAAATTCGTCAACACGAATAGTGATTCTGTTGTCACAGTAGTAACCTTGTCCACATCTGGACCCAAATTTCGTCAAACCACGAATACACAAATCTGTCCACGTCAGGACTTAACAACACAGGAATAGAACTTTGTCCATGTTAGGACGCCTGTTTCGTCAATACGAAGAAATCTCAACTAAAACTTGTCCACGTCAGGACTCCACCTGCTGTCAACACGGAAAATCTCGGCGACTTCGCTAGGGATGACTCGTCTGCATTTCATCAGCACGAGGGGATCCTATCAACATAGGAATGAATTGTCCACGTCAGGGATAAATCGTCCACGTTAGGAATAAACTTTCCACGTTAGGCATAAATTGTCCACGTTAGGAATAAATCGTCCACGTTAGGAATAACCTGTCCACGTTAGGAATAAACTTTCCACGTTAGGAATAACCTTTCCACGTTAGGAATAAACTTTCCACGTTAGGAATAAAGTTTCCACGTTAGGAATAAACTTTCCACGTTAGGAATAAACTTTCCACGTTAGGAATAACCTTTCCACGTTAGGAATAAAATTTCCACGTTAGGAATAAACTTTCCACGTTAGGAATAACCTTTCCACGTTAGGAATAAAATTTCCACGTTAGGAATAAACTTTCCACGTTAGGAATAACCTTTCCACGTTAGGAATAAAATTTCCACGTTAAGAATAAACTTTCCACGTTAGGAATACATCGTCCACGTTAGGACTCACACCTCGTCTTGATTTGTCCACGTCAGGACTCACATCTTCGACCCGCTGAGGAAATAAAACTTGTCCACGTCAGGACTCCACATTCCATCAATACCGAGAAATCGAATCTTTCCGCGTTAGGACTAGCACATCTCGTCAACCCGAGGAAATAAATCTGTCCACGTTAGGACACCCATTTCTCTAGCACGCAGAAATCCCGTCAATATAGGAATAAATTGTCCATGTCAGGACTCATATTTTGTCAACGCGAGGAACTCCTATCAATATAGGCAATAAAATTTTGACGACTCCGGGGAAATACTCCTGTCAACCAGTAATAAAATACATCCGTCTGTTCCTACGGGAAGATACTCTGAATACAGTTTCTCTGCTTATCTCCACAGTAACTAACTCCATTGGTCCCAACCCACAAACCTTTTAGCACTGACGTGACAGCGACTTTGAGGCGGACTCTACTGGGGATATTTGGAACCCAAACTACCGGACGCCTGTTCTGATAACCGGCGGCAGCCTCTGAAATTCTGATTCATGAAACCCTTTGATGCTGACGTAACAACAAATTTGAAGAAAATAATCCGCTGGCCGGACTAGAGAAACTTCAACAAGCAACTCTGGCGGGGAAAACAAGAGAAATTTACGCAAATAACTCTGCTCGGGGACAAAGAGAAACTTAACCTAATAACTCTGTGGGGAAAATAGTAAGATGAACCGTATCATCACACGTCTCACGGCGAGACCTCGAATGTCTGGTCATAGATCTAAGCTAGAACTCCATACTCCTGCTAAGAAAACACACCTGAAAGCAAAAGGTTAACCAACCTGATTTATGTTTCAAAAATGCGTATGTTTGAAAATGGCGTAATGCTCCGTACGACATGGAAATGCTACGCGTTTTTTTTATTTGGTGGATGCAAGTATGACACTATATGCCGATGCAAATGCAGACTCGAACTGCTGGGGTACAGAAACCGCTTCAGCAAAATGAATGCTGAAGACAACGCCAACTCCGCTGGGGGTAACCAGGTGCCACAGACTTATTCCAGCAAAATAAATGCTGGAAGAGTGAAGCCAACTCCGCTGAGGGATAATTGAATGCGTCAATCCTGATTGGACTTCTGCTGGGGAGTGAACGAGTATCACACGGTATTCCGACAAAATAAATGCCAAGATACACAACCAACTCTGCCAGGGAGAGTCTTAATCTTCGAGTTCCACTGGGAGGAAAGGAACACTTGCTGGAAAGAGGACTCCGCTGGGGACGAAATGACTCTCTTGGGGAAAATCAGCTGACTCTGCTGGGGGAGAGTAAATGACCCTACTGGGAAGGGTAGATTGTCTAAGTACAGCTCACGAGTTGGAAATATTAATCTTCTGAGGCTAAACCACTCTGATTGAGATGGGGGAATCCTTCTGGGGGACACCACACTGTCTGAATACAACCTACAATCTTGGAATCGCTAAACTCTGCTGAGGATAAACGACTTTGCTGGAGAATGTCCTTCGGCTAAGCTGCGACTAGCTGGGAAATTTGATCCTTCTTCAGTGAGGAACATTGTTATCTCAGAAGCGCGACCTGCGTGGGGATCGAGTCTTTCGTTACGAGCTTCTGGTCCATACTGCAATCTTTTGATCGTCCACTTCATACGGCTACGAACCCTGCAACACCACAAACAAGACAAGACAAGTCTATGCAACCAAATCTATTCAGGTTAGCGTTAGTGACATTATTTTCAGTTAATTCAAAGTTTTAGCAATTATTGGCAAGGGCCAACGACGTTATACACTTGCTAGTTTCATTAAACCTAGGCGTTTATCATGCACAAAACAGTAAAGAACCAGCATCAAATACTGAATAACATGTTTTATTGATTGGGCCCCTAAATGGGCAGAGTTTTGTACACGGGATGTAACTCCTGAAAAGAGGAAGCTACGCACAACAAATATACAAGTATGCACAAGAAGCATAAATATAATGACAAATCAAATTTGTACACATGTCGGCAACGGGATGCAGACGAACATCATGAACTGATCCTCCTATGACTCGCCCGACTCTAATGCCTTCCCGGTATCACACTTCTGAAGAGATTGTATCTGATAATCGACCCCTCAGGTATATTCTCCCACGCCAATGCTCACTGCAGTATCAAATTCGGACCGCAGTCATTTGCTTTTCAAATCCCTAACTTTTGCATGAACCGCCCTTTGCGGGTTTTCAGTTCACCGGGATACCCTTTTTTGCCGAAGCCGCCCAGTGTAGGTTTTCAACTTCGCGGGTGTACATTTTTCAATTTTATCCCTAAATTTTGCCCGAACCTTTCATTCTGTTTTTGGTTTGCCAGGATGCCCCATTTTTGCCTGGACTCTCTTTTTTGTGTCTAGCGGGTCAATTTCAAGCAAAGTATTTTTTAATTGCGTCCGAATTCACAGGCGACGTAAAGTCTTCACCGTCCATGGTAGACAATAATAAAGCCCCTCCTGAAAAGACTTTTCTGACAACGTATGGCCCTTCGTAGTTGGGGGTCCACTTGCCCCTGTGATCTGCCTGCGGCGGGAGAATCCTTTTCAGCACAAGGTCGCCCGTCTGAAAGCTCCGCGGATGTATCTTCTTATCATATGTTTTCTTCATTCGGCTCTAGTAAAAACGACCATATGCTAGAGAAGCTAGCCTCTTCTCGTCCATTAAACTCAGCTGGTTCAACCTGTCTTTCACCCATTCTGCCTCGTCTAGTTGGACGTCTCGTAATACCCTTAGGGAAGGAATCTCAACTTCCAGTGGTAGCACTGCTTCCATTCCATATACCAACGAGAATGGGGTTGCCCCGGTTGATGTGCGTACCGTCGTACGATAACCGTGCAAAGCGAAAGGTAGCATCTCATGCCAATCCTTATAGGTCACCACCATCTTCTGAACGATCTTCTTTATATTATTATTGGCCGCTTCAACAGCACCATTCATCTTGGGTCGGTAAGGGGAAGAGTTGTGATGCTCGATCTTAAAACTCTGACACAGCTCCTTCATCATTTTGTTATTCAGGTTTGAACCGTTGTCGGTGATTATCCGCTCGGGGATTCCATATCTGCAAATGATATCTCTCTTGATGAACCTGGCTACCACCTGCTTAGTCACGTTTGCGTAAGATGCCGCCTCCACCCATTTGGTGAAATAATCGATTGCTACTAGAACGAAATGGTGCCCGTTAGAAGCCGTCGGCTCGATCTTTCCAATCATATCAATTCCCCACATCGAGAATGGCCATGGCGATGACATCACATTCAGAGGACTCGGAGGCACATGGATCTTATCTGCATAGATTTGGCACTTGTGGCACTTCTTCGCAAACTTGAAACAATCAGTCTCCATAGTCAGCCAATAATAACCTGCCCGCAGCAGCTTCCTCGTCATAGCATGCCCACCAGCATGCGTACCAAATGTACCCTCATGTATTTCCTCCATGAGCAGCTTCGCCTCTTTCTCATCTACACAACGTATTAGTACCAAGTCATGATTTCGTCTGTACAGGACACCGTCCGGATTCAGGTAGAAATTACCCGCCAATCTCCTGAGAGTCTTCTGATCGTGACTGGATGCCCCAGCCGGATACTCTTTGTTCTTCACGAAATTAAGGATATCGAAATACCACGGTTTATTATCGGATGCTTTGTCAATGGCAAACACGAAGGCAGGTCTGTCAAGCCGAGAGATAACAATTCTGGGAGCCTCATTCCAAAAGTTGACTTTATACATGGAAGACAATGTGGCCAGGGCGTCAGCCATCTGATTTTCTGCTCGCGGTACATGATGCAATTCAACCTTGTCAAAGAAAGGCAACAATCTCCTCGTGTAATTCATGTACGGTATCAAATTAGGCTGACGTGTCTCCCATTCCCCTTTTATTTGATTCACCACCAGAGCTGAGTCTCCGTATACGTCCAGATTTTTGATTCGTAAATCAATGGCTTCTTCAAGCCCCATTATACAAGCTTCGTATTCGGCCTCATTATTGGCAACTGGAAAGATCAATCGAGCGGTAAACGGGATGTGCGACCCGTGTGGAGTGGTGATGATTGCCCCTATTCCGCTACCGTAGGCATTCACAGCTCCGTCAAAGATCAACTTCCATTTGGAGCCCAATTCTGGTCCTTCGTCTGGCAACGGCTCGTCACAATCTTTCATCTTTAGGTACATGATATCCTCGTCAGGAAAATCAAACCTCATCGATTGGTAGTCCTCGATAGGCTGCTCTGCCAAGTACTCAGACAATACACTCCCCTTTATAGCCTTCTGCGAGACATACTGGATGTCATATTCGGTCAAAACCATCTGCCAACGGGCAATTCTCCCCGATAGTGCCTGCTTTTCGAATACATATTTGATAGGATCCATCTTCGAGATGAGCATGGTTGTATGATTAAGCATGTATTGCCTCAACCGCTTGGCGGCCCAGGCTAGCGCGCAACAAGTTTTTTCGAGCATTGAATATCGAGATTCACATTCAGTAAACTTTTTACTCAAGTAGTAGATCGCATGCTCTTTTCTTCCTGTCTCGTCGTGTTGACCGAGAACACAACCCATACTTCCCTCAAGAACTGTCAAATACATAATCAAGGGTCTCCCTGCCACTGGGGGTATCAAAATAGGAGGCTCCTGCAAATACTGCTTTATTTTATCGAACGCCTTTTGACAATTTTCGTTCCACGTTACAGCTTGGTCTTTTTTCAACAGCTTGAACAATGGCTCACACGTAGCCGTTAGGTGAGATATGAACCGGGCGATGTAGTTCAACCTCCCTAAAAACCCGCGCACCTCTTTCTCTGTTCTAGGCGTCGACATCTCTTGTATTGCTTTTATTTTTGCAGGATCAACCTCTATTCCTCTTTCGCTCACGATAAACCCCAGCAGTTTACCCGATCTCACCCCGAAGGTGCACTTGTTAGGGTTCAGTCTCAGCCTGAACTTCCTAAGCCTTTTGAATAACTTCAACAGATTCACCAAATGCTCCTCCTCTGTCTGGATTTGGCAATCATATCATCGACATAAACTTTGATCTCTTTATGCATCATATCATGGAAAAGAGTTGTCATTGCACGCTGATACGTTGCCCCAGCATTCTTCAGTCCGAAGGGCATCACTTTATAACAAAATGTTCCCCAAGGTGTTATGAAAGTAGTCTTCTCCATGTCTTCTAGTGCCATCTTAATCTGATTATAGCCCGAGAAGCCATCCATGAAGGAGAATACGGAGAATTGAGCAGTGTTGTCAACTAGCACATCGATGTGAGGAAGCGGAAAATCATCTTTCGGGCTCGCTTTGTTCAAATCACGGTAATCTACGCACATTCTCACTTTACCGTCTTTCTTTGGCACTGGTACAATATTAGCGACCCACGAGGGATATTTTGTCACAGCTAGGAAACCAGCATCCCACTGCTTTTGGACCTCCTCCTTAATTTTCACTGCCATATCAGGTCTAGTTCTGCGAAGCTTCTGCTTGACCGGCGGGCATTCTTCTTTTAACGGCAGGCGGTGCACAACCATATCTGTATCAAGCCCAGGCATGTCTTCATACGACCAAGCGAACACATCGCTATACTCTCTGAGCATTTCAACCAGTCTTCGCTTGACGTCGCTCTGCAACGCGGCTCCTATACGAATGTTCTTTTCAACCCCTTCCGACCCCAGGTTAATAATTTTGATGACCTCCCCATGAGGCAGAATGACTCGTTCTTCTTGCTTCACCAACCAAGACAATTCTTCGGGCACGTCGCCATCTTCACCAATCTCTTCTTCGGCCTGAAATACCGGGTGCTCAAAGTCGAGACGAGTCATAGGAGGTTCAATGATGTCATCTGAAAATGTTATCCTGCAAAAGGAATGGTTAAATGCTTCAAAATGCGTATAAAGCGAATAACCACGTTGCCATTTTATTGTAAAACACAAAACAGGAAAAACAGAGATCGCAATATTTGTACATGAAAAAACGCCTTTTATTTAATGATTAAACGCGCAATGTACATAACAACACAACCCTAAGCAAAATCATGATGCCTCGGGTAAGACACCAGATTGTTCAACAATTAAGAAAACAAAGTATTACTGTTTGTGAGTCACAGGAACAATCTCTTGAATAGACCAATTGCATAATCCTTGTCCTGGCACGCTCGGCTGAATCCAGGCGTCCATGTCGCAGTCACTGTCTCCTTCCTCGGAATCTGAAACAGCGTTGATGGCCTCGTGACACACTCCACTAGCGGTGATGGTTATCGGTCCTCTGAAACAGGGTGCCCCCACAGCAGGTGTTGATGACGACGGTTGATATCCCAGCCCAAATCGGTCCATCTTCACGGGAATATCCAGCACCTTGCCCCAGCCCTTTGTCTCACCAGTCTCTACTAGAGCTTGAGCCTCCTTATATGACGAGACGGCTACCTCTGACGCTTTACTCGGCCCGGGACTTTTGTCTTTGATGCGCAACCCTTCAAAGGCTTGACAGGGTGTTTCGTGAATCTCGTCGTCGACTTCTACATACTTGAATGATGACAGATGGCTAACCAATATACCTTCTTCTCCATAGACTGTGACCACACTGTCCCCTACCATGTATTTCAACTTTTGATGCAAGGTAGATGTGACTGCCCCAGCACCGTGAATCCAGGGTTGTCCGAGAAGGCAGTTGTATGCTGGCTGGATGTCCATAATATAAAATTCAGTCGCAAAAACCTCCGGCCCCACCTGTAGAGGTAACATTATGGATCCAAAGACTGTTTTTCGTGTACCTTAAAATGCCCTGACCACCAAGTCACTAGGCGTACACAGGATTCCCCTGACGTCCAGTTTCATCATTGCTTTCTTGGGCAGCACGTTTAAAGACGATCCGGTGTCTACCAGTACATGAGACATGACTGAGCCCCTACACTCAACTGAGACGTGCAACGCCATGTTATGCTCTCTCCCCTTCGGGGTTAAATTAAAGTCCGTAAACCCCAAGCTATGGCCTGCGTTCACATGCGCCAACACCCCCTCCAGCTGATTCACGGAAACATCTTGGGGTACGAAGGACGTATCCAAAACTTTCAACAATGCATTTCTGTGAGCTTCAGAACACAATAGTAACGACAGTATGGATATCTTTGACGGCGTCTGTTGAAGATGCTCAACAATCTTATAATCGCTCTTGCGACTAAAGCGCATGAACTCTTCCACATCCTTCGATGCCGTTTCTTTTTCGTTCCCCTGTACCGGGACATTCTCATTCATCTTTCCTTTTCCCTTCGCCAGTCGTTCAGCCTCTACCTCAGGCGATATGAAGATTCTCCCACTTCTTGTCATTCCTCTGGTACCGACGACATTGTCTACAACCTCAACTGGCTGCTCATTAACATCAATTTTCACCCCGTCACAGTACACTTCCAACCCATAGGTCCAGGGGACTGCCTTAGTGCTCTCGTAAGGGATTGGTCCTGCCTTGGTGATAGTGATCGGCGGTTGCTTGGCCGGCGCCGTTATAGTTATCGTTTTTCGGGGAATCGTCACAGTAGCTACATCACTTTGCTTGTCTGCTAATACCTCTGCAGGTTCTTCAACTTCCGTCCGGTCGAATTGTAATGTGCCGCCATCTATTAAAGCCTGAATACCCTTCTTCAATTCATCACAACCCCCAGCTTGGGTCCAACACTCTAAACAGTACTCGTCGCAACCTGGATACACACCACCTTGCAATAATCTGCTCTTTATCTCGCACAACGGTGTCTTTAGGTCGTCAACATTCATAATCAAGTTCAAACCCTCCTCGGTCAAAATGGCGTTTGCCCCATGATTGGGCATGGGCTTTTGTACTATGTTCGGACCCGCCTGCCCGAAATTGATAGCCTTACTATCCAATAGATCCTGTACCACATGCTTGAACGCGTGGCAACCCTCTACATCGTGGCCAGGAGCCCCGGAGTGGAATTCACAGTGCCTGCTTGCATCGTAACCGTATGGAGGAGTGCCTGTTATTGGTGCCAGAGTTCTCTTTTCCACCAAGTTCAAACCCAGTAACGTCTGTAGCAATTCTGCATACGTTGAAGGAGGCGTTTCAAATACCCTTCTTGGTTTGCCCCCCTGGGCTCTGTGCTGGACAGGATGTGCCCCCTGTTATGGCTGTTGTTGCTGTTGTTGTTGTATTGGTTGTTGCTGAAATGGAATAGTAACACTTGCCACCTGCTGCGGATGATTGTACTGGTTTCGACCTCTGCCCCGGCCTCGGCCTCGACCCCCAAACACTGCGCTTGCATCACCTTGACGGCGCCCACCGAAAGCCCTTCTGTTACTGCCAGCTGAAGTGGATTCCTCAGCTTGGAATCTTCCCTGTTTAATGTTGCTTTCAATCGTCTCTCCCATCAGGATTAAGTCTGAGAAACTGCCCAAAGAAGTGTGAAACAACTTGTCATAAAACATGCCAGTGAATGTTCCTATGAATATATAATTCATTTCTTTGTCCTCTAGAGGAGGATGAACTCGGGCAGCCATGTCGCACCATCTCTGCGCATATTCTTTGAAGCTCTCGCCCTTCTTCTGGGACAACCCCTGCAATTGGACCCGGTTGGGTGCCAAGTCACTATTGTACTTATAGTGAGCCACAAATGCTTCAGCCAGCTGCTTCCATGTCTTTATCTGAGTTGGTTCCAATCCCATATACCACTCAAGGGAAGGACCAGACAAGCTATCTTGAAATAAATGCATTAGCATCCTCTCATCGTTTGAATACGCCGACATCCTTCTGTAGTATGACCGCACATGCACCTTTGGACAGGTGTCCCCCTTATATTTGTCGAATGTGGGAGCTTTGAATTTGATTGGCACCCTCAGGCCAGGCACCAGACCCATTATTGTCATATCTAAGCCAACATCACTTTGATTTACGACCCCCTTCATCTGCTCCTCGAGCATCCTGATTCTCTGAGAGTCATCCATAGGACCTTCGAAACCTCCACCGGAGAAAGCATCCTCTTGCTGGTCTTCTTGCCAATTACCGTTCCCAGTTCCGTATCCATCGTATCCGTTGTTACGGCCAACTCTGGTCTGATTCATTACCGGGCCTCGCCCCCTGATACCATACCCCGGAGCGGCTCCTGCAGGTCCAAAAGCCATTAACCCAGCGCCATTTCCATTTCCGAATCCGCCATATCCCTGATTAGTCATACCAAAACCGTCCTGTCCGAAGCCTTGAGCGTTGAAGTCGTACTTCCCAGCATGATCAAACCCCTGGTCATTGAAGCCGAATCCATTATTACCGAAGCCATTACCTCCCATATTATCACCCAGGTTGACATCTCCGAGCCCAACGTTGTTGACGACAGTCTCGTTACCGATTCCAACGTTACCGTTCCCGGCGGCGGCGCCGTTGTTCACATTGGCAACATGTATGTTTACTACAGGTGGAGCCACTGGTGTGGGGGTACCATCCCCGTGAATAGTGTCGACTCGCACAGACTGATGATCTTCATTTCCATGCCCAGCATTTCTTACCAACAGAGGCTGCACCAAAGCTTACAAATGCTCCTGGCCTTTCGCAATGGTCTCCATTGTCTGCATGAATAGCGCCAGCTTCTCACGCATGTCTTGCATTTCATTCTGCATCTGATCCATAATTCTTCGGCAGTTGGTACGAGTGGAGTATCGGTGCGGGCGCTGACTTTCAATCCTGAAAAGACCTGGTACAGTGCAGGAAATAAGATACAGTTCAATAATCACCTGTAATGCAATATGAATGGGAATGCAATGCAATATGTGTCTGTGCATTAGGGAATGTCATTCCCCGATTCTAGTGCGAATGTGTCAGTGTGGTGACAGTGTTAGCAATACGGTGATCGGAGCCGAATCATAGAAAACCTCATATATTGCAGAGAAATCCATTAAGCCAAGAATACAATATCACTGAGTGTACAATAAGAAGGCATGACCTCAACCAACAATCCTGGCGATGGTCAGCGCTATGCAAATAAAGCATACACATTAATACATGAAATGGTCAAGTACTCCCATATGCCTGGTACTCCTCTAGTAACTTCTTAGTCTCTGGATGACTTGGTCGGGAAAGCAGACCCTCCACAAGTAGATCTCTCCGCTTGAGAACACGTCGCAAATCACCAGCGGATTCCTCCCATGCCCCTTCTCCGAAGCGATCCTCTAGCTTCCGCTTCTGAGACACAACTTCTTTCTTGCCTTCGATGGCCTTGTTCAGAGCATTCTGGAGACTGTATCTGGCCATCACCTCTTCTTCATACTTCTTAATGCTAGCCTTCAACTGCTCTTCGAGTTCAGAAATTTGCTGTTTCAATTTGTCTTCCCTCTTTTTGTTGTTGGTTAGCGTAGCATTCCACGTCTTGTTACAAGAAGAGATTTCCCGGCGGGCGGCATCGAGTGCTTTCTTTTTGGACTCCAACATATCATGAGAGCTTCTGAACTATTTCCCCAGGCATTCCCGCTTCTTTTTCTCTTCAGTCAATTCAACACCTAGCCTGTTTACTAACTCGATCTGCTGTTGGAAAGAATGCACAACCTTGTTCTTCTCGCTACGCATTTGAGCCAATTCCTTTTCTAACCCTTCATTGATCTTCATCAAGGCTTCTTTTTCTTTTACAACTTGCTCGTAGACCTCCCTAGTAACAGTGGTTGGTTCCTCCACCGGAATATGAACAGGGAACGCTGCATCGGGAAATGGCATCAGCAACTGTCTTGCTCTCTCTTGGATCCAAACTTTGTAGGGTGCATAAGCCTGACAATCGTTCTTCCCTAATAGTGGTTTCCCTCTTCTGTTGATACGCATCCATGCGTGCTGAAGCTTGGCTAGTAACTCTCCATTCAAATCACCGGTGAAGTACAGAGATTCCTGTACTTCCTCCTCCTGAGGTGGGTTCTTCAACGCGTATCCAAACTGGCGAACGAATAGAGATGGGTTGTAATTGATACACCCTTTTCTTCCTATCAACGGAACATTAGGGTACCCAGAACAACTGAAAATAAGCTCAGACCCCAACAAGTCCCGGTCAAACCACTCAATGTCTTCAGAAGATAGTCTCATCAAGCGCTCTGGCCAATCAGCTGTAGTTGCACTATCTACAAAAGGTCCCTTCAGGGGAAGATGGCTCTTAAACCACATGTTCAACAGCGGCGCACAATAGTAAACAGTCTTTCCTCTTCTATTTTCATTTTTGTAGTGCAATGAATGATAGAGATCTCCAATCAAAGTGGGTACCGGGTTGCCAGCAGCGAACAGATGAAAAGCGTCCAAGTCCACAAAATTGGGTAAGTTGGGAAACAACACTATTCCGTAGATGCATAGAGCCAGGATAGCATTAAAGACTATCCAGCACCCTCTTTTGGCGTACTCTTGAGCTTTGCCAACCAGAAAATCAAGGGATAAACCTGGAACCCCAAGCCAAGAAGTCACTAATAGTTCAGCAGCGTTCATGTGCAAGGCCTTAGCTAAGTCCTCCAACTTGGGCTCAGCGGCAGAGTGAATAAAGGGAACCTTATTCTGTACTGGCAGCTCGATAAACTCCGCGTATTCTTCCATAGTAGGCCCCAAAATAAAGTCAGCAAACGTGAAACATCTCAATGCAGGGTCATAGAATTGCATCAAGGTGTACAGCCCATTCATCTCAGCAGCAGTTGCTTGCAGACCAATCTCAACAATCGTCCATGACTCATCCTGAAACTTCTCTTAACCTCCTCATCAGCAAGAGACATCAGACCAAATAGGGGAGTAACATCAGGTGTAGGTAATTTGTACGCAACTGTCTTTCTCAAACCAGCCATGATCAATAAGCAGAAGTCCGGGCACTAGAATCAGGGAATATGCAAATGCACCTGCAGCACAGACACACGTTAATGGGATGCAATGATAATGGTTATGCGAGCAATGCAATGCAAATGGATGTAACAGGGACCAAATGCCATGGCTGAGAAGCCTGAACCATATCAAAAGTCTCAGATAGACCCTCCAGAATTCCTCAAACCCTGGTCTTGGACAGACCCAATACAAAGCTCCAACACTGGTCTCTGATAGACCTCATATCATAACTCTGACTAGTCTCTGACAGACCCCATATCATAACTCCAACTGGCCTCTGATAGACCTCTCAACTGTCCATAAATACCCAGGATCTTAGATCAAGAAACAACCGGTATCTGAAGGTCTAGTTACCTGCATAACCCTAAACCCCTCTCACAGGTAGGTGTCCTAGCAACTGACAATGGTACGGCATCCTATGTGGTCGTCGGCGTCACAGACTTTCAGGGTTGATGATACGATTCCCAGAAGGAGTGGCATCATCAAATCCTGAAGAGGCCTCACTTAGCCAACTTACAAATGATCGGTTCCCGGAGTCGACAATCCAACTAACCAACAACCCCTTCGACCCAAAGGGTAGAAAAAGAAGTCAACCAGAGGAACCTCGTCCGAGTGTAGATTTTGTGGGACACTAATGCAAGCAAAGCTGGCACGCGCCCACTACTTTCTACTCTAATTCTAAGTGCACTCAAGCCCAGGTCCGGCTTATCTCTCAATCATAGAATCACCCGTCACAACCCCAATACAGCAATAATAACAATAATATAATGCTGAAAGTAAATGACAGAAATATAAATCCATACAAAATCCTCGACGGGAAAACAAGCGCTAGGATTGACTCGCTTAAGGGACGTTGGATCCCAAATGCATGAGGAACTATCGCAGTCCTTAGCAGCCAGGGGACGTTGGATCCCCAGCAGAGTCGCCAGCTGTCGCTACTGCGAAAATCGGCGCCGGCTGAATAGAAGAGTCGCCACCGTGAGTTATTTATCCCAACGGAGGGAAAGGAAACGCTCGAAGTAAACCTCGCGAAAAATGGGAAAGGTATGGTCATCGCAACCAAAACCTGGGTTCGGGAGTCGGTTACGCAAGGGGAAGGTATTAGCACCCCTCACGTCCGTCGTACTCGACGGGATCCACGCTTGTTTTCTGGTACGAATTGTTATTCTATCTACGCTAAAGTTTAAGGGTTAAAAAGAAAATAAAATGACTCGGCAAAGTATCGCACTTCATGCCTACGTATCCCCGTCTGAAACGAGGAATCAGATTCAACGTAGTTCGCCTACCTACGGGAAAGGAGGGGAAGGTTGCTCGCTAGGATATCGCATCCTATGCCTACGTACTTCCATACAGCATGAAAGATCAGAGCAAACGTAGTTCGGGCCACGTACGACACAAGTCTATCTTGATTGTTTTTATTCCTTCTGAAAAAGGGTTTTTCTGATTAACAGTCCAAGCGGACAAAAAATGACGTTTTGATGAGTTCACATTCTTTTACGGAAGAAGTGTCTTTTATTGTGTTTGAAATCTTATTGTGTTTTTCTGTTTGTTTTGAGAAAGAAGAGACAGAACTCTAACCTAGTTGAAAAGGGAATCAGACTAACCTAATGTTATCATGCATGGGTTAGGGCCTAATGTCTATCATGCTCCTCTCTTGCACAGAGAGAAACAGAGATCCTAAGGGAATAGACGGAAACAGAAACAATAGCATATATACAATAAAGCAGTAAAATGCATGGATGCAGCAATACAAGCGAGGCAAGGGAGTCCCACTCAACCTCGAACCTAGAAAACAACAGGCAAAAGTGAACAAGATTCACTTTCAACCTAACAGGTTAAACAGCAAGCAATACAGTCAGGGAAATTCAAACAATACATCAAGAATTAAACAGCTAAAAGCAGCAAAAACAGTCTTCATCAACATCTGTCTTCAAGTCATCTTCAAACACCTACAAGCTTCAAGCAAGCATCAGTCTTCATCTTCACAGCCTCCCAACAAGGTCTCTATCTTCAATCCTTCAGGGCTTTTCTTCAAGTCCCAATCTCCAAGATGAGCAGCAGTCAACAAGATGGATGGGATGTTAAGCAATCAGTTGCCTACCAAGGGTGGCCTACTGATTGTTAACATGATATAGACAGTTTTCTCTCAAAAGTTCTATCTTTTAAATACATTCACTAATCCTTCCAAAGGAAGGAGGTGGGTATTTAAAAGAGACTTTGAATCATAGAGAAAGAATGGAGGCAGACAAGACCTTCCATGTTTATGAAGCAAGTTTTCTACTCTAGAGCTCTGCCTAGTTCCTAGACCCTATAACCTTCAACAGCTGCCAGCAAGAGGCCCTTCACCAACTCTGGAAATTGGTCTTCATTATCTTAATCTTCAATGGGCTTCATCAGCACAGTCTTCAACTCAAACCCAAACCCCAAGCAGGCCCAATACCCCCCACAGTCAAACAATAACCCTGGAGAGGGCACACCACACAATCAATCAAATACAAGCAATATACTAGTAGTAATAGTAGAATGGGGGAAGCCTAACATTTTCTAAGGGATCTATTATTTATCCATAACCCCTATAGTCCCATACCCCAAAATTCAAACTACAACTCCTAAAAGAAATGATTTATCACACCTATGTTATATCTAAACCCTAATTTTGATTCCTAATCACACCTAAACAAACCATCTAAAATTTAGTCCTAAAATCATGAATTAAATCTCATATGAAATTTGAAGTCCTAAGTGAAGTACTCTAAAAAGAATGGGTCCAAAATATAAAAGGATATAGCTAAACTAAAATCAACAAGATCAAGTATTGAACTAAACATCATTTAAACCTATTTAAAAGAAAAATATACTAAAAATGCAAAAATAAAATAAAATGCTAATTTTATTATATGACAATTTTCTTAACAGAAATATAAAAAAGATGCAAAAAAAACCACTTAAAAATATGGAATTTTCAATTTGTTATGATTTTTCAAACAATTAAAAAAAATGAATGAAATTAAAATGATTTGAAATTGGTTAGGGGTGCAATCAGTAATTATTTCAGTTGAAAAATGGATGATGGGCCCAGACTGGGGGTGCGCATAGCAAGGCGCTTCTGGGCCCAGTTAATCAGAAAAACACAAAAAGAAAATAAACCAAAAACGGTGCAGAAAGTAAGAAAAATAGTTCAAAACACGTTGGGCCTTGAAAGTGGTGGTGTGATTAGCAATGGATCCTTAGGCCCAAGCTGGGACTTTAAGTGAAACGGTGCGCTTCATGTTGCCTGAGTTCCCTCGCGTTTCATCTTCAAATCCTGGCCATTGGATGCGCTTCTGAGTCAAAGTCTTGTGAATGATCCAACGATCCTCATGTTTCTTCTCCAACGAGCTAGGGTTTCACCATTATTGAACCATGCATGAAGCTTCATGAACCAGACTTCAACACCTTCATACAACCTCGTTTCTCCATGAAATTCAGATCCATAAAAAGCAAAATTGCTCTAATTCTCAAGCTGAACAATACTACATCACTAGTTCTTGCTATAACAACCTAGAAAATCAAACCCGATAGCTTCCTCTCCATGAACACTCCAATTTCCAACTTCTTCTTTCTTCAATTTCTTGGCATCAACACAACCACCAAACATCACTGATCATCTACACTAATCCACATGAATCAACACTCTCTATCCTCTTAGTTCTAAGTCAAAACAGTTTTGGTGCTCATGTAACAAACTCCATGAAATGCTCTTAAACTCACCAGAATTATTCATCTACCTATTCCTAACCATTCTAACCTAAAGATTCTCTATCATGCTATCTATTTATAGCCAATTCGAAGATATTACTAACCTGGTATAAACTTGAAAACAGATGGAGAAATCCTTGGAGTCACAACTTGCAAGGCTTTGGACTTGATCATGGACTTGGTTCTTGGTTCTGTATGCAGAAATTCTTGCTCAAATGCTTTGGATTTCCATAACCAATTCTTTTTGCAATTTGGAGGATGAACTTGTATAGCACGATTCTTGTGATCTCTTCTTCAAATCTTGCTTGCAATGTACTCAAGGATGATTCTTGAGTGGATTTGGATCATGAAATTGAATGATTGATGAAGAATTGAAGAGATTGGAATGAATTTGCAAAATTGAGGAATGAGATGCAACTATGAGTTTTCAACCAAATGAATCACCAACCAATGATTGGATCCACCCTACTCAATATATAGATGCTCATGGAACCATCGAGAACTTGTTAGAAACTTCTTGTGCACAATTCCCTTGTATTTTGGCATGTGTAACTTCATACATAAGCAACCAATGATAACTTCCAAACTTTGAAATAAACTCAAAAATATAATATTGTCAATCATCTCAAAACATTCTTTCCAATCAAAATGACCTATAATTTCATTCCATTTGGACATGGTATGCAAAATCTCATTTTTAGGTCACTTTTATTCATTAAAATCACCTTTTAATTGACCAAATTTGGAACCTTGAGCTATGAGCATTTCCAAACTTTCATGATCACTTTTCTAGACTCAAAATGTCATTTGGAGCAAGTCTGATGTTGTGAAGTTTTTCATTTGAAGCTTCCTTGTATGAGTTTTGGGCATAGGCTTGAAATGACCTGTAATTCTCAAATGACCAAAATACCCTTTGCTTGCCAAGGTCATAAGTAGAGTTCCACAAATCATATGAAGGCATACCATACCTTTATAGAAAGCTAGGACAATTAGGAACAACTCTCACGTTGACCATAAATCCATTTGAAAGCTCCTTGCGGGGTAAACGTTGCTTGGAAGACAAGTAACTTTCACAGACAAAATTTCAGATACCTCAGATGACCTGTAACTTGCAAGAACCATAACTTGAGTTATATAAATCTCCTTGATGTCTTACACCACTCAAATTAAAGGTCTTGAGATCCTCTATAAGTTTCATGTTTACCAAGGATCCATTTGAAGCTTGAATTTTGAATTATCTTGCTTGGAAGTTTGACCTAAATCAGGGGATTTTACACAAAAACCCTAATTTAGAAACTCCTCTTCTTCTTGATTTCTCTTGATTTCTCCTTGGCACAACACCACATCCTTATCTACATGTCAAATGATGAACCCCACATCTCTCAAATAGACCTTGATGCCTTTCAATCAATCATTTGACCTAGGGTTGACCTAGGGTTGACCCAGATGAAACCCTAGTTGACTGTCTTCAACTGCAATTCTTGCAATCTCATCAATGACTTGCCTCTATTTCAAAATGGCTCTCTAGGTCTTCCATGATGTCTGCATACCCTCCATGCTTAATTCACAGCTCACCACTTCTTTGATGATCTTCAAATACACCCAAGATAGGAGATAGATCCACTGCTTGATCCACAGACTTCTTAGATTTCAATTTCTTTCTGATGGCTTGGATAAGATTGAATTTGAATAGGAACCTCTTGATAGGCTCATAGAGATGAGAATAGTACTTGGTCCCTTGTTGGATGATTTTCTATGCTATGTTATGCAGATGAATTATGTATATGATCTACTATGCAAATGACAATGCAATTGAAACATAAACTAAGTGAAATAGGTTGAGCAAATTTTAGGGTGCAACATCAGGTAGCCCAAGAGAAAGTCGTGTGTGTGCATTGTGTCCTAAACTACGCCTTGAGCAAAATCGGGCACGACTCAAAATTAGGGTTCCTGCAAATAACCAATGATACAACAGTCCACCAATTCGACTTTTAGGATTTCGATAGTTTATTATGTGCTTTCGATTATATGGGTGAATAAGAATGAATAATATGATATGACAGTATGAATATGGCAAGATAATATAACAATAATATTCACAATAATATTTAACGAAAATTAAAGTTATCGGTTAGTTTAGTGAATCGAATCGGGACACGAAAGAATGAGATCTCGTCTTAGTCGTAAACATAATGCCGATTAATCGAAGGTAGTCTATCACGATCCCAAAGTAAGGAAAATGACCCCAATGGTCATTCCCCATAGATTTGAAATCGAGAAGGTTATCAACTTCGATACGCGACGCTTACGAATAAAAGACTTCATCGATCCAAAAATCGAAATAAAAATGGAAATGGAATAGAAAATGAAATAGAAAATGAAATAGTCTCGAATAAATTATCATCAACCAATAGTTTGACCGATAATAATTTGTAAAAATTGTCATTGACCTAAAAATGAATAAAAATGAATAAAATGAGTAAAAAATCGATAAAAATCGAAAATGAAAAGTTTGAAAAAAGTTGGTCTTAGATCCAACGTTATTATCAACAGTTTGACCAATAACGATTTACGGAAGTCTCGTCATCGACCGAAAAGATTAAAAATGAATTAAATCTCACAAAGTTTAATGAAAATAAATAAATAAAAGACTTTACAAAATCACATAAAGAAAGGGGGGATAATGTTCAACGTGTGGTGTGTATTAACTATAGAAATCATATGGGTCAAACCCATCCTTCCTTTTAGTTAAAAACATGCCTGTTTTTTAAAAAAGAAATAGTGTTGGAGCCCAAGCTACCAGGTCAGTTGAATGAATTGAAATCACACAGTGCTAATCCTTATTTGATTTTTTCAACATCAAACTTGATAAAGACAAAATCCACAGAACAGGACAGTTTAGAAAAGAGAAAAGCTAAACATTCCTCGATAAAACAACAAAACAAACTTCATTCTCATGGGAGCCATTTCTCTTACTTAAACTTTTCTCACGATTTGGACTCACTTCCTCTATTTTCATTCAAACCCTTCGTTCTGTTTCTAATTTCTGATTCGATGATTTTGATTGGGTTTATGGTTGTTGCATTGTTGGTTCAGAAGTTTGCGGGTTTACGGTTTGAACAGGGTTGTTAGGTTTGTTGATGTTGGAAGAAGGGGTTTTGGGTTGTGAAGTCATGCTGGTTGGAGAAATTAAAGGGAAGTTCGACAGATTTAAAGTTGTTTATGGAGGTTATCGTGGGTGGTCGAAAAAGATGTTGAAATGAGGTTGAAGAAGAGGAGAGTTGGGTATCGGTTTTGATGGTGTTTTTGAAGATGGGTTAGCGAAAAATGGGTACGATTTGGTTGAAGAATATGATTGGGTTTGATATTGTTAATGATGGAGATTAGAAGGAAGATTTGGGGAAATTTTTTATTAAGGGAAGAAGGAGTGTTGGATTGATGTTTTAGGGTGGAGATATATGGAGCTTTTGTTAGTTGAGGGTTTTGTTTATTGGAATTGTTGTTGGATTGAAGAAGAGAGGAGTTGGGAGGAAGAGACTGAGCAATGTTTTCAACATTCGGGTACAGTTTTTTTTGCCTTGATAGCAAACTTCATCGCCTCTACATACTCACCCTTTTGCAGTTGTAATATTTCTGATTTTTGTATTTTCATCGCAGGATATGAGCTGTTATAATGTGTGTATACGGGATTTGGTTCTACGCAACTGATGGATGTATGGTTCTGCGTAACGGTTATTATGTGGACGAATTGTCGTGATGAATCACGTGAAAAAAAACACTGTTGGACGGCTGTTGTCCTGTCCTGTGGTGCATTGGTGTACGAGTTGTACGTTTTGCTCATGAAATGGGACTAGTTTTGCTGCGTAGCATTGCGAGTGGTATGTGACAAATGAGGGGCTTCGTTTACGGAATGACATCGAATTGCCTTTGCAAAAAAGGAATGCGGCTGGTCTCTTCATTTCATTATTCTTCTTTTCCTTTTTTTCTTCAAATTTTGCTTATTGTGTCGTATTGCTGTCGGTTGTATTGTGTTGGTACAACTGAATTTTTTTGCTTTTCATTTGTAGGTGAAATACTGTTGGGTGCATATTGTATGAAACGTTGAGGTTTGTTATAGTACAAGTGCACTCGCGTGATATTTTCTTTCGTTGTTTTCTGCAGCAGGAATTGTGTCTTCAAGTTGGTGATCTGTGTGGGGCCTCGTCAAGGCTTAACCTTGAGAAAAACAAATACAACTTTGGAGCAATAGTTTGTATGGCTTGTTGCAATGTAGAGCTTTTATGGATTGTAAGCATATATTGAGCCTTCTTTTTTATGACAATTGAATTGGGCTTGGACATATTATTCATACTCAACTTTTGCAATTTACATCATACTTGACCAATTCATAAAATGAGAACAACTCTCAAATTATATCACGCCCACACTCGAGAACAAATTCAACCTCTTGAATTCCAACACATTTTAAAGTAGACGAATCAAAGTCTTGTCACTCAAGAAACTATGGACCATGACATGAAGATTATATAACCACCAACATATCCATGCCTTAGAATTAATGATCATGTCTCTTCAAAAAAAATCTTTGAATTTAATGCCAATATTAGAACCAATTTGAGCTTAATCAACACTAATCCACAACTAAC
Source organism: Lathyrus sativus (assembly GCA_963859935.3). Taxonomy (NCBI): domain Eukaryota; kingdom Viridiplantae; phylum Streptophyta; class Magnoliopsida; order Fabales; family Fabaceae; genus Lathyrus; species Lathyrus sativus. The sequence continues at coordinate 439,079,923 of OZ012741.1, read as the reverse complement.
ATAATTTCTACAAATCCTACTTTGGTTGTGAATGAACCGAGAAATTCATTTTGAAACACATATCCCCAATTGATCCTTAAACATGCATCATTTGGATCAATACTCTCCCTAGTGTTGTGTTTGAAACAAATATTTGTCTGACTGACCAATTAAGCCATAACCATTGAAACTCAATCCATACCACACACTCAAGCAGCAACCACATATTTTGGACACTAATTGGTGGGCAGATGTACAAAATGAAATGTAAAAGTAGGTAGGACAAATTTAGGGTATGACAACTGCCATGAATAACCTTCCAGGATACGACTCCCCCGGGGAACAAAAGCTTCACTGAGGAAAGGTGATCAGACACTAGGATCACATCTTACCTGTCGGGGAATCAACAAATCCGCGGCGGAATCAACTTTGCCGGAGACCTCGGTCTGAACTGCTGAGAGCTGAATACTTACAGATAATCTACTGGAGAAAATTGTGTGCTAACCCACTATTAGGAACGATTCCACACCTGCCTGGTGGAAGGAAGTCCGATCTTGACCCGCTGAGGAGTAAGCACATATCTGTAATCTGTGGGGATTAAATGTGTATTGGTCTACCGCCATGAACAAAGGGTACACACTTAATCGCTACTTTAACTTGCATACAACTCTACTGGGAATAAGGATGCAAACTCCCATTACTGGGGAATGGATTCTGGTTGGGGAGAAAGTGAATTTCATCCATACCTTTTTGCCCCGGGGGTAACGACCCTTCAAAAATGAACAAACAGATAAGATATCCTACATGCAATGAGCTATCTCAGTCGTCATCAGTGACGTTGTTCAGTTAAATCAAAGTTTTAACGATTATCGGCCAAGGCCTGTAAGTTTATACATGCGCAAGTTTATCAAAAACATCGGGCGTTTTTCACAAACAAAACAGTAAAAGTTAAAACAAAGCAAACAGATTACTGAATAATATATTTATTGATAAATAGCCTGTGAATAGGCAAAGTTTTACAACAGATGCAACCCCTGAAAATAGGAAGCTGCGCAAGAAATATACAGATATGTACAGAGATATACAAAAGTGTACAGACATGTCGGCAATGTGGTGTAGACGAACACCATGAGTTGATCCCTCTATGACTCGCCTGACTTTAATGCTTTCCCAATGCTCCATCTTCAGAAGAGATTGATTTAGATGAACAGCCCTCAGGTTTTCCCACACCACTAAGCAATGAAGTATCATACGCAGATCACAGTCATTTGCTTTTCAATCCCTAACTTTTACGTGAATCGCCCTTTCGGGTTTTCAATTCACCGGGATACCCATTTTTGCCAAAGTCGCCTTTCCAGGTTTTCAACTTTGCGGTTTTACATCTTTTCATTTATATCCCTAATTTTTTCCCGAACTCATTCTTTTTATGGTTCGCCGGGATGCCCCATTTTTGCCTAGATATTCTTTTTTTTTGTCCAGCGGGTCATTTTAGCAAAGTATTTTTTAACTGCGTCCGCGTTCACCGGGGATGTAAAATCCTCACCATCCATGGTGGACAATAACAAGGCTCCTCCGGAGAAGACCTTTCAAACGACGTATGGACCTTCGTAATTGGGAGTCCATTTGCCCCTGTGATCTGATTATGGTGGGAGAATCTTTTTCAGCACAAGATCGCCCGTCTGAAAGCTTCGAGGGTGCACCTTCTTATCGAAATCCTTTTTCATTCGACTCTGATACAACCGGCCATATGCAATAGATGCTAGCCTCTTCTCATCCATTAGGCTGAGATGGTTCAATCTGTTTCGCATCCATTCTGCCTCATCGAGTTTGACATCGACCAGAACTCTTAAAGAGGGAATCTCGACCTCCAATGGTAGGACAACTTTCATACCATACACCAGCGAGAAAGGTGTTGCGTCGGTTAAAGTGTGTACCGTGGCACGATAACCGTGAAGAGCAAAGGGCAACATCTCATGCCAATCCTTATAAGTGACAACCATCTTTTGCACTATCCGCTTGATATTCTTATTAGCCGCTTCAACAGCGCCATTCATCTTCGAATGATAGGGCGGTGAGTTTTGATGCTTGATTTTATAGTTTTGGCACAATTCCTTCATCATCTTATTGTTAAGGTTAGAACCATTGTCAGTAATTATTCGCTTGGGCACTCCGTATCTACAAATGATGTCCCTCTTTATGAACCGGGCTACCACTTGCTTCGTGACGTTGGCGTATGAAGCTGCTTTGACCTATTTGGTGAAGTAGTCGATGGAGACCAGGATGAAACGATGGCCATTGGATGCAGTTGGCTCGATCTTGCCAATCATGTCAATGCCCCACATAGAGAAAGGCCACGGGGATGCCATAACATTCAATGGGCTCGGCGGTACATGAATTTTGTCCGCATAAATATGACATTTATGGCATTTCTTCGCAAATTTGAAATAATCTAACTCCATGGTTAGCCAATCATACCCTGCTCGTAATGATTTCCGAGACATTGCATGCCCACCGGTGTACCAAAAGTACCCTCGTGGACCTCTTCCATAAGCAGCGTTGCTTCCCTTTCGTCCACGCATCTCCATAACACGAAGTCATGGTTCCTTCTGTAAAGCACACCATCTGGGTTCAGATAAAAGTTACCAGACAACCTCTTCGGAGTCTTCTTATCCTGGGCTGAAGCCCCTGGCAGATACTCTTGTTTCTTAAGAAAGTTCTGTATATCATAAAGCCATGGCTTGCCATCAGCAGCTTCTTCAATGGCAAATATGAATGCTGGCATGTCGAGGCGAGAAATGACAATTCTGGGAGCTTTATTCCAGAAGTTCACTTTGTACATCGAAGCCAACGTAGCCAGAGCATTTGCCATCTGGTTTCCCGCTCGAGGCACATGATGGAACTCTACCCGATCGAAGAAGGGCAACAACCTTCTCGCGTAATTCATGTAGGGAATCCGATTGGGCTGACGGGTCTCCCGCTCTCCTTTGATTTGATTAACAACAAGCATTGAATCACCGTGCACATCGAGATTCTTGATCCTCAGATCAATGGCTTCTTCTAAACCCATGATGCACGCTTTATAATCTGCTTCATTGTTGGTGCACGGGAATGTTAACTTGGCAGTGAAGGGGATGTGACATGGGGAGTCGTAATGATTGCCCCAATTCCACTTCCGTATGAATTAACAGCACCGTCAAATATCAGTTGCCACTGAGAACTCCTCTCTGGCCCTTCGTCGGGTAGCGGCTCTTCACAATCCTTCATCTTAAGGAACATGATGTCTTCGTCAGGAAAATCAAACTTCATCGGTTAATAGTCTTCAATAGGCTGTTCGGCAAGGTACTCTGACAGAACATTTCCCTTGATGACCTTCTGGGAAACATATTGGATATCATACTCTGTCAGTACCATTTGCCACTTGGCAATCCTGCCTGAAAGCGCTTGCTTTTCGAAGACATACTTGATCGGATTCATCTTCGAAATCAGCATGGTTGTATGTTTAAGCATATACTGTCTCAAACGTTTGGCAGCCCATGCGAGTGCGCAACATGTTTTTTTGAGCATCGAGTAACGGGACTCACAATCTATGAACTTTTTACTCAAATAATATATTGTGTGTTCTTTTCTTCCAGTTTCATCATATTGACTGAGAACGCTACCCATGCTGTTCTCAAGAACCGTTAAGTACATGATTAATGGTCTTCCAGCTACCGGGTGTATCACTATCGGAGGCTCCTGCAGATTATCTTTAATTTTGTCGAATGCCCTTTGGCAGTTTTCATTCCAGACGACCGCTTGACCTTTTTTCAACAACTTGAACATTGGCTCGCATTTGGCCGTGAGATGAGATATGAACCGAGCAATGTAGTTCAACCTCCCCAAGAAGCCACGAACCTCTTTTTCTGTCTTCGGCGCTGGCATATTTTGTATAGCTTTTATTTTGGCAGGATCGACCTCGATTCACTTTTTGCTGACAATGAACCCCAGTAGTTTTCTTGACCGTACTCCAAAAGTACACTTGTTAGGATTCAACCTCAATTTGAACTTCCTGAGCCTCTCAAATAGCTTCAACAAATTGAGCAGATGTCCCTCCTCCATTTAGGACTTTGCTATCATGTCATCAACATAGACTTCAATCGCATGATGAATCATATCATGAAATGAAGTGACCATAGCCCGCAGGTAGGTCGCCCCTGCGTTTTTCAACCCAAAAGAAATTACCTTATAACAAAACATCCCCTACGGCGTGATAAACGTCATCTTCTCCATATCCTCCAGTGCCATCTGTCGTACCTCGAAAAATACGACCCTCGCGATGGACGCGGAAAATACGTTCGAACAGAGTCGCCACCGAACTTTATTCATTCCAAGGATGGAATAGGAAAATATCGATAAAACCTTTAAGAGAGATAAGAACATGGTCATCACAACCAATATTTTAGGTTCGAGAGTCGGTTACGCAGAGGGAAGGTATTAGCACCCTCTACGTCCGTTGTACTCAACGGGAACCTCTTGATTCGATTCGAGAGTAAAGTTAGCTAACTTGTTAGTTTTCTTCTAAGGTTTCTCCTATAGGGGGAATGTGGGGTTTTAAGATAGGGTGCTCGCCAAGGATTAGGGCCCTTGTGCCTAAGTATCTTCACTTGTAAGAAGTGGAAAATCAGAGCATTCGTAGTTCGTGGGACTACGGGAAAAAGAGGGGATTGTGCTCGCCAAGATCATCACAATCTTGTGCCTACGTATCTTACATTCAAAAGAGAATGAAGAATCAGAGCAGCCGTAGTTCGGCCAACTACGGTAAAAGGTTTGTGTTTGGAATGAACGAGAGTTTAGGTCGCATTCTAACTGCTAAACACTGGCTTGTCTGCTCCCTAGGGGAGGCTGAAGCACGAGTTTGTTATGAGCGGAAGAAGGGACTAAACAATGTTCTTTGGTAAAAGGTATGGGAACCTAAAGGTGGGGAAAAAAGTGGAAAAAGTGCTCGCTAGGATCATCGCAATGTTATGCCTACGTATTCTCAACGGATGTGAGAAATCAGAGCAGCCGTAGTTCGGCCAACTACGGATAAAGGTGTTTGAAACTGAACGAGTGTTTAGGTCGCGTTCTAACTGCTAAACGTTGGCTTGTCTTCTCGCTAGGGGAGGCTGAAGCACGAGTTTGTTATGCGCGGAAGAAAGGACTAAACAATGTTCTTTAGGAAAAGGTGTTTAGGTTGGAGATCGCACGAGGGCGAGGAATTAGGTTTATCGTATTGGATGTTTTGGTTTGGGAAAGAGAATGGATTTGAATAGGTTTAAGGTTTCGATCGCACGGGGGCGAGAGAGAGGAGTTTGGTTAGGTTATTTGATGGAGAATGACGACTATTCGATAAACGAGACGTCGACCTCGCAATCAATTAATCGAGATATTATTGGAATGTTAGATCCCAACAACACCTTTTTCATTCAAATAATTACGGAATATGTTTGAGAAAGTTTCAATCGCACGAGGGCGAGAAACGAGAATTGGATTGAATATTTTAAGGGAGAATGACGACTACTCGATAAACGAGACGTCGGCCTCGCAATCAGTTAATCGGGATATTATTGGAATGCTGGATCCCAATGACACCTTTTTCATTCAATTAATTATGAAATTGTATTTGAATGGACAATGACGATATTTGTCCAAATAGTTAAGGCACATGTTTTATAAACGAAAGGTTGAGCGAACCACAACCTAAAGCGTACGCCCCAAGAGTGGTTACTCAAGAATTCAAGGAGTGCGAGACTCCAAGAACTCAATTCTTTCGTAGTTTAATTAAGAAAACAATTTGAATTTAATGCACGGTTAACAAACATACTAGGGTTTAGACTCGATCGCACAGAGGCGAGGAACGAGGCTAGACGGGTTAAAAATTTGGGAGGAATAACGACTATTCGATAAGCAAGACGTCGGCCTCGTAATCAAATAGTAGGGATATTGTTGGAATGCTAGATCCCAACGACATCTTTTTCATTCCATTAATTATGAAATATGTTTGTTGGACCGCAAATACTTGTCCAAATAATTAAAGGAGGTATTTTAGAAACGAAGGTTCAAATGAGACGCTAATCAAGGTGTACGCCTCAATAGTTGTCACTCATGAATTCAAGGAGTGCAAGACTCCAAGAACTCAATTCTTTTGCAATTTGATTAGAAAAATGATTTGAAAATATTAGCGTACTCGGACTAGGCGCGCTAGGTATTCTTGAAAGTAAGATCGGAAGGGTCACAACTCAAGGTGTGCACCTCGAGAGCGGTTGCTTAAAAAATTCAAGGAAGGCGAGATCCAAGAATTTAATTTTTTTTGAAATTTGTTTTAGAAAGATTGTATAATTTGATTGAGAAAAATAGTCTTAATTTTCACATATAAAATAAATTAATAGATTGCTTATAAATTTTTTTGAGAAAAGCTAATCATAATCAATTGTTTTGAAAAAAGTATAATCTCTTAAAAAAATATTTAACTTAACTAATAAAGTATAATTTTCTAAAAGTTTAATATTTAAAATATTAATTTGGTAATAATATTGAAATATATTTTTAAAAAAAATATCTAAGAGATAAAAGTTGCTTAAAAATAACTTTTGGAAATTTTAATTGAGTGAAAAAATGATTTTGAAAACCGAAAGACGGAACAACCACAACTCAAGGGCGTGTGCCTCGAGAGCGGTTGTCCAAGGACCCAAGGGATGCTAGACCCCAAGAGCCCACTAATTTCGTAGATTAATTAAGAAAAGTATTTATTTAGCTATTTACTGATTAATTAGAACTTCAATTAACCTATCTAGAATTTTAAATTGATTAATTAAGGTAATAAAAGAAATATCCAAATTAATTGGTAAAATAAAGTAAAAAAAAAAATTATATTTGCATCTACCTAACTAAGTTAATTATATTTAGTTAATAAAATTAAGTAAATGAACTTAAAAAGAAAGAAATTATAACTAGAAACATCTGTATGATACACTTTTGACTCCACCGTTCCAATCATGCATTCGGTAATTGAAAATCCAACAGTTTTAACAGTAGAATAAAAATATAGCAGATAGTTTGAAATTAGAAATAATATAACATGCTTCAACTCAAATTAAAAACAATATAACAAATTGATAACCAAACCGGCACCGCCGCATACCAAACATCCTAAAACAAACTGTATTAAACTTTCCCCAAAAATTTCATGATATTCAAACCACAACCGATTTTGAACGTCGGTCATCAACATAGCTAAACCGCAAAAAAAAAAAAAAGCTAAGAAATGACTTTTCATGCCATTCAAACGGAAGTAGCACCCATATATTTACACAGCTCACTCACGAAAACGGCATAGCAGTAACACAAACAAGTGGTGAAATTGCAGCAACATCAGAAACAAATATTCAGAGGAAATCACAAAACAAAATATCTGATACCCAAAGATATTAATCATAATAACTCAAAGCTGCAACATTCATCTAAAACCAAAACACAAGCGCTATCGAAAATATGAAAACAGAACTCAAACAGAAACTCAAAGCTGAAAACAATACCAATTAATGCTTAATACCACGAAAACATCACAAAGAAAACAACTAAGTGCAATATAATAGAAATATCAGCGTTAAATTTGGATCGAAATCGAAGCAACTACATGTGCACATGATAATGCTGTATACATTGATAAACACACTCCAGCAGATACAAGCAGCTAATAATTGAAATCTAAACTGAAACAATTAGTGGTATACAGATACGATGACGTAGAAACTGCAGATTTAGTGCATTAATAAAACAGTAGCTACGATCCGAACAAAATATATTAAATCTCCTTTCAAATTTGACAGATAGTAGCTAATCAATTACACTAATATCAAATAATTCCAGTTCAGCAGCCATTTGAGTATGTACAATGTTCACTAAGTTACCCATATTAAAACTGAAAATAATCATACGTATAAAAGTTGTAGTTCTAAATTTTTTACATAAAAACCAAACCATCACAACCAAATTGATATTCTGCATACACCATGGAATTTTAAACTACCATCACCGTAAGATTCATCATGAAAATGGTAGAAAACACGGACATTATCGACATATTCTAAAAAAGACTGCACAAAGAAACAAGTGTGAAGAACTTAATGTCGACAAAGCATCCTATGATGTGAATTTAAAACAACGAACTATGCTACAACAAAAATGATGCGTTACCGATCAGAGTCGTGTCTTGAGAAGTGGTGCCTTTGATTTCGAACCTTAGCTTCACATGAGATCCCCTGCTTGGATCGCTTGTCGGTGTTGTTGCAAAGTCGAATCTATGTGAGATTTGAAGATGTTATGTTGTTGCTGCTCAATCTTTATTTTTCCTTCCTTGAATCCAAAAACCTCCAACTGCAGGAACAACGACTCTCTTGATACGCTGCAATTTCACGGGATTTCATCGAACAACTTCTGCACCTCTTTTATATGTTTGTCGAGCCCTTGTTGCCATCTCCTGTTAAACTTGTTGAACTCGAACTTTGTTTTACAATAACAGCAGCATCAACCTAGCGTTACCAAGCTCGTCGAATCCGCATGCTTCGCAATGTTCTAATCACGCCCAAAAATCAAAGGTAACCTGCAGTACTCAACTAATAATCGGCAGCATCAATCCATCACCGAAATTATAGATTCACGCATTATACAGCAAAATATATTGTCTTTTTCAAACTCATTGCAGCAACATCAAACAACAATATCTTGAAACCGGCAGAAATTTAATCAAGAAATTGGACAGATTGCATAACACAACAAGCATATTGAAGATGTTTGAAATAAAATAATTTATGAATTACCGACATATTGTATCTAATGACACAGTCGCAGATGTTGAGTTATGGTGAATGAGTGGTGAGATGAGTTGAGATCGATGGTGAAGTATAAGCGCCTCTGATTCGTGTTTTCACTCACATCTTCGAAATACGGTAACTTCATAACCTTGCGGACTGAGACCGAGATTTAAAGCAAGTCAAAACCGACATTGATTCCCTCAGAGGTCTGTCGTGTTGAGGTTATTTGAGTCAACAGTTAATCACGGTTGAGAAACTCAAGGTTCTGTGAGTCACCTTTTCTGCAACTCTTTCCAGATGAGGGTGAGATGGTGAGGGAGACGAAGAATGAAAGATTTGTGAGGGTGAGACAAGAAGGAAATGGCGAAAAATGAGAGGGTGGTCTCGGTTGAGAGTGAAGGAGATGGTGTTTTACGGTGATGGTCGAGGATGATGAAGGTGAAGGAGAATGAGGAAAGGTTTGTGAGGATGATGATAATGGTCGAAGGAGGAAGAAGAGGAAGGATGCGAGTGTTTTAGGGTTTCTAGGGTGGACGATCCGGCGCCGATTTAGGGCTTTTTGAGGGTGATGAACAGTGTGTTCGATTTAGGGTTTTGGGGTTGAATTGGAGGCGGCCGTTTAGGTCTGATGAACAGTGTTTCCCGTTTTTTCTTGGATCAATTTTCCTTTTCTTATAACACAAAATCTGAGTCACTTCTCAGCATAGGCCCAATGGGCCTCGTCCAATTCCACTTCTGATTCTCTCTTTTTTTTTTTTAATTTTTCTTTTAATTTCTATTTAATTAACTAACTAATAATCTAACTAATTAATTCTAAACTTAACTAATTAAATAATCTTATTTTAATTTTATCTTAATTAAATAATTCTAATCTAATTAATTAATAATCTATTCTAATTTAAAAAATTAAAATAAAATAAAAAAAATCTAATCTAAATATAATTTAAATTCTAAATTTTGAAATAAAAATCTAACCTAATTAATTAAAATTAAAAAAAAATATATTACATTATCTTAAAATAAAATATATAAAAAAAATAAAAATAATAACAAATAAAAAGATGCCACGTGTCGCAAATTTATTGGGCTAAAAAGTGAAAATGTTTATTTTTGCTGAAAAATACGCTACGCTGCATGAGCGAGGTAAATCAAAAAATAAAGCCGGACGAATGAAAATTTTGAAAAAGGTAGGACAAATTTGGGGTATGACAGATGCCCCTATCTAATTGCGTTGAACCTGAGCGAATGAACAACTGCACGGCGTTCATTTTAGGGTGGAAGTCAATTAGATATAAGAAGACCCCAAAATTTGTCCGACAAGGAAATAAAGTGCAAATGCAAGAAGATATAGAAATATCAGCAGGGGAAAAGATCATAAGAAACTCTTAAAATAAACTCCGCTTAAGGAGAGATCAGAGTAACAGCTGCTGGGGATCATTATCAACTGCATGTTTGATGAATGACTTGCTGGGGAATAGAATCCCACGAGCACGCGGGGTATCAACTCTTTTCAGAGCCATACTGCCGACTTTGATGGAAGATTGACCAAGATGCTTGTGAATCGATCCTGGATCCTGCTGTGCTGTCATGCTATGTTGCTGAGCACAGCAATGTTATGCGTTATGATGCTTAAACATGTAACTAAGATGCAACTAACAGGAAATGCAAGATGCATATGCAAATGATATGCAATGCATATGAGAATGCAACTGGGTAACTGGATTTGGTAAGGCTTTATTTCTGGTTTCCAACGAAGGATTATTGGGATTAAGTGCAGCAGGGTGAAAATATTTATGGAGTATATCGGTATGTCAACTCGGTGGTTGAAAAAGGCAAATACCGACTCGGGGGTCGAGAGAAAAAAAAGATAACAAAGATATCGACTCGGGGGTCGAGAAAATAAAGACATATCAACTCGGGGGTTGAAGAAAGATAAATATCGACTCGGGGGTCGAGAAAAAGGAAAATATCGACTTGGGGGTCAAGGGAAACAAGGCAATATTGACTTGGTGGTCGAGGAAAGGTAAATATCGACTCGGGGGTCGGAGAAAAAGGAAAACATCGACTCGGGGGTCGAGAAAACAAAAATATCGACTCGGGGGTCGAGGAAAGGTAAATATTGACTCGGGGGTCAGAAAAAGAAAAATATCAACGCGGGGGTTGAGAACATAACGAACAACATCGACTCGGGGGTCGGAAAAAACAAAATATCAACGCGGGGGTTGAAGGAGGAAAAGGAAAATATCGACTCGGGGGTCAAGAAAATAAAGACATATCAACTCGGGGGTTGAAAGAGGAAATGATCGTGCTACGTATGCGTATGATACATGTCAATTATATGATGCATATGTGAATGCAAGCAGGAGATTGGTTTTATGAAGGTGCCAATAGTGGTGGACTTTGGTAGTTGCCAATAAAGGATTGGACTTTAAGAGATGCCAATCGGGGTTGGACTTTTAATGGTTGCCAATACAAATTGGACTTTAGGAGATGCCAAGCGGGGTTGGACTTTAGGAGAGGTGCCAAGCAGGGTTGGACTTTTATTGATTGCCAATACAAATTGGACTTTAATAGATGCCAAGCGGGGTTGGACTTTTGGGTCATGATGCCAGCCAGGTGGACTTTTATGTGGTGAAAGGATTTGACTTCCCGACACTCGGTATCTGATAATGATATGATCAGAGAACATATGTGGATGCTCTTGGTGCTCCAAGTTAGATCCTTGCAGAAGTTGGCTGCTTATTCCTGGGAGAACCTTAACTTCTAGCCAATGTGCCATGACGGCTTACAAATGTTGAGCGTAGCGACATAACCAAAGCATGTTGAATATGTGAGCGTAGCGACTTAACCAATGCGTGTTGATCGTGCTTTTGCTCTGCCCCAAGGCTTTTGACGCTTGTTGTGAACTCAACAGTTACTGATGTCTGGCATGGTCTGCTTGACCAACTTTGAAAGTAAGGAGGGAAACTGCCCCTGTTCAACTAGTCTGCCTCAGTCTGCCAGGTATTTGAAGATTTTTTTCTTAAAGATTTATACCATGACATGGTCTACGATGATTGCCCCAGTGTCTGGATTTTGCAACAATATGCCCCTGTTTGAAACTCGGAAGAACTTGCCCCAGTCTGCAGGGTTATGAGAAATTCTTGATTCAGGTCAACACCAATGAGTGATCGAGTTCCTCTTTGATTGTTCTTTTTTTGGAATTTCCATAATGCCAAGTACTGACTTGTAGTTTAAAATTCTTCATTAAAAAAAATGGTAATTTTAATTCTACATTCATGTAAGTTTTGAAAATATCATTTATTGGGAATGATGTGAAAATGTGTGACGAGTGGACTGTTAATCCAAACGCAATGCTGATTTAATTGGTGTGAAAGATATAGCAAGAATATGACACCAATACATAAGATTAGCAAATATGTAGGAGTCAGTTTACTCAACCTTGCTGTAGTATGCTTTCAGAATAAACCCCGCCTCAATTAGGTCTTTTGAGGGTTGTAACGCGGTCTGGTTCACGGTTATATAAACAAAGGATAGAAGGCTCAAATTATGATTTGTACCCACCCCTTCTTCTTGATAATCTCCATACCTACGTTCAGTTAATTATGCACATGTTTACCTAGACGGTTTCAAGGTTTGCTCGAGATGGCAGTCACCTTATTTTGTTCTTTGATGGATGTCAGTGCCCCTTGATTTGGGTAGCCACTGAATCTTATTCTGTTTTTGTTGAGGGTTTGAGGATCTCTTTTGATTTCGCTTTTGATCCCTAACTTTTGCATGAACTGATTTTTTCTTCGAGTCCATCGGGATTGCCTTGATTTTTGCTTAAGTCTTCTTTTGAGGTGTTCGACTTAGCAGGCTTTTTATTTCTTCTTGTATTTTGAAAGGCTTGTGATTGCCAAGTCATTTGGTCATTGACAAAACAACCGTCATCTTTTGGATTTTGTCTTGTGATTCAAGTGCGTAATCCAGTTAACTACCCATGCCCCAGGTTAAGTGTAAGGGTTTAGAAATCCGAAGGAAACTCCTACTTCTAGGCTCAAAGTGGTTAACTAGGGACTAACACCTTATCTTTCCAGTGTATGAGGGGTTGAAACAATGTCTGTACATCATCAGCAGGACTTTATCCAAAAGCATACTATCAGCAATTATGGGTATTTAGCTTTCGTCATCCTCCCTCAAATCTTTGCTAAACAGCAGTGCGATGAAGGAAGTGGAGTGAAATTTTTTTTTTTTGTGATTTTTTGCAATAAGTGAGAAAATGTGAGTGAATACAAATGGATTTCATCAAAAACATGCATAATTATCACATTAACAATACCATGAATAAGAAACAATGTCTAAAAGCAAGTAGCCTTATAACAGAAAAGAAACTACAAATGCGTAAAAACAATATGGAAATTGCCAGTATTGAGGAACTGGGCTTTTCTCTCTTGCATCACAGTTGAGCTACCCTTCTTGCTCATCGAGACCAGTATGATAACCTTCTTCATATCTACTCTCTGCAGCTTCTTCCATGTCATGGACTGATGAACTCACTTGACCAGATAAAAGTTTGATGTTGATATGAAGTCCTTGAGGTGTGAACGAGATTAGCTTGGACTCGATCAGATCTTGAACCTTATTCTTGAACTGTTTGCAATCTTCGGTCGAATGCCCCATGGCATTAGCATGGTAGCCGCATCATGCATTGGTGTCAAAGCCCGGTGGGTATGGAGGAATCACAGGATCCAAGCCCTTTGGCACTATCAGTCCATTATTAATCAAACGTGGTAGCACGTGATTGTATGGCATTGGTAATGGATCAAAGTGTCTCTTTGGTCTTTGATTATAGTAATGTCGTTGTTGTGGACATCTATTGACAGGAGGATATTGACCATGTGAAGAGATCGGAGCCACACAAGTATACCCATATGATTGCTGACTTTTAACAGCTGAGATGCTTGGGTACTGAAGGTAAGGTACCGAGGATGGAGCATGGGGAGTATCCCAAATCGTGTTGATCTCATCCTTTTCTTCCTCTTTGGAGCTGACAGCTGATTCACTTTCACTGGCTAGAATGCTCGAGGAGTCGTGAAACTTTCCCTTCTTGAGATGACTCTCGATACGTTCTCCTACTGAAACCAAGTCAGAGAAGTTTGATGTCCCATTTCCCATCATATTTTCCAAATAGGGTTCTTACAAAGACTCTATGAACATGTCAACCAATTCCCTGTCTAAGAGCGGTGGTTGGACGCGAGCAGCTACCTCTTTCCATCTCTGAGCATACCCTCTGAAAGACTCGTTTTCCTCTTGAGATAGGCCTTGCAACTGAATGCGGTTGGGAGCCACATCAAGATTGTATTGGTATTGTTTCACAAAGGCGTTGGCTAAGTCCGACCATGACTGGATATGGCTATTCTCTAGCTGCATGTACCAACTCAATGATGCCCCACTCAAACTGTCTTGGAAACAGTGAATCATAAGTTTGTCATTGTGAGCATAGAACGTCATCTTTCTGCAAAACATTACCAAATGTTGCTTTGGACAACTATCTCCTTTGTACTTTTCAAAATTTTGCATCTTGAACTTTGGAGGTATCACAAGTCCAGGTACCAAACACATATTCAAAGCATTCAGATCAGAAGTATCACGCCCCATCATGGCTTCAATTTTCTCTTCCAACACATGACATCTTTCAGCAAACTCAACATCCTGAGATCGTTCAACATTCCCCACCAAGCTTGCCACTTGGGAATTCGGTGTAGTGAATGCGAAACTATGGTACTCAACAGCATCAAGAGACGAGGTATGTTCATCCTGAATAGTGTGACACTCTTGTATAACCCGGTCTTCAACAGGAATACGCACAGGCTGAGGTATGACGTTCTCAGTGACTATAGGTCGTTGAGGGTTGTTCTCTCTCCTTGCCAAGGCTAACATAGCATCCACAAGCTGGTCCAACTGGTTCTTCATTAAGTCAACATCTGCTCTTGACGCAAACTGGTTCTGCTCTTCTGAACTCATGATTCTTCCCAAAGCTGCTTCAAGTCCGATACGGGTGTCGGGAAATCAACTGCAGATTATGGACAAAGGATGGATGAGCTTTTTGGTTTTGGAAGACGATATGCAATGCAAATGAAATGCAGATGCAATGATATGCGAATGTAATGCAGGCACAAACAAGATCCAGGAAAACATAAGCAGGTCAAAGCGCCCTAACCGGTAGACTATACGAGGCAAGCTCTAGATTTTGTACCCACAGACCCACTCACGGGATAGCTTCTATGTTGATGGATAAGGTTCTCAGGATCACGGACACCGATTGCATCAACATTATGCAACAGGCTAGCTGTATTATAACGAGAGTACGATAGGCTCTCTCCTGAGCGGAGTCCTCATGCCAGGCACACGAGGAGCGGGTCCTCGGGGACTAACATTACACGACTACCAATATAGAAACTGGTTCTAAGAGTGGTTCCCAGAGTCATGGACTCTTCATGAATCAAATCGTGCAACAGGCTAGCTGTGTTACGATAGGATCAACGAAAAGGTCTATTCTGGAGGAGCTTTCATGCTAGGCACACAAGGAGCGAGTCCTTGGGGACTAACACTAATCACTACCAATTCTAAGCTATATTTTCTCTCTTCTTTTTTCAAAGCTCAGGTGTAGAGCTTTACTTGCAATGCTATCCCCGAATCCAACAGGCAGATATAATAAACAACATACGATAGAAAGAGAAAACAAGAAATAAACAATAGGAGAAAATAAACATAAAGAAAATAGTTAAACAAAAGGTTAGTACTCTCGAATTGAGTCAAGTTAGGCTTGACTCTCTCTTGCATAGGGCAATGCATATCCCCAGTAGAGTTGCCATCTGTCGTACCTCGAAAAATACGATCCTCGCGATGGACGCGGAAAATACGTTCGAACAGAGTCGCCACCGAACGTTATTCATTCCAAGGATGGAATAGGAAAATATCGATAAAACCTTTAAGAGAGATAAGAACATGGTCATCACAATCAATATTCTAGGTTCGGGAGTCGGTTACGCAGAGGGAAGGTATTAGCACCCTCTACATCCGTTGTACTCAACGGGAACCTCTTGATTCGATTCGAGAGTAAAGTTAGCTAACTTGTTAGTTTTCTTATAAGGTTTCTCCTATAGGGGGAATGTGTGGTTTTAAGATAGGGTGCTCGCCAAGGATTGGGGCCCTTGTGCCTACGTATCTTCACTCGTAAGAAGTGGAAAATCAGAGCATTCGTAGTTCGTGGGACTACGGGAAAAGAGGGGATTGTGCTCGCCAAGATCATCGCAATCTTGCGCCTACGTATCTTACATTCAAAAGAGAATGAAGAATCAGAGCAGCCGTAGTTCAGCCAACTACGGTAAAAGGTTTGTGTTTGGAATGAACGAGAGTTTAGGTTGCATTCTAACTGCTAAACATTGGCTTGTCTGCTCGCTAGGGGAGGCTGAAGCACGAGTTTGTTATGCGCGGAAGAAGGGACTAAACAATGTTCTTTGGTAAAAGGTATGGGAACCTAAAGGTGGGAAAAAAAAGTGGAAAAAGTGCTCGCTAGGATCATCGCAATCCTATGCCTACGTATTCTCAACGGATGTGAGAAATCAGAGCAGCCGTAGTTCGGCCAACTACGGATAAAGGTGTTTGAAACTGAACGAGTGTTTAGGTCGCGTTCTAACTGCTAAACATTGGCTTGTCTGCTCACTAGGGGAGGCTGAAGCACGAGTTTGTTATGCGCGGAAGAAAGGAGTAAACAATGTTCTTTAGGAAAAGGTGTTTAGGTTGGAGATCGCACGAGGGCGAGGAATTAGGTTTATCGTATTGGATGTTTTGGTTTGGGAAAGAGAATGGATTTGAATAGGTTTAAGGTTTCGATCGCACGGGGGCGAGAGAGAGGAGTTTGGTTAGGTTATTTGATGGAGAATGACGACTATTCGATAAACGAGACGTCGACCTCGCAATCAATTAATCGAGATATTATTGGAATGCTAGATCCCAACAACACCTTTTTCATTCAAATAATTACGGAATATGTTTGAGAAAGTTTCAATCGCACGAGGACGAGAAAAGAGAATTGGATTGAATATTTTAAGGGAGAATGACGACTACTCGATAAACGAGACGTCGGCCTCGCAATCAATTAATCGGGATATTATTGGAATGCTGGATCCCAATGACACCTTTTTCATTCAATTAATTGTGAAATTGTATTTGAATGGACAATGACGATATTTGTCCAAATAGTTAGGGCACGTGTTTTATAAACGAAAGGTTGAGCGAACCACAACCTAAAGCGTATGCCCCAAGAGTGGTTACTCAAGAATTCAAGGAGTGCGAGACTCCAAGAACTCAATTCTTTCGTAGTTTAATTAAGAAAACAATTTGAATTTTGTCGCTTCCGCGAAAATAAGGTGTCGACAAAACAGAAGAGTCGCCACCTTTCGTTATTTATCCCTCAGAACGGGAAAGGAAACAATCGGAAAAAACCTGACGAAAAGGTATAAGACAAGGTCGTCGCAACCATTGTCTGGGTTCGGGAGTCGGTTACGCAAGGGGAAGGTATTAGCACCCCTCACGTCCGTCGTACTCGACGGGATCCACGCTTGTTGTGTTTACTGGACGAGTTGGTTTATCTATCTACCTATCAAGGCTGGCTTAAAAAAGAAAAGAAAATGACTCGGCAAAGCGTCGCACTTTATGCCTACGTATTCTCATCAGAGAATGAGAAATCAGAGTCAACGTAGTTCGACCTACTACGGGTCACGGGGAAGGTGGCTCGCCAATACATCAGTATTGTGCCTACGTACTCTGAACAGGTATGAGAGATCAGAGCTTACGTAGTTTGGGATATTACGTATTATGGGGATTCAGATTCATCTGTTTTATCGAGTAGGGTTAAACAACAGTTCCAGCAGTTAGGGACAAAGCCTGTTTGCATTGGCGCTGAAGTTTAACGACACTCTTTTCCTCAGAAAATCTTTCCTTTGAATTATGGGCCCACGGGGCAAAAAGGTTTGAAGTTTGTTTTCTGTCTTTTACGGAAGAAGTGTTTTTTATTGTGTTTGCAATTTCAATCGCACTAAAGACTATGACCTGAGAGTGAATGCGTCGCATGTCACCCAAAGGGTGCCATACTAGACATCCAGACTGTTGAAAAGAAACTCTCCAACAATCCTTTCTCAGATAGCTTAAGGCTCGTAACGTACGAAAGAAATCATTCATGATTACTGTATCTTAAGCTGTTTTGAGATGAGAAGAGAACAGGCTCAACTACTGGGAGACTATCAAGTCCTACTGTTGTCATGCCAAGGATTCATCCTATAGTTGAAGTTTGAAACAGGGAACTCCTAGAAGTTATCATGCATAGGTTTCAACCTAAAGTTCTATCATCACTTCCTGATCAAAGGAAGTGAGACTCCTAGGGGATCATGTCAATGGTACAGAAACAGATAAAGCATCACCTTAAACAGTAAATAGAAAACAGTAAACGACTGTAAAATGCATGCAATGCAAGTGAGGGAGGAAATGTGTGTGGGGTGTCAGCCTCCACAAGCTCATCTCAACCTCAAGCCAGATATGAATAACAGCAATCATACTGAAGAGATAAAATAAAGTGTTGTCAAGCAAAATATAGTAAACTGTAATCATACAGATAAAATGGAATGCTATCAAGCAAGACAAACCACATGGGCAAGGGAGCTGGGCTCTACCGAATACCCGCAAGCAAAGCCATACAGTAACAATACAAGCAGAGGGAGCAACTCAACCTCTAGTGCAATCATGCTCCTAGTTTAAAGTCAGTCTAATCATGGACTTATTCTAATGCATCAAGCAAGTCAAACAAGGCACATCAGCAATACAGAAAAGAAAACAGACAAGAAAGCAGATCAACCCCTCTCTTCCAATTCTAAGCCTCAGCTCTTCTGACAACAATTGAGTCTTCAGACTTCAATCACCCTTCAAGGCTATCAGCTTTCATGACAAACATCAATTTGCTTCTCCAGGTTTCAACCCTTCAGCATAAGTACAACTTAATCTTCTTCTTCAAGCTCCAGCTTTCCAGTCAACTCCACCCTCAGGCTTTGCTCTTAACCACAAGTGTCAACTTGATTCTTTCAGGCTCTCCAAGCTTCAATGTAAGTATCAACTCATCCTTTATTCCTCAAGCCTCAGCTCTACACTCAATCTCAATTGAATCCTCTCCATAAGTATCAACTTAGTCTTCAAGCCTCAGCTCTCTTTACTTTACCAGCCTCAACTTGGTCTTCTCCTCTTACAAGCTTCAGCTTCTCAGAGTAGTCTTTAATCATCTGGAAGTGTCAACTTCATCCTTGAATTCTTGATCAAGCCTCAACTCTTCATTCAATCTTTACTGGATCTTCAAGTATCAACCTGCTCTTCTTGCTCTTCAAGCTTCAGCTGCAATGGCAATGCTCAAGGAATCATCCTCTTCCACACTCTTCAATGAAGTCTTCATCTTCAAACTCAAGTCCAAGATCTTTCAAGATACTCAAATCAGAAGACAAATGATTGAACATGATGAGTGGAAATGATAAACAGCTTACTGACAACCAAAGGAAGCCTGTAAGGGTTCATCATTATGAGAGATTGGTTCCCTCAAAGTTCTACTTCCCAGATAAAGCCACTCATCCTTCCAAAGGAGGGATGTGAATATCTGAGAAGGACTTTTAGTCATGGGGAGGAATGGAAGCACAAGATGCTTTCCATGTTTGTAAAAGAAATCATTCTAACTATAAGGCTTTCCCTATGTCTCCTATCTCCTAATCTTCATCAGATACCTTCAGGCACAGACAAATCCAAAGCTCCAAGCAACTTCAAGCAACTTCAAGCATCCTCACCTTGTCTTCAACTTGTCTTCAATCTCAACCAAAGGCAAACCAAGCACAAACCCTAATCTAAGGGAACTAGAGAAGCTAAACTAGTTGAATTAGTGCCCTAGAATCATCTAAAACCTAGTACTAAAGTTAGTCCTAACTAAAATACTAAAATCAATTGTCAACTCCTACAAAAATATCTATGGGAACCTAGGTCAATCATGACTCTACCACATTAGTTTCAAAGATCAAATCATCAAATTGGACTTAGAACTAAATTCTACATTCTAAGGTATCAAACCTAAACCCTAAAAAGGAAGCATCTAAATATCAATCTAGAAAGCACACCTATTTTCATCACAAAAATGTGAGAAAAATTCTATGGGATCATACATGTCTAACCTAATCATACACAAAACAAAATAGGCTCAAAATCATCACCAAGAGATCACACAAAAATCCACAAAAATATGCATCAAACATAATCATTTTAATATCAATTAAACTACAAAATTCCAATTAAATCGGAAATTACATGAAATGAAAATATTTTTTCTCTAAAAAATACTAGACTCAATCATGAGTAAAATGCAAAAAGAATGAGTTTAATTGGATTAAATTTCAATTTATTATGAATTTTACAAGAACCATGAATAAAATGAAAATTAAAAGAAAATCAAACAAAAATAAATAAGCGCGCGGTGCAAGTAGTAATCAGATTCAGTTCAAAATCTGGGTTGGGCCATCAGGGGGTGTGGATAACACTTAGTTCACTAAGCCCAAAACGCCTGAATAAATGAAACGGTGCGTTTCATCATCAGAAATCCTTCACAACTCAACTTTAAAACGTGGCCCTTGGATCAGCCTCCCAGTCCAAGTCAAACCAAGATCCAATGGTACAAACTTCATCTTCTCCATTCAAATCTCTGCAACTTCGCGCCCAGCTCCGGCCACCGCCGGTGGAACTCCGATCACCTTCTTCAACCTTAGTTCTCCCTAGAGGCCTCTATTGCACACAGTCAAAACATGAAATTCATCTCAAATCTTGCCACGAACTCAACCATACCCTTAGTTTCCTCTGAAACCTCAAGAATCACCATATCCCAATCTTAACCGAAAATGGCAATTCACCTAATTTGTCTCTAATTGGCCAATTAACTATCTGAAATCCATCCTACACCATTCTACAATAAATCTAACACCTTAATTCAACCTAATTCTACCTAAATCATGATGTAGGAAGAAAGGTACCAACCTGAAAATCTCGGTTGAACAGATGCAAAAATCCTCCACTTCAAGCTCTACAATCTTGCAGACACGATCAATGAACCTTCCTCTTGCTTCTGTATGCAAAAGAACCAATGGAAAGTGCTTGAATCTTGAAACCCGATGGTGAGTTGCAGGTTCTGAAAATCACTTGCTCATACACGATTTAGCCACCAATTCTTCTTGAAAATGATCTGGAATCACTCCTTGACATCCATGGAAGAAGTATCAATCAAGAAAATGGATGGACAATGAGGAATTTGGTGAAACCGATCTCAATTGCAATCCAAGAAAACTCAATCTCAAGCTATTCTCAATCCTTCAATGATCACCAACCTCTTAAAGGGATACACTCTACTCCTTATATAGATGAAGTTTGGATGATCTAGAATCCTCTAGATCCTTCCAATGAGATTTTCCACTTCTCATGTCATGAGATTTCCAACCATGTATCATGACATGTACAATCCTTGCAAACAGCTTGGAATTCATCCCATTCACTTTCAATTTCTCCCCTAGTGAGATATTAGAGGTGTTTAGCTTGCAAAAAGCCTTGCTCATGCCTTGATTTTGAGTTTTGCAAGTGTTGCTTAATATGCAAGTAAGTGCTTTTCAAAGCAAGTCCATAAATTGAATCTCAACTCAAAAATGTGGCTAAACCATTGTTCTTAAAATGTTTTCTAGAGTCAAAATGATATATTACATGCCATGGTTTGGATGTGTAGGTTGAAAATATCAATTTCCAACTTTGGTTTATTTAACTTATGCCCTTATTTTAGGTCATTTTTGCAACTTTGAGCTACAAGCCTTTCCATTATCTCATGACCTCCTTAATAGCCTTAAAACATCATTTTGAACAAGTTTGATGTTGAAGATTTTTCCATTTGAAGCTTGGAAATAGGAGTTATGGCCTTATGCTTGAAATGACTTGTAATCTCCAAATGACCAAAATGCCCTTGACTTGTCAAAGCCATAACTTGAGTTCTACAAATCCTATCAAGGACTTATAGCACTATCTAGAAATCTAAGAAGATAAGGAACAACATTCATGTTAACCAAAAGTTCATAGGAATCATCCTTCTTGGGCAAACGTTTGATGCAAGTGGGGTAACTTTCAAGGCCCCAGATTCACATACCTCAGATGACCTGCAACTTGTCAAAGTCATAACTTGAGCTCTACAAATCCTATCAAGGACTTCTAGTACTCAAATTAAAGCTAAGAACAAGCTCTAAAACATTAATGTTGGGAGCAAGATGAGATGACAATCACATCTTGAGCTAAACTGCCTTGAAGATAGGGGTTAAACTAGGGGATTTTACACTGTCAAGCCTTAGAAACCCTAGCTTGAAATTTCTCAAACTCTTCAATCATGATGAGTTGACCTTGGAATCATCCTTATGGAATCTCAATGCATCAATCCATGATCACATGTCCCTTGAATTAGGTCTCAACCTTCTCCAAATCATCAGTTGACTTAGGGTTGACCCAGTCAAACCCTAATTACACCACTCATGGCTGAGGCTTCTTACTCTTGCCCAATGACCTGTCTGGGCTTCATGATGGATTTCAAGACATCTCATAAGCTCTCTCAAGGCTTCAAGTCTATATTCATGGCTTCCGAATCGTCTGAGGAGCTCCCACAACTCTCAAGTTAGGAGGCACACTCTCTTGGTTTCAACCACTCTCTCTGAGGATCTTTGAACTTCTCTGACAAGGATATCAACCCTTGAACACTTGAATAGCCTTATTGGCTAGCTTCATAGTCTTGGATAGCTCTTGATTGGTACTCATACCTCTTGATCTCCTGCATACATGTCAATGAAATGCAAATGATAATGCTAATGTGAATGAAATGAAACATAAGCTAGGTAAAGAAATGTTGGTCAAATTTTGGGGTGCAACAGCTGCCCCTATTCAAGCGGCTTGAACCTGACTGGGTGAGAAGCGAACGACTCTCAAACAATCAAGGTAAAAGACGGTTGAATATCGACAAACCTGGAAATTTGCCAACTGCACAAGTACACGGTACTCTGATGGGAACAAGTCTTCGAAAACTGAAATATTAGTTGCACGGCAACTAGCTGGGGGATTGGTCACACGGTAACCGGTAATACATGGTTAATCATGCCGTCAGGCATCAAGATTCCTCGGGACTCATCAGGTCAACAATCCAGCTAATCATGCCATCGGGCGTTCAAAGAAATTTCTGGGCATCAGCCGGACTTCATCAGTAGGTCGGGAATAGAATTCTCGGTCAGTCATGAACCAAATAGGGATATCCACTTCTACCATCAGGCACTCCGCATCAGCTGGGAGAACTGCTTCGTTAATACGGTCGGACTTCAATCATCAAGTCTTCAAGGGAAGTTTCAACTTCGCTGTTCAGAAACCTGCTGGGGATGACGCATCTCCGCTGGGGATTCTGGAGAACTATCAAGTAACTCTGCTTCGGGGATCCAGGAATCATTCTGGGTGAATCATCTCTGCTGAGGACATCAAGAATCATCTTGGACAAATAACTCCGTGGGGACTTCAAGAATCATCCTGAACCAATAGCTCTGCTGGAGATTTCAGGAATCATCCCGAGCAAACACTCTGCCGGGGATTTCAGGAATCATCCTGAGCGGCTCTCTCTGGCGATTTCACTGGGGATTTTAGGAATCATCTTAAGCAAACGACTTTGCTGGGGGAGAATTCAATAATCATCTTGAGCAAGCGACTCTGCGGAGGAGCACCTACAAAACAAGAACGGTAACGACCTAGCTCATGTTTAGTATGCATATGCCGCAATGCTCCACACAGTGGAAATGCTACGCGTTTATGATAAATGCTATGCAATAATGCAGAATGCTACGGCCCCGTCAACAAAATAAATGCCGAAGGGAGAATCCTCCTATCAAGGAGAAAGAACCACTCTGATGGGAGGGAGGAATCATCCTGCCAAGGAGAAGAAGTCACGCCAATCTCAATCGGACTACGCACGGGGAAGCAAACTCCAGTTGACTGCTGCAGGGGAATGAAGCTCTACGAGAACCTGGACCTGCTGAGGAAAGCGATGTCAATCGCGGAAATAAACTGCGCGGCCTTCGCGACAAAGCTTTCCTAGAGATAACGACTCCGGTGGGGAAATACAACATCAGCTATTCAAAACTCTACTGGGGAGAACCAATCATGGTCCCAACTGCTTCCAAGGACTCGGCTCTCTTGGGGATCTGCACACTCGGTTGGGGAAGAAGGAATCATCCTGCTTACAGGGGAGAGTACGACTCTGCGGGGAATTTCAATTCTGCTGAGGACTTCAGTCTAGAACTATCAATTGCTGCATACTTCGGCGTATGACTCAGCTGGGGAGACGACATTCCTTCAGGATGCATCTGATTGGGGAGAGAATCTTCTCTGCTTGGGGAAAACATATCAATGCTTACGATCTCACGTTCAGACTTTGCGGGGAGAGGCTTCTGAACTTTGCTGGAGAAGGAGGAATCATCCTGCTCGGGGACACATACGGCATACTGCCTGGTACATGCTACACCTGCACCAACACAAACAAGCAGACAAGATACCCTTCTCAAAGGGACCTAGCAAGGTTATTATCTCGTGACAATGTTTGAGTAATTCATTGTTTCAACAATCAGTGGCCTAGGCCAGTAAGTTTATGTATGCGCATTTTGTCAAAAACATCGGCGTTTTTTCGCAAACAAAACGGGTAAATGCTAAACAGACAAACAGAATTGCTGAGTAGTATACATTTTATTGATAACGAATCCCTGAATGGGTAAAAATGTTTTACAACAGATGCAAGCTCCTGGAATGAGGAAGCCGCGCAAAAATAAAACATAAATATACATCAGTATTTGCAAATGTCGGCAATGAGGCGTAGACGAACACCATGAGTTGATCCCTCTATGACCCACTCGACCTCGATACTTCTTCGACGCTTCAGCTCCAGAAGAGATTGATTCAGATAAACGGCCTTCAGGTCTTCCAAACCACTAAACAAATACAGTCCACACGCGGAACGCAGTCATTTGCTTTTTCAAATCCCTAACTTTTGCGTGAACCGCCCTTTGCGGGTTTTCAGTTCACCGGGATACCCTTTTTTGCCAAAGTCGCCCATCCGGGTTTTCGAATTTGCGGGTGTACATTTTTTCAATTTATATCCCTAATTTTTGCCCGAACCTTTTTCCTTTTTTATGGTTCGCCAGGATGCCCCATTTTGCCTGGATGCTCTTTTTCTTTCCAGCGGGTCATTTTTAAGCAAAGTATTTTTTAACTGCGTCCGCGTTCACCGGGGATGCAAAATCTTCACCATCCATCGTGGATAACAACAAGGCTCCTCCCGAAAAGACCTTGCTGACAACGTACGGACCTTCGTAATTGGGATTCCACTTGCCCCGGTGATCGGAGTGTGGAGGAAGAATCTTCTTCAGGACGAGATCACCCGTCTGAAAGCTTCTAGGACGCACCTTCTTATCATAAGCTTTCTTCATTCGGCTTTGGTACAGACGACCATGCGCAATCGATGCTAACCTCTTCTCGTCCATCAGGCTGAGTTGGTTCAGTCGATTCTTAATCCATTTTGCCTCTTCGAGTTTCACGTCAACCAAAACTCGCAAAGAAGGGATCTCCACTTCTAACGGCAGGACAACTTCCATACCGTACACCAAGGAGAAAGGAGTTGCCCCGGTTGACGTACGCACCGTGGTACGATAACCGTGCAGTACGAGTGGCAACATCTCGTGCCAGTCTTTGTAGGTCACAACCATCTTCTGAATAATCTTCTTGATGTTCTTATTGGCCGCTTCAACGGCGCCATTCATCTTCGGCCGGTAAGGAGATGAGTTGTGGTGTTCAATCTTGAAACTCTGGCACAGCTCCTTCATCATCTTGTTATTCAGATTCGAACCATTATCAGTAATGATCCTTTCGGGAACTCCGTAACGACAGATGATATCCCTCTTTATGAATTTAGCCACCACCTGCTTGGTCACATTAGCATATGAGGCTGCCTCCACCCACTTGGTGAAGTAGTCGATAGCTACTAGAATGAAGCGATGGCCGTTAGATGCAGTGGGCTCGATCTTGCCTATCATGTCGATGCCCCACATGGAGAACGGCCACGGGGAGGACATGACATTTAATGGGCACGGCAGCACATGAACTTTATCAGCATAAATATGGCATTTATGACATCTCTTCACGAATTTAAAGAAATCCGATTCCATCGTCAGCCAGTAGTATCCTGCTCTCAGGATCTTCCTTGTCATAGCATGCCCGCCGGCGTGCGTACCAAATGTGCCTTCATGGACTTCTTCCATGAGCATACTTGCTTCTTTCTTATCTACACATCTGAGTAGCACGAGATCGTGGTTTCTTTTGTACAAAACTCCATCAGGATTGAGATAAAAATTTCCAGACAGCCTCCTCAGAGTCTTCTTATCCTGGGTTGACGCTCCCGCAGGATACTCCTTAGTCATAAGGAAAGTCTGAATGTCATGGAACCATGGCTTGCTGTCGGCGGCTTCCTCGATCGCAAAGACGAATGCAGGTCTATCAAGACGAGAAAGGACAATTCTTGGAGCTTCATTCCAAAAATTGACTTTATACATCAAAGCCAACATGGCTAAGGCATCAGCCATTTGATTCTCGGCCCTGGGCACATGATGGAGTTCCACTCGATCAAAGAACGGAAGTAGCCTTCTGGCATAGTTCATGTACGGCACCAAATTCGATTGACGAGTCTCCCATTCCCCTTTAATCTGGTTGATCACAAGCGCCGAGTCACCATAGATGTCTAGGTTCTTGATTCTCAAATCAATTGCCTCTTCTAGACCCATGATGCATGCTTCGTACTCCGCTTCATTATTGGTGACTGGAAACGTCAGTCTCGCAGTGAACGGGATATGGGATCCGTGGGGAGTCGTGATGATCACCCCAATGCCACTTTCGTAAGAATTAACCGCCCCGTCAAATATCAATTTCCACTGGGATTTCCTATCTGGCCCCTCGTCGGGCAACGGTTCATCGCAATCTTTCGCTTTGAGAAACATGATATCCTCATCAGGGAATTCAAATTTCATCGGCTGATAATCTTTGATCTGCTGTTCGGCCAGGTATTCTGACAATACGCTTCCCTTGACGGCCTTCTGGGACACGTACTGAATATCATATTCCATCAACACCATTCGCCATCTGGCAATCCTGCCCGAAAGCGCCTGCTTCTCGAAGACGTACTTGATTGGATCCATCTTAGAAATTAGCATAGTGGTGTGATTGAGAATGTACTGTCGTAAACGTTTGGCAGCCCAGGCTAGTGCACAACACGTCTTCTCCAGCATCGAGTAACGAGATTCATAGTCAGTGAACTTTTTACTCAAGTAGTAAATGGCATGCTCCTTTCTGTCCGTCTCGTCATGCTGACCGAGAACACACCCCATACTATTCTCAAGAACTGTCAAGTACATGATTAGAGGCCGTCCAGCCACTGGGGGTATCAAGATTGGAGGTTCCTGTAGATACTGCTTTATCTTGTCGAATGCCTTCTAGCAATCCTCATTCCAGATAATCGCCGGATCTTTTTTCAGTAGTTTGAACATCGGTTCACATGTGGTCGTGAGCTGAGAAATAAACCTTGCAATGTAGTTTATTCTGCCCAGGAAACCACGAACTTCTTTTTCTGTTTTTGGCACTGGCATTTCTTGTATCGCTCTAATCTTTGCAGGATCAACCTCAATGCCTCTTTCACTCACGATAAACCCCAGTAACTTTCCGGACCGTACTCCGAAAGTACACTTGTTAGGATTCAGCCTCAACCTGAACTTCCTAAGCCTCTCAAAAAGCTTCAGCAAATCGACCAGATGTCCCTCCTCCGTTTGGGACTTCATAATCATGTCATCAACATAGACTTCAACCTCATGATGAATCATGTCATGAAACAAAGTTACCATTGCTCGTTGGTAAGTGGCCCCTGCGTTCTTCAGACCGAAAGGCATTACCTTGTAGCAAAATGTTCCCCAGGGAGTAATAAACGTCGTTTTCTCCATGTCCTCCGGCGCCATCTTGATCTGATTGTAACCGGAGAAGCCATCCATGAACGAAAATACGGAGAACTGGGCTGTATTGTCGACCAACACATCAATATGAGGCAGCGGGAAATCATCTTTAGGGCTCGCCCTATTCAAATCCCGATAATCGACGCACATGCGTACCTTACCGTCCTTCTTCGGTACAGACACTATGTTGGCGACCCACAGAGGGTAAGTAGTGACCGCTAAGAAGCCAGCATCAAGCTGTTTTTGCACTTCTTCATTGATCTTAACAGCCATATCTGGTCTCGTCCTCCTAAGCTTCTGCTTGACGGGAGGACAATCTTCTCGCAGCGGCAAGTGGTGGACCACGATGTCAGTGTCAAGTCCGGGCATATCTTTGTATGACCAAGCAAAGACGTCACTATACTCTCTCAGCATCTCGACTAATCTCTGCTTGACATCACTCTGCAGTGCAGCCCCTATCCTGACGTTCCTGACGAGTTCTTCAGAACCCAGATTCACAATCTCGATCTCCTCTTCATGAGGCATAATAACCTTCTCTTCTTGTTTCAACAAGCGGGCCAACTCTTCAGGAAGGTCTTCGTCTTCATCAATCTCTTCTTCGGTTTGATAGATCGGGCAATCGAAGTCGAAGTGAGCCGTAGAAGGTCCAGAGTCGATGTCATCTGTTATATGGATCCCGCAATAACAAGGGTTAAGCTTAAAACAAGGATATGCAGGTTAGCACAAACCCCATTGCCATTTTATTATTTTTCAAAACAAATATAAAACAGGAATAACAGAGATCACAATATTTGAATACGAAGAAAAACGCCTTTTGATTTATTGATAAAATGCATGTACATAATCCAACAAGGCCCTGACAATAAAACCACTATGCCCCGGGTAGGACATAGGGTTGTACAATGATTGGAAAAAGTAAATTATTACTCTTCGCTTGTCATCTTGATGATATCCTTGACGGACCAGTTGGTGAGGCCCTCGCCTGGCTTGCTTGGCTGGATCCAAGAGTCGAGGTCACAGTCGCTATCTCCGCTGTCTTCAGACACCGCGTTGATGCTTTCAAATATCTCCCCACCACATGGCGTTTGGTTCCATCAAACGCTTTCACAACCAGATCACTGGGTGTGCAAATCACTCCGCGAGTATCTAACTTCATTAATGCCTTCTTCGGAAGAACATTGAGTGACGACCCCGTGTCCACCAACACGTGAGACATAATCGTTCCCCTACACTCCATCAAGATGTGCATAACGCTATTGTGGTTCCTCCCTTTCGGCGTCAGCTCTAGGTCAGTGAACCCTAACCCATTTCCAGCATTCACGTGGGCTACGACCTCTTCTAGCTGGTTTACCGATATCTCCTGCGGTACATATGCGGCGTTCAACACCTTCAGCAGCGCGTTGCGGTGTGCTTCAGAACACAGCAACAGATTCAGGATGGAAATCTTCGAGGGTGTCTGATGGAGATGATCCACAATCTTGTAGTCACTCTTTTTAATCAACCGCATAAACTCCTCGGCGTCCTTAACAAGTAAGTCTTTTTCTGCCCCACGAGGGGTCTCTTCGACGACTTTACTCTTACCTTTATCGGCTGCATCAACTCTGTCCGCTTTATCCGCCATGACCTCTGGTGGTGCAAACACTCTTTCGCTGCGAGTAATACCACTGATTCCCGCCAGGTTTTCCACAGACGAACCAAACGGTTCTAGCTCCAACTTCTGTCTGTTGCAGTAGACTTCAGCCCCCTAATGCCATGGGACAGCATTAGTGCTTTCGAACGGTATCGACCCAGCTTTGGTGATGGTAATCGTGGGCGGTCTGGGTGCAGAAATAGTTATCGTCTGGCGAGGGATGGTGATGGTGGCGACCTCATCATCTTGCTTCAGCATTACCTCTCCCAATCCGCTTTCGGCCCTCCGGCTAAACTGTAAAATCCCTTCAGTCATCGGACTTTGAATTCCTTCTACCAACTGTTCACATCCATCAGGACTAGTAGCACAGCCCATACATAGCTCTCTGCAACCTGGAAAGAAACCTCTTTTCATCAGCTTAACTTTAACTAAGCTAAGCGGTGTCTTCAGATCTCTGACGTCAGTCAACAAATCCAAACTCTAGTCTTCAATAATGGCGTTTATTCCACCTCCCCTATGATTCGGCATAGGGTTTTTCGTGACATTTGGCACATTATCCGAGAAGTTGATGATCTTAGCGTCCACCATGTCTTGCACCTTGTGCTTGAAGGCTTTGCAATTCTCTATTGTGTGGCTTGGTGCCCCTGAGTGAAACTCACAAGTTGCATTCGCGTCATAACCTGGCGGAGGTGGCCCTGTCAAGGGAGCCAAAGTTCTCTTCTGGATCAACTGTAGCTGAAGCAAAGTCTGCAATAGTTGCGCGTACGACATGGGCGGTGTCTCGAGGTGACGACTCGACAGGGGTGCCCGATTCTGATACTTTCTGTACCCTTGTTGATTCGGTTGTTGTTGCTGCTGTGGCTGTTGAACTGCCGGGATAGTTATACTGGCCACCTGTTGGTGAGGGCCTTTACCCTTCCTTCGAGCGTTGGACCCAGCGCTCGCTTCTCCTTCCCATCTTTTGCCACTATAAGGTTTCTTTCCGCCTCCTCCAGCTGAGGATGACTCACCTTGAATTTTCCCGAGTTTGATCCTATTTTCAATGTGCTCACCCGTGATAATGAGATCTGAGAAGGTTCCAGACATGCCGCTGACCAATTTCTCAAAGTAAACCCCTGGGAGGGTGGCTACGAACATCTGCACAAGCTCACGTTCAACCATCGGCGGCTGAACCCTGGCTGCCAATTCACGCCATCGCTGGGCGTATTCCTTGAAACCTTCGTTGCTCCTTTGCGACAGATTATGCAGTTGGACTCGGTTCGGGGCTAAGTCGCTGTTGTATTGGTAGTGGTGGACAAATGCTTCAGCAAGGTCCTTCCACGTGCGCACACTGGTAGGTTCCAAACTCATGTACCATTCAAGGGATGGCCTGGAAAGACTGTCCTGAAAGAAGTGCATCAGCAACTTCTCGTCCTCAGAATGAGCTGACATTTTCCTATAATACGATCTAAGGTGGACGCGGGGGCAAGTGGTGCCCTTGTACTTTTCAAAGTCCGGTACCTTGAACTTGGGAGGTACCTTGAAATCCACAATCAGTCCCAACTTGGACATATCAACGCCCAGGGTGTTCTGGTTCTCGATGTTTCTCATCTTATCCTCGAGTGACTTGAACCTTAGTCGTGCTTCAGCAGTTAGCTCCCCTTCAGCACCTCTCTGTGAGAACACATCGTCTTGATGATCTTCTAACCACGACTGAGGCCCAAACAGATTCCCAACTCCTGCATTACCGTTGCCCAGCCCAACATTGACATTAGCTTCAAGACTCCCATTACCGACGCCCGTCGTATTACCATTGAGTCCTATGTTAGCCATCACATTGCCGTTGGCACTGCCGTTCCCCCCGGTCACGGGGACGCTATTCTGTGGAGTTTCAACTGGTGGAGGGGTTGGAACAGTCCCACCATGGAGTACGCCATTGCTATCGACCCTTGAAATCAGAGGCTGAACCAAGGTTCTGAGCTGATCCTGGCCATTGGCGACCGCTTGCATGAGCTCCATGAAGCGATCCATTCTTTCGCGGAGTTTCTGAACATCAGTTTGCACTTGCTCCATGATTCTGGTTTGATTTGCTCTGGTCGGATATCGGTGAATAGGTCTCTGATCAATCCTGGAACGACCTGAAAAAACCTGGAAACACAAAAGGGTTAGAAAAAAACGACAAAGTGCTCGTTATGCAAATGTTTCATGCAAATGTAAACGTGTGCCTGTGCGTTAAGGAGATCTCCCCCGATCCTAGTGCCTGAGTGCCAGTGCGGATAATAAGAAGTCCGAGTCCAGTCATGGAAATAACATCTCATATATAAAGAAAGCCCATCAAGGCAGTACACAACATCAGTGAGTACAAGCAGAATCAATAGCATGACCTTGACCAACAAGCCTGGTGATGGTCAGCCTACAACGATGATCAAACAAAAGGAATACAAATATAGTCAAGTACGGCCACGGGCGCGAAACTCTTCTAACAACCCCTTCGTTTCTGGATGACCAGGACGAGTGAGTAACCCTTCGACGAGTAGCTCCCTCTGCATAATGGTATACTGAAGACCTTCGACCGAATCTTCCCATGCTCCTTCGCCGAAACAATCTTCTAACTTTCGTCTCTTGGATTCAAACGTCAGTTTGCGCTCCTTCAGGTTAGCGAGAGCTCTGTTGAGGTGGCCTTCGGTGGCATATCTGCGAGCGGTTTCTTCATCAAACCTCTTCTCACTAGCCTTCACATGGGCTTTCAACTTGGAGATCTGTAGCATCAGTTTATCCTCCCGCTCTTTCTTGGTGGCCAGGGAAGCCTTCCAGTGCTGGTTGAACTTGGATATCCTCCGATACGCTTCGTCCAAGTGTTGCTTCTTCGTGGCCAGTACATCGTTGACAGCTTTGAAGTCTTGACCCATGCGCTCACGCTCAGCTATCTGCTTAGTCAAATTTGTCCCCAGCTGGTTCACCAGCTCTGTCTGCCTCTTGAAGGAATAAACGACTTTATTTATTTCGCTTCGGAGTTGAGCCAATTCTTTCTCCAGTTCTTCATTTGCCCTCTTCAATTCATCTCGCTCAGCTAACACCTGATTATGCTGCTGAATGGGCACGGTGGTAGGCTCCTCAATCATTGGAGGGCTTTCTGGCTTGGCAGGAAGAAACGACATCCCTATAGCATCTGCTCTGGCTCTGATCCAAGTCACATACGGAGGGTAGTCTTGGCTATTGCTTCTCCCCAGCAATGGTTTTCCCCTCTTACTGATGCCATTCCAAGCGCGCTGAAGCTTAGATAACATATCCTCTTCTAGAAGACCAGTGAGGTACAAAGATTCCTGCACCTCTTCATCCTTTGGCGGAGCTCTCAAAGCATACGCGAACTGTCGGACCAGCAAAGACGGATTATAGTTTATACAACCCTTCCTGCCTATCAAAGGCACGTTCCGAAACCCGCTGCAGCTAAAGATAATCTCGGTACCCAACCTATCTCTGTTAAACCAGTCAATATCCTCCGCTGATAGACTCATCAGACGCTCGGACCACTCAGATGTGGCTGCAGACGAAACAAAGGGACCCCTCTTGGGCAGATGACTATCAAGCAATTTATAAAGCAGCGGCACACAGCACGAGGCATTCTTGCCCCTTCTGTTCTCGTTTTTGTAATGGACGGAATGGTAGACATCTCCTATCAAGGTAGGGACTGGATTCCCTAAAGCAAAGATGTGAAAGGCGTCGAAGTCTACAAAATCGGGCATATTGGGGAACAGAATGATGCCATATATGCACAGAGCGAGAATGGCGTTGAACATGACCCAACATCCATCTTTGGTGCACTGCTGAGCCTTACCCACTAAGAACTGCATGGAGAACCCGGGAACCTTCTTCCAACTAGACAATACCAACTCGGAGGCATCCAGATGAAGTGAAGGAGCTAGACTAGCCAGATCAGGCTCAGCGTCCATATGAACAAAAGGCATCTGCCTCTTGATAGGCACACCTAACAAATCAGCATATTCCTCTAGCGTAGGTGCGAGAACAAAATCCTGGAAAGTGAAGCATCTCAGCGGAGGATCGTAGAACTGCAGCAGAGCGTGCAACCCATTCAACTCAAACGCAGAGGGTTTACGAACCAAACTGAGCAATTTGCCGTAAGACTTTCTGAACTCATCTCTCACAGAATCATCTGCTAAAGCAATCAAACTAGTCAGCTGAACCACATCAGGGGAAGGGAGCTTGTAAGCCATGGTCTTCCTCAGAGAACCCATAACAATACAACAGGAGGCAAGAAATCCTGGATCGGGGAAACGGTACCTGCAACACAGACACACGTTAATGAAATGCAAATGAGTATGCAAAGCAATGTAAAATGCAATCATGCAGCAGGAGATCAAGGCAACTGTGCTGTGGAGATTCTGTATCAACAAAACCATAATCCTGCCCTATCAAGCACAACCACTATATCTGATAAGAAGAAAACCCTGGTATCGGACCACAAATCTGCTCTGTCAGGAACACACACATATAGGGCCATAAATCTGCTCTGTCAAGAACAAACATCTGATAATAAGGACCTCTGACACAGGACCAAAACTCTGCTCTGTCAAGAACAACCATCTGATGACCAAAACTCTGCTCTGTCAAGAACAACCATCTGATGACCAAAACTCTGCTCTGTCAAGAACAACCATACATCTGCTGATGAGATCCTCAGACCCCTATCATAAATCTGCTCTGTCAAGAACACACATATACATCTCTGAATGCAAGGTCCTCTGATACAGGACCAAAGCTCTGCTCTGTCAAGAACAATCATATATCTGATGATGAGAACCTCCGGTACCAACAAAACTGATTCACTGTCAAGAAAACCAGGTAATCTGAAGGTCAAAGTTTCCTGCAATAAACCCAACCCTTCTCACAGGTATGGACCTAAACTGACTCAAGTTCGGCATCCTATGTGTTCATCAGCGTCACAGACATTCAAGAGGGGTGATACGATACCCAGAAGGTATGGCATCACCAGCTCATGAAGCGGCCTCACTCGGCTGAATCACAAATGATCGGTCCCCAGAGTCGACAATCCTCCAAACCAACAACCCCCTCAACCCAAAGGGTTGAAAAAGAAGTCAACCGGGAGAACCTCGTATGGGCGTGGATTTCATGAGACACTAGTGCCTGCCAAGCAAGCACGCGCCCACTAATTTCCACAACTAATGCTATGTTCACTCAAGCCTGGGTCTGGCTTCTCACTCATCAGAATGCCCCTCCCACAACAGCACAGATAATCATATCAGCCTGAAAATAAAGTGCGGGAAATAAAAATGCGATAAATAAACACAACCCAACAAGTAAGCATACAAGCGCTAGGATTGACTCTCGCAGGGGACGTCAGATCCCAAAACTGACTCGCATTCAGGACGTTGGATCCCAAGAAACTATCAAGTCCCCAGCAGATTCACCAGCTGTCGCTTCCGAGAAAATAAGGTGTCGGCAAAACAGAAGAGTCGCCACCTTCCGTTATTTATCCCTCAGAACGGGAAAGGAAACGATCGGAAAAAACCTGACGAAAAGGTATAAGACAAGGTCGTCGCAACCATTGTCTGGGTTCGGGAGTCGGTTACGCAAGGGGAAGGTATTAGCACCCCTCACGTCCGTCGTACTCGACGGGATCCACTCTTGTTGTGTTTACTGGACGAGTTGGTTTATCTATCTACCTATCAAGGCTGGCTTAAAAAAGAAAAGAAAATGACTCGGCAAAGCGTCGCACTTTATGCCTACGTATTCTCATCAGAGAATGAGAAATCAGAGTCAACGTAGTTCGACCTACTACGGGTCACGGGGAAGGTGGCTCGGCAATACATCAGTATTGTGCCTACGTACTCTCAACAGGTATGAGAGATCAGAGCTTACGTAGTTCGGGATATTACAGATTACAAGGATTCAGATTCATCTGTTTTATCGAGTAGGGTTAAACAGCAGTTCC
This sequence comes from Lathyrus sativus, assembly GCA_963859935.3. NCBI lineage: Eukaryota > Viridiplantae > Streptophyta > Magnoliopsida > Fabales > Fabaceae > Lathyrus > Lathyrus sativus. The sequence continues at coordinate 439,044,376 of OZ012741.1, read as the reverse complement.
AGCAGTTAGGGACAACGCCTGTTTGCGTTCGCGCTGAAGTTTAACGACACTCTTTTCCTCAGAAAAGCTTTCCTTTGAATTATGGGCCCACGGGGCAAAAAGGTTTGAAGTTTGTTTTCTGTCTTTTACGGAAGAAGTGTTTTTTATTTTGTTTGCAATTTCAATCGTACTAAAGATTATGACCTGAGAGTGAATGCGTCGCATGTCACCCAAAGGTGCCATACTAGACATCCAGACTGTTGAAAAGAAACTCTCCAACAATCCTTTCTCAGATAGCTTAAGGCTCGTAACGTACGAAAGAAATCATTCATGATTACTGTATCTTAAGCTGTTTTGAGATGAGAAGAGAACAGGCTCAACTACTGGGAGACTATCAAGTCCTACTGTTGTCATGCCAAGGATTCATCCTATAGTTGAAGTTTGAAACAGGGAACTCCTAGAAGTTATCATGCATAGGTTTCAACCTAAATTTCTATCATCACTTCCTGATCAAAGGAAGTGAGATTCCTAGGGGATCATGTCAATGGTACAGAAACAGATAAAGCATCAGCTTAAACAGTAAACAGTAAACAGTAAACGACTGTAAAATGCATGCAATGCAAGTGAGGGAGGAAATGTGTGTGGGGTGTCAGCCTCCACAAGCTCATCGCAACCTCAAGCCAGATATGAATAACAGCAATCATACTGAAGAGATAAAATAAAGTGCTATCAAGCAAAATATAGTAAACTGTAATCATACAGATAAAATGGAATGCTATCAAGCAAGAAAAACCACATGGGCAAGGGAGCTGGGCTCTACCGAATACCCGTAAGCAAAGCCATACAGTAACAATACAAGCAGAGGGAGCAACTCAACCTCTAGTGCAATCATGCTCCTAGTTTAAAGTCAGTCTAATCATGGACTTAATCTTCTTCTTCAAGCTCCAGCTTTCCAGTCAACTCCACCCTCAGGCTTTGCTCTTAACCACAAGTGTCAACTTGATTCCTTCAGGCTCTCCAAGCTTCAATGTAAGTATCAACTCATCCTTTATTCCTCAAGCCTCAGCTCTACACTCAATCTCAATTGAATCCTCTCCATAAGTATCAACTTAGTCTTCAAGCCTCAACTCTCTTTACTTTACCAGCCTCAACTTGGTCTTCTCCTCTTACAAGCTTCAGCTTCTCAGAGTAGTCTTTAATCATCTGGAAGTGTCAACTTCATCCTTCAATTCTTGCTCAAGCCTCAGCTCTTCATTCAATCTTTACTGGATCTTCAAGTATCAACCTGCTCTTCTTGCTCTTCAAGCTTCAGCTGCAATGGCAATGCTCAAGGAATCATCCTCTTCCACACTCTTCAATGAAGTCTTCATCTTCAAACTCAAGTCCAACATCTTTCAAGATACTCAAACCAGAAGACAAATGATTGAACATGATGAGTGGAAATGATAAACAGCTTACTGACAACCAAAGGAAGCCTGTAAGGGTTCATCATTATGAGAGTCTGGTTCCCTCAAAGTTCTACTTCCCAGATAAAGCCACTCATCCTTCCAAAGGAGGGATGTGAATATCTGAGAAGGACTTTTAGTCATGGGGAGGAATGGAAGCACAGGATGCTTTCCATCTTTGTGAAAGAAATCATTCTAACTATAAGGCTTTCCCTATGTCTCCTATCTCCTAATCTTCATCAGATACCTTCAGGCACAGACAAATCCAAAGCTCCAAGCAACTTCAAGCAACCTCACCTTGTCTTCAACTTGTCTTCCATCTCAACCAAAGGCAAACCAAGCACAAACCCTAATCTAAGGGAACTAGAGAAGCTAAACTAGTTGAATTAGTGCCCTAGAATCATCTAAAACCTAGTACTAAAGTTAGTCCTAACTAAAATACTAAAATCAATTGTCAACTCCTACAAAAATATCTATGGGAACCTAGGTCAATCATGACTCTACCACATTAGTTTCAAAGATCAAATCATCAAATTGGACTTAGAACTAAATTCTACATTCTAAGGTATCAAACCTAAACCCTAAAAAGGAAGCATCTAAATATCAATCTAGAAAGCACACCTATTTTCATCACAAAAATGTGAGAAAAATTCTATGGGATCATACATGTCTAACCTAATCATACACACACAAAAAATAGGCTCAAAATCATCACCAAGAGATCACACAAAAATCCACAAAAATATGCATCAAACATAATCATTTTAATATCAATTAAACTACAAAATTCCAATTAAAACGAAAATTACATGAAATGAAAATATTTTTTCTCTAAAAAATACTAGACTCAATCATGAGTAAAATGCAAAAAGAATGAGTTTAATTGGATTAAATTTCAATTTATTATGAATTTTACAAGAACCATGAATAAAATGAAAATTAAAAGAAAATCAAACAAAAATAAATAAGCGCGCGGTGCAAGTAGTAATCAGATTCAGTTCAAAATCTGGGTTGGGCCATCAGGGGGTGTGGATAACACTTAGTTCACTAAGCCCATAACGCCTGAATAAATGAAACGGTGCGTTTCATCATCAGAAATCCTTCACAACTCAACTTTAAAACGTGGCCCTTGGATCAGCCTCCCAGTCCAAGTCAAACCAAGATCCAATGGTACAAACTTCATCTTCTCCATTCAAATCTCTGCAACTTCGCGCCCAGCTCCGGCCACCGCCGGTGGAACTCCGATCACCTTCCTCAACCCTAGTTCTCCCTAGAGGCCTCTATTGCACACAGTCAAAACATGAAATTCATCCCAAATCTTGCCACGAACTCAACCATACCCTTAGTTTCCTCTGAAACCTCAAGAATCACCATATCCCAATCTTAACCGAAAATGGCAATTCACCTAATTTGTCTCTAATTGGCCAATTAACTATCTGAAATCCATCCTACACCATTCTACAATAAATCTAACACCTTAATTCAACCTAATTCTACCTAAATCATGTTGTAGGAAGAAAGGTACCAACCTGAAAATCTTGGTTGAACAGATGCACAAATCCTCCACTTCAAGCTCTACAATCTTGCAGACACGATCAATGAACCTTCCTCTTGCTTCTGTATGCAAAAGAACCAATGGAAAGTGCTTGAATCTTGAAACCCGATGGTGAGTTGCAGGTTCTGAAAATCACTTGCTCATACACGATTTGGCCACCAATTCTTCTTGAAAATGATCTGGAATCACTCCTTGACATCCATGGAAGAAGTATCAATCAAGAAAATGGATGGAGAATGAGGAATTTGGTGAAACCAATCTCAATTGCAATCCAAGAAAACTCAATCTCAAGCTATGCTCAATCCTTTAATGATCACCAACCTCTTCAAGGGATCCACTCTACTCCTTATATATATGAAGTTTGGATGATCTAGAATCCTCTAGATCCTTCCAATGAGATTTTCCCCTTCTCATGTCATGAGATTTCCAACCATGTATCATGACATGTACAATCCTTGCAAACAGCTTGGAATTCATCCCATTCACTTTCAATTTCTCCCCTAGTGAGATATTAGAGGTGTTTAGCTTGCAAAAAGCCTTGCTCATGCCTTGATTTTGAATTTTGCAAGTGTTGCTTAATATGCAAGTAAGTGCTTTTCAAAGCAAGTCCATAGATTGAATCTCAACTCAAAAATGTGGCTAAGCCATTGTTCTTAAAATGTTTTCTAGAGTCAAAATGATATATTACATGCCATGGTTTGGATGTGTAGGTTGAAAATATCAATTTCCAGCTTTGGTTTATTTAACTTATGCCCTTATTTTAGGTCATTTTTGCAACTTTGAGCTACAAGCCTTTCCATCATCTCATGACCTCCTTAATAGCCTTAGAAAACATTTTGAACAAGTTTGATGTTGAAGATTTTTCCATTTGAATCTTGGAAATAGGAGTTATGGTCTTATGCTTAAAATGACCTGTAATCTCCAAATGACCAAAATGCCCTTGACTTGTCAAAGCCATAACTTGAGTTCTACAAATCCTATCAAGGACTTCTAGTACTCTCTAGAAAGATAAGAAGACAAGGAACAACATTCATGTTAACCAAAAGTTCATAGGAATCATCCTTCTTGGGCAAAAGTTTGATCCAAGTGGGGTAACTTTCAAGGCCCCAGATTCACATACCTCAAATGACCTGCAACTTGTCAAAGTCATAACTTGAGCTCGACAAATCCTATCAAGGACTTATAGTACTAAAATTAAAGCTAAGAACAATCTCTACAACATTCATGTTATGAGAAAGATGAGATGAAAATCACATCTTGAGCTAAACTGCCTTGAAGATAGGGGTCAAACTAGGGGATTTTACACTGTCAAGCCTTAGAAACTCTAGCTTGAAATTTCTCAAACTCTTCAATCATGATGATTTGACCTTGGAATCATCGTTATGGAATCTCTATGCATCAATCCATGATCACATGGCCCTTGAATTAGGTCTCAACCTTCTCCAAATCATCAGTTGACTTAGGGTTGACCCAGTCAAACCCTAATTACACCACTCATGGCTGAGGCTTCTTACTCTTGCCCAATGACCTGTCTGGGCTTCATGATGGCTTTCAAGACATCTCATAAGCTCTCTCAAGGCTTCAAGTCTACATTCATGGCTTCAGAATCATCTGAGAAGCTCCCACAACTCTCAAGTTAGGAGGCACACTCTCTTGGTTTCAACCACTCTCTCTGAGGATCTTTGAACTTCTATGACAAGGATATCAACCCTTGAACACTTGAATAGCCTTTTTGGATAGCTTCATAGTCTTGGATAGCTCTTGATTGGTACTCATACCTCTTGATCTCCTGCATACATGTCAATGAAATGCAAATGATAATGCTAATGTGAATGAAATGAAACATAAGCTAGGTAAAGAAATGTTGGTCAAATTTTGGGGTGCAACAAATTTAATGCACGGTTTACAAACATACTAGGGTTTAGACTCGATCGCATGGAGGCGAGGAACGAGGCTAGACAGGTTGAAAATTTGGGAGGAATGACGACTATTCGATAAGCGAGACGTCGGCCTCGTAATCAAATAGTAGGGGTATCGTTGGAATGCTAGATCCCAATGACATCTTTTTCATTCCATTAATTATGAAATATGTTTGCTGGACCGCAAATACTTGCCCAAATAATTAAAGGAGGTATTTTAGAAACGAAGGTTCAAATGACACGCTAATCAAGGCGTACGCCTCAATAGTTGTCACTCATGAATTCAAGGAGTGCAAGACTCCAAGAACTCAATTCTTTCGCAATTTGATTAGAAAAATGATTTGAAAATATTAGCATACTCGGACTAGGCGCGCTAGGTATTCTTGAAAATAAGATCGGAAGGGTCACAACTCAAGGTGTGCACCTCGAGAGCGGTTGCTTAAAAAATTCAAGGAAGGCGAGATCCAAGAATTTAATTGTTTTTTGAAATTTGTTTTAGAAAGATTGTATAATTTGATTGAGAAAAATAGTCTTAATTTTCACATATAAAATAAATTAATAGATTGCTTATAAATTTTTTTGAGAAAAGCTAATCATAATCAATTGTTCTGAAAAAAAGTTTAATATCTTAAAAAAAATATTTAACTTAACTAATAAAGTATAATTTTTTAAAAGTTTAATATTTAAAATATTAATTTGGTAATAATTTTGAAATATATTCTTAAAAAAAATATCTAAGAGATAAAAGTTGCTTAAAAATAACTTTTGGAAATTTTAATTGAGTGAAAAAATGATTTTGAAAACCGATAGACGGAACAACCACAACTCAAGGGCGTGTGCCTCGAGAGCGGTTGTCCAAGGACCCAAGGGATGCTAGACCCCAAGAGCCCACTAATTTTGTAGATTAATTAAGAAAAGTATTTATTTAGCTATTTACTGATTAATTAGAACTTCAATTAACCTATCTAGAATTTTAAATTGATTAATTAAGGTAATAAAAGAAATATCCAAATTAATTGGTAAAATAAAGTAAAAAAAAATTATATTTGCATCCACCTAACTAAGTTAATTATATTTAGTTAATAAAATTAAGTAAATGAACTTAAAAAGAAAGAAATTATAACTAGAAACATCTGTATGATACACTTTTGCCTCCACCATTCCAATCATGCATTCGGTAATTGAAAATCCAACAGTTTTAACAGTAGAATAAAAATATAGCAGATAGTTTGAAGTTAGAAATAATATAACATGCTTCAACTCAAATTAAAAACAATATAACAAATTGATAACCAAACCGGCACCGCCGCATACCAAACATCCTAAAACAAACTGTATTAAACTTTCCCATAAATTTTCATGATATTCAAACCACAACCGATTTTGAACGTCGGTCATCAACATAGCTAAACCGCAACAAAAAAGAAAGATAAGAAATGACTTTTCATGCCATTCAAACGGAAGTAGCACCCATATATTTACACAGCTCACTCACGAAAACAGCATAGCAGTAACACAAACAAGTGGTGAAATTGCAGCAACATCAGAAACAAATATTCAGAGGAAATCACAAAACAAAATATCTGATACCCAAAGATATTAATCATAATAACTCAAAGCTGCAACATTCATCTAAAACCAAAACACAAGCGCTATCAAAAATATGAAAACAGAACTCAAACAGAAACTCAAAGTTGAAAACAATACCAAATAATGCTTAATACCACGAAAACATCACAAAGAAAACAATTAAGTGCAATATAATAGAAATATCAACGTTAAATTTGGATCGAAATCGAAGCAACTACATGTGCACATGATAATGCTGTATACATTGATAAACACACTCCAACAGATACAAGCAGCTAATAATTGAAATCTAAACTCAAACAATTAGTGGTATACAGATACGATGACGTAGAAACTGCAGATTTAGGGAATTAATAAAACAGTAGCTACGATCCGAACAAAATATATTAAATCTCCTTTCAAATTTGACAGATAATAGCTAATCAATTACACTAATATCAAATAATTCCAGTTCAACAGCCATTTGAGTATGTACAATGTTCACTAAGTTACCCATATTAAAACTGAAAATAATCATACGTATAAAAGTTGTAGTTCTAAATTTTTTACATTAAAACCAAACCATCACAACCAAATTGATATTCTGCATACACCATGGAATTTTAAACTACCATCACCGTAAGATTCATGATGAAAAGAGTAGAAAACACGGACATTATCGACATATTCTAAAAAAGACTGCACAAAGAAACAAGTGTGAAGAACTTAATGTCGACAAAGCATCCTATGATGTGAATTTAAAACGACGAACTATGCTACAACAAAAATGATGCGTTACCGATCGGAGTCGTGTCTTGAGAAGTGGTGCCTTTGATTTTGAACCTTAGCTTCACATGAGATCCCCTGCTTGGATCGCTTGTCGATGTTGTTGCGAAGTCGAGGATGATGAAGGTGAAGGAGAATGAGGAAAGGTTTGTGAGGATGATGATAATGGTCGAAGGAGGAAGAAGAGGAAGGAGGCGAGTGTTTTAGGGTTTCTATGGTGGATGATCCGGCGCCGATTTAGGGCTTTTTGAGGGTGATAAACAGTGTGTTCGATTTAGGGTTTTGGGGTTGAATTGGGGGCGGCCGTTTAGGTCTGATGAACAGTGTTTCCCGTTTTTTCGTCGATCAATTTTCCTTTTCTTATAACACAAAATCTGAGCCATTTCTCAGCATAGGCCCAATGGGCCTCGTCCAATTCCACTTCTGATTCTCTTTTTTTTTTTTAATTTTTCTTTTAATTTCTATTTAATTAACTAACTAATAATCTAACTAATTAATTCTAAACTTAACTAATTAAATAATATTATTTTAATTTTATCTTAATTAAATAATTCTAATCTAATTAATTAATAATCTATTCTAATTTAAAAAATTAAAATTAAAAAAATCTAATCTAAATATAATTTAAATTCTAAATTTTGAAATAAAAATCTAACCTAACTAATTAAAATTAAAAAAAAAATATATTACATTATCTTAAAATAAAATATATAAAAAAAATAAAAATAATAACAAATAAAAAGATGCCACGTGTCGCAAATTTATTGGGCTAAAAAGTGAAAATGTTTATTTTTGCTGAAAAATACGCTACGCTGCATAAGCGAGGTAAATCAAAAAATAAAGCCGGACGAATGAAAATTTTGAAAAAAGGTAGGATAAATTTGGGGTATGACACCATCCTGATCTGGTTATAAAAGAAAAAAACATCCATGAAGGAGAATACGGAAAATTGAGCAATATTGTCGACCAATACGTCAATATGAGGGAGCGGGAAATCATCCTTTGGGCTCGCCTTATTCAAATCTCGATAATCAACACATATTCGTACCTTACCGTATTTCTTAGGCACATGCACTATATTGGTGACCCACGGAGGGTAAGTTGTTACGGCTAAAAATCCTGCGTCCAATTGCTTCTGGACCTCTTCCTTGATTTTTACAGCCATGTCTAGTCTCGTCCTTCTGAGCTTCTGTTTGACCGGCGGACATTCTTCGTGCAACGGCAAGCGATAAACCACTATATCAGTGTCAAGCCCGGGCATGTCTTCGTAGGACCAAGCAAAGATGTCACTATACTCTCAAAGCATCTCGATCAGCCTTTGCTTGATGTCACTCTACAGTGCAACCCCTATTCTGACATTTCTGACAACTTCTTCAGAACCTAAATTGATGACCTCAATCTCTTCCTGATGAGGCAAAATGATATTTTCTTCGTGTTTCAAGAGCCTAGCTAACTCTTCCGGCAAGTCGTCATCCTCATCAATCTCTTCCTCGGCTTGAAATATCGGGTGATCAAAGTCGAAGTGAGTCATAGAAGGTTCTTGATCGGTGTCATCTGTAATGTGGATCCTGCAATGATAATGGTTAAATGCTTCAAATGATATGCAACACAAAACCACATTGCCATTTTATTGTTAAACATAAAACAAGAATAAAAAGGATCACAAGATTTGAATGGGAAACAACGCCCTTTGATTTATTGATAAAATGTTCAATTATAAACAAGCAAAGCCCTGACAAAATACCACTATGCTCCGGGTAGAACATAGTGTCATACAATAATAAGAAAAATAGATCATTATTGTTCAGTAGTCACTTGAATGAACTTCTGGATAGACCAATTGCGCAGGCTCTGTCCTGGTATGCACGACTTGATCCAAGCATCCATGTCGCAACCGCTATCTCCTTCCTCGCTCTCTGACACAGTGTTGATGCGTTCGAAAATAACACCTCCCGGGGTGAACAACACTGGTCTTTTGTAGCGCGGCGCGCTCTGTGAGGATGGTGAAGCAGATGAGATGTACCCCAAGCCAAGCTAATCCTGCTTTTTGGGGATGTTAAGCACCTGGCCCCAACCTTGCGCTGCCCCAGACTGCACTGCCGCCTGAGCTTCCTTGAAAGAAGATATGGCCACTTCGGGCGCCTTGCTCGTTGCAAGAGACTTGTCCTTAACCTGGTCCATCTCGAACGCTTGACAGAGAGTTTCGTGGATCTCCCCATCCACTTCCACATATTTTAACGATGATAAATGGCTAACCATTATGTCTTCTTCTCCACACACAGTGACAATGCTGCCACCAACCATATATTTGAGTTTCTGATGCAGCGTAGAGGTCACAACTCCCGCTGAGTGGATCCATGGACGACCTAATAGACAACTATAGGCTGGCTGGATGTCCATTATTTAAAACACTGCATCGAACACTTCTGGCCCTACCTGGATGGGCAATGTAAGCTCCCCGAATACTGACCGTCTGGTTCCGTCGAAAGCTCTCACCACTAAATCACTAGGCGTACACATCAACCCCCAAGTGTCTAGTTTCATTAATGGTTTCTTGGGAAGTACATTTAGAGATGACCCGGTGTCAACCAAAACATGGGATATAACAGCTCCACGACATTCAATCGAAATATGCAACGCACTGTTATGATTTCTGCCCTTCGGCGTCAACTTTAGGTCCGTAAAACCAAGACTATTCCCTGCGTTTACGTGTGCGAAAACTCCTTCGAGTTGGTTTACTGAAATTTCTTGAGGCGCGTACGCAGTATTCAATATCCTTGGTAGCACATTGCGATGTGCTTCCGAGCATAGCAACAATGACAATATGGAAATTTTAGAAGGAGTTTGTTATAGATGGTCAACTATCTTGTAGTCACTCTTTCTTATTAGCCTCATAAACTCTTCTACGTCCTTCGCCAAAGGCTCTTTCTCCCCATCCTGAGAGGTTTCTTCCATAAACACTTTACCCTTTCCTTTGTCCGCTTTATCAGCCACCACTCCGGGTGGTGAAAAGACTCGATCACTTCGGGTAATTCCTCCTGCACCAACCAGATTCTTCACTGACTCAACAGGCGGACTCTTCAAATATAGCTTTAGTCCGTTACAATATACCTTAGCTCCATAATTCCAGGGAATAGCCTTGGTATCCTCAAAAGGCACGGGACCAGCGTTTGTAATGACAATCGTTGGTGGTCTAGGAGCAGAAATGGTAATAGTTTTATACGGAATGGAGATCGTTGTAATCTCATCCCTCTTCTTAGTTATCAACTCCTCAGATTAGTTATCAACAACCCGATCAAACTACAATTCCCCACTATCCATCATATGTTGAATACCGCCCTTCAACTGCACACATCCCTAAGGATCATTCAGGAATTTGGCGCAATCTTCAGTACAGCCCGGGTAAACACCCCCCTTCAACAGCCTAACTTTTACGAAGCTCAACAGCGTCTTCAGCTCACTGACATCTGCTATCAAATCCAACTCATCATTCTCAATAATTGCACTGACTCCGACCTATCCATGATTTGGCATAGGATTTTGTATGACGTTGGGGGCGTCATGGGAAAAGTTGACTGCTTTGCTATCAATCAAGTCTTGCACTTTATGTTTGAACGCTTTGCAATTATCGATATTGTGCCCCGGGGCACCTGAATGAAACTCACAGTGAGCGTTCGCATCATACTCGGGTGGAGGTGCCCCAGTCAACGGAGCTAGGGTTCTCTTCTAGATAAGTTGCAATTGTAGAAAAGTATAGAGTAATTGCGAGTACGACATTGGCGGCACGTCGACCTGTTTATTTTCCGTCCGACCTGGAAACCTTTTATACCCTTGCTGATTCTGCTGTTGTTGCGATTGTTGTTGTTGTTGAACGGCAGGAATTATTATACTGGAAACCTGTTGACGCTGATTATTCCGATACTGACCTTTTCCTCTTCCCCGAGAACTAGACACAGAACTAGTCTCTCCTTCTCGATTTTTACCACCAAACCCCTAATTTCCTCCCGAGGGCACTTCGTTTGACTGAATCTTCCCGAGCTTTATTCTGTTCTCCACTCTCTCTCCCGTGATTATCAAATCGGAGAAACTGCCTGACATACTTCGATTAACTTTTCATAATAGACACCAGGTAGAGTAGCAACGAACATATCTATTAACTCGTGCTCCACCATTGGAGGCTTCACCTTTGCTGCAAGTTCACGCCACCTCTGGGCGTACTCCTTGAAGCACTCATTATTACGTTGGGAAAGATTCTGAAGTTGGACCCTGTTGGGAGCAAGGTCGCTATTATATTGGTAATGTTTTACAAAGGCCTCAACCAGGTCCCTCCAGCTTCGGATATTGATGGGCTCCAGCCCCATATACCATTCAAGGGACGACCCTGTCAAGTTATCCTGGAAGAAGTGCATCAGCAGTTTCTCATCATCCGAATGCGCGGACATCTTCCGGTAGTAAGAGCGCAAGTGGACTCTTGGGCACGTGGTGCCTTTATATTTGTCAAAGTCAGGGACTTTGAACTTTAGAGGCACTTTCAGATCTGGGATCAGCCCCAGATTAGCCATATCAAGGCCCATGGCATTTTGGTTCTCAAGAGACCTCATCTTTTCCTCAATCAACTTGAACCTTCTATCAGCCTCAGAAGGTAACTCAGCAACAACAACTCTCGGCGAGAACACATCATCCTATCTATCTTCATTCAACAACTGATCCCCATTACCATGGGCAGCACAGGTGGCATCAGGCCCATGAACATTCCCATTAGCAGCATTACCACTCCTAGTATTACCATTTCGAGGATTCCCAAAACCAATGTTATCGAAACCAGCAGCATTACCAGAAATAGCGGCATTGCCATTACCATTACCATTCCCTCCAGCAGTAGGGATAACCAAATTAGGCATAGAGCGGGCATGAGGAGTCCCATTTTCATTGAGAGGAGGATTATCAGTCTTTCCTCCATGAAGAACACCGTTACTGTCAACTCGTGCAATCAAGGACTACACCAGAGTACGGAGTTGTTCCTGTCCATTAGCGACCCCCTGCATGAGGTCCATGAACTGATTCATCCTTTCCCTGAACTCTTGCATCTCTGACTGGATTTGCTCCATCACTCTTCTCTGATTTCCTCGGGTAGCGTACCGGTGAGTTGTTCGATCAACAATCCTAAAACACACTAACAGAGAAACAGAGATGAGATAAAATGGTCCTGCCGTACCTGTAATGCAAAAAATGCTATACAAACATGTATGTATGCAACAGGGAAATTCCCCCTCAATTCTAGTTCCGGGAGAAAGCACAACAATGGAAAACCCCATAGATAAGCAATAGTAGAAACTCCTCATATATAAATGGAAAGCCCCGCAGGCAGTGTACAAACATATCAACTGAGTACAATCAGAAAGGACCTCAACCAACATGCCTGATGATGGTCATTACAACAAGCATAAAAAACAACTACAGAGAGAGAAAAAGTAGTCAAGCTGGATGACAAGACCGGAAATCCTCTAGCAACTTCTGCGCCTCAGGGTGATCTGGTCTGGTGAGTAGCCCCTGAATAAGCAGCTCTCACTGGCTAATGGTGCACTATAGGCCCTCAGCGTAATCCTCCCAGGCTCCTTCCCCAAAGCACTCCTCGAGCTTACACCTCTTGGAATCAGCTCTCAACTTGCAATCTTCCAAGTTTGCAATAGCTTCACTAAGTCTATACTCATTGTCACGCCTGAGCGATGCCTCTGCTGAAATCTTCTCGTCCTTGGCTCTCAACTGAGTCTTCGTGCTCTTTATTGTTGGAAAGGGTGGCGTTCCACTGGGCGTTGAACTTGGAGATCTCTAAATAGGCTTTATCCAAGTCCTACTTTTTGGAAGTGAGCACAATACTAACAGCTTTCAGATCTAGACCCAACCGTTCCCGAGATTTAATCTGCTTGGTGTTGTACCCCAAAATTCGCCTAACCTTTTTCTTACTTGGTTTATGTTTCATTGCATTAGCATATCATTGTTCTAGCATTCACATTGCATAGCCATGTTGCAATTTACAGGGGATCATGAAAGGTGTGCTTAGCCAATTGAGGTTATCAAAGGTTCAAGGCCTAATTAAGGGATTATATTCAAGTCATCAAGTGGTTATCATCATCAGAAGCAAGTCAAAGTCCTTGAAGAAAGGCAAGCAAGTGAATGTGGTTCATCTCCTGTCTAGGAGCCTATCTAAGGATCATATGGGGAGCATAAGCCCATGGTTAGGGGTAGAGATTGTCATTAAAGCTCATTGGAGGCCTTGAGGGTCATGGTGGAGTTCATTTAAGTGTTTATGCCAAGTGTGGAAAGTCACAGTTGAAGATGTTGCAATTAGGGTTTGCATCTGGCCAACCTTGAGTCAACTGTGCAATTGAAGGAGATTAAGACTCATTTCTAAGTCTTTGTGATCATGGAAGGTGGTATCGAGATACATGAGGTGATATTCCAAGATCAATTCAAGAAGAATTCAAAGTGTGAGGAGTTGCTAAATTAGGGTTCTCAGTGTAAAATCCCCTATTTAGTGCCTAACTACAAGACCACTTATCTCAAGATAAAAGTTTCATCTCAACTTTTGACCAATATGAAACTTGTAGAGGATGTTCATAGATTTAATTTGAGTACTATAAGTCCTCCATTGGATTTATAGAACTCAAGTTATGATCCAGACAAGTTACAGGTCATCAGATGAATGTGAATTTTATCTGTGAAAGTCCACCAACTTCCAAGACACTTTTGACCTAGAAGGATGTTTCTCCTCAACTTTTGGACAATATTAAAGTTGTAGGTCTTGGTCTTAGCTTTCCAAAATGTACTAGAAGTCTTTCATCTGATTTGTAGAACTCAAGTTATGAGGTTTACAAGTTAGGGGTATTTTGTGAAAGTGAGATTATAGGTCATTTTCATTATAAGTCAATTTCACCACTTTGCACACTTCAAATGGAAATCTTGCCAACTTTAAAGTTGCTCCAAATGGAACTATTTGGTCAACCAAACCTCAAGGGATCATTGACGTAGCTTGGAAATGAGAATGTATGGAGAAAATTTCATGAAAAGAAGTTTGAAAAGGCCTAGTTTTGATTTAATGCCAATTAAATCAATTTATGTCATGTTGGTGCATTTTTTGAGTCCAAATAATATTTTAAAAATAATGGCAAAACCATAAATCAGAAATGGGTTCATTTACATGGGGATATTCATGGTTTTCTTGAACTTTAAGTCACAAATTCAAAATCAATCATCCATTCATTTCCAAGGCATTAATCTCAGCCCTACATGTTCCTTGCATCATAAGGAACTGATATGAACAGAATTGGAATCTTCCACACACCATGTTCATGGAAATTACAAAGGAAAAAAGTGAGGAAAATCAATTTTTTGGATTGAATGAATTGGGCCACAATTGGGCCAAATAAGGATCCAAATCATTTCTATATAACACCATGGAAGAATTTATAGCAAGGTTGGTGATTGGAAAAGCTTGAATGAGGTAAGAAGCACTTGAAAAAATTTGGTTAGAGGTGAAAATTGATTTTCTACTTTGAAGCCATTTCAGAGAGAATTAAGGATTCAAGAAGCTTCTCCAAGCATCATTGAAGGATTTTGAACAACTTGGATCAAGAATTCGTGCAAGAATACTCCACCATTGAAGCTCCTAACAAGGTTCTTATTTCTCATTCATATGCTCTGTTCTTGATGAGTTATTGCGCCATTTTTACATAATTATGATCCTTGGAGTATGTAGAAGCTTTTAGGATTAGTTTGGTTAAGTTCCATGAAACTTCAAGAATTGACACCCTAGGTTGTAGTTTGATTTTCTCTCTTGTTAGTGGATGAAAATGGAAAAGAATTTGATATTCATGATGTAGGAAGTGAGAGGAAGAGATTAGTGCTTTCAATTTTGAGTTTTGAGAAAATTGATAATTCTTGAAGATTCTTGGATGGTATTGATTTCTGAGTTTTAATGGAGGAAAGTGAAAACAAATTGGATATTTCGATTCTACACGAAAAAATATACAGTTTTGGTTAAAGAAAAACTAGTTTTGGTAAAGAAATGAGAAAGTGCCATTGTTGGTGAAATGAAGAAGATGACTGGAGCAAGTCCGACCACCATGCGAACCACCGCGGGAGGTTTCCCTCCGTTTCCGTTTCAAAATTACCAGACGCTACAGCCACCGTCCGATCGCGTGGACGGGTGGACTCGATATTCGTATCTTACGGTCGCGATTCATCCACGAGATGGCTTCCCATGTGCAGCAAAACACAATGTTTTTCTTTCATACGCAGTTGGGCCCTTGGTTCAGTTGCTATTAACACCCCCATCAGCGAGGCCCACACGGAATACACGCATGAGATATTACTAACCACACCCCCTGGCCTGTTCCCTTGAAACGAAGTGCTGAGTTTCTCAGCTGGGCCCAGCATATTCCTATCTACACCCCCACTGCACCGGCCCAATTCTGCGCGCGTGTGAATAAGCTGCTGAATACACCACCCTTCCATTTCTTTTTATTTCATTTTTCTTTTATTTCCATTTAATTGGCTGTTTCATTTTAATTCCAAAAAAATATTAAATTATTTCATAAAATCTTGAGAAAAATATTGTAGAGACTTTGACATGTCTAGAAAATTGTCATATTTTTAATTGCAATTTTAATTCATTTTCCAATTCATTTTGTATTTTTCTTTTAAGTGCTGTTCCATGAATAAAAATAATGCCATGTTAACTTTTAGAATTTTGTTTCTATATCAATGCTTGGATTTAATCTCTGATTTTTTACATGATGAATGTTGACACATTGTAGCATATTGTGTGATTTTTCTTACATTTTTTAGATGACTCTAAGATTATTTTTGAACTAGGGTTTTAGAGGCTTCCCCACTTGAACTTTCACTTGACACCTCTTGGTTTAGAATTTGTTTAGTGCCCTTCAACATTGATTTAGGCTTTGGATTTTTTACCATAGTTTCTTAATAACTTTAGAATTCCTTAGAAAATTTTATAGATTTTTAGGAATTTATTTACTATTTTAGATAGATTTTACATATAGGCTGTGTTTAGGGGGCTTCTAACATAGTGCTTCCCCTAGTTGAACTTCAAAAGTGACCATTAGCCCATGATAAGTTCCCAAACCTTTTTTGATGGTTTAGTAGACATGTTGATGCTTCTGTAGACTCAATCTTAAGGTTTGATTTGGTGCATTAGTTCCCTTTTAGAGGTTTACTTTTAGAGCTTGTAGAATTAGGTTTTTTAGAGCCTTTAGGAGTTTCTTTCATTTCCATAGGTATGGTTTGCTTTGGTTTGCATTCCATTTCCCATCCAATGATGCAAGGTTCCTTTGTGGGAGCCTAGTCCCTCCTTTGGAAGGACTAAAGGCCTATCACTAAAGGTAAAACCTTTGAGGATGCCAATCTTAGATGAGTGGTTGAGTGCCATGATGGATTCCCTTGGTTTCCATCATGCTTCCCCTCATCATGTAATAATCTTTGTGTTTATTCTCATCTCTTGATGGAGCAAGTTGAAGCTTGAAGATGAAGGCCTTATTCCATTCTCTCTTGATGGATAACTTGGACATGAAGACAACTACAGACTGTTGGGCTGCTTTACTGCTAGAAGACTGCTTTGCTGTTGAGCTGCTGGTTTGCTGTTTTGTTTGCTGTGTTTGTTGATTGACTGTATTTGTGTGACTATTTGTCTGGTGTGTTGCATTAGAATAGGCTTTCATGTAGTTGGTTTAGGCCTAAGTGCATTGAAAGGTTTAGCTTTTCTCCCTTTGCTTGTTTGCATCAGAGGTTGAGTCTGTCTCCCTCTGCTTGTCTGTTACTGTTTGGCTTTGCTTGTTGGTTGAAGGTTGAGTTTGTCTCCCTTGCCTGTGTGTTGTGTTGCTTTTGCTTGTTTTCTCTAGAAGTTGAGTTTGTCTCCTTCTGCTTGTATTGCTGCATTGCATGCATTTTACTTACCGTTTATTCTTTCAGAGTTATTTCTTTTTCTGTTGCTTTCCTTTGCCATGTTCCCTTAGGGACTCTAACTTCTCTTGTTCAAGAGAAGTTATGACAGACATTAGGGTTCTAACCATGCATGATAACATTAGGTAGCTCCCTCCTAACCTCAATCATAGGATCAACTTTGCATGACAACTTTAGGATTGGATTAGTTCCCCTTTAGTGTGTCCTTTCTGTTCTCATCTTCAAACATCTTTAAAACATTTAATAAAGATTAACGCGTGTCGTACGCTACGAGCCTTAAGAACTTGAGAAAGGGTTGTTGGAGTGTTTCTCTTCAATAGCTTGGGTGTTTAGTATGGTACCCTTTGGGTGACATGCGACACATTCACTCTTAAGTCCAAGTCTTTAGTGCAACATGAGTAACAAACAAAACTCAAAACACTTCTTCTTTAAAAGATAGAAAACAAAGATCAAACTTCTTTTTGTCCTCTGGGACCTTTAATCCTTGGAAACCATTTTCATTAGGAGAGTTCTGTTAACTCTCGGTTCTACCGCAAACGGTAAACGCCTAAGTCTCCAAAGGTCAAGCTGCATACACCAACTGCTAGAACCGTCTGTTAACCCTACTCGGGTAAAACATCTCGAACCAACCTGTGGTCTTGTTAGCTCAAACTACATTAGCTCTGATCTTTCATGCCGTGTGAAAGTACGTAGGTACGAGATGCGATATCTCGGCGGGCAACCTTCCCCTTTTTTCACCCGTAGTTAGGCGAACTACGTTGACTCTGATTTCTCGTTCCAGACGGGAATACGTAGGCATAGAACTGTTGTGTTCTACCGAGTCATTTTCTTTTCTTTTCAGACCAACCTCTTAGCGTAGATAGATAAAACCAACCCGTCAGATAAACATAACAAGCGTGGATCCCATCGAGTACGATGGACGTGAGGGGTGCTAATACCTTCCCCTTGCGTAACCGACTCCCGAACCCAGACATGGTTGCGATGACCTTGTCTTATACCTTTTCGTCAGGTTTTTCCGATTGTTTCCTTTCCTTTTCTGTGGGATAAATAACAAAAGGTGGCAACTCTTATGTTTTTACGGCACCTTATTTTCACGGTAGCGTTTCCCATCCCCTATGCGAGTCAATCCTAGTGCTTGCGTGTTTGTCTGTTGGGTTTGCATTTATTTATCGCATTTTACTTTCCGCATTTTATTTTCAATATGATATCATTATTGTGCTGTTGTGGGAGGGAGGCTCTGATGAGTGATAAGCCTGACCCAGGCTTGAGTGTATACCTAGCATTAGTTGTGGAAAGTAGTGGGCGTGTGCATGCTTTGCATGTACCAGTGTCTCACAAAATCCACGCTCAGACGAGATTCTCCCGGTTGACTTCTTTTCCAGCCCTTTGGGCTTGAGGGGTTGTTGGTTTGGAGGATTGTCGACTCTGGGGACCGATCATTTGTGACTCAGCTAAGTGAGGCCTCTTCAGGGAGTAATGATGCCAAACCAGAAATGGTGAACGTATCATCATTTCGTGAAAGTCTGTGACGCTGGGAAACGCATAGGATGCCATACATTTATCAGTGGATTAGGTCCATACCTGTGAGTGGGACTGGGGTTATGCAGGAAGCCTTTGCCTTCAGATTACCTGGTTTTCTCTACAGTTTGAATCGGAATTATTGGTATCAGTTGGTTCCTCTCAGAGCGGTGTTATGTGCTTGTCAAGCCAGAGTTTGGTTCTTCTTAGCACAATGATCTTGATCCCTTGTGTGTGCATTTAGCATTTTGCATTTTTGCATTGTCTTTGCATCTGCATTTCATTTTTGCATATCCATCCTCAGCCGAAATAGGCAGCTTACCCTCTTTTGTCCGCTTCGTCAGTTGGTTTCCCGACATTCGCATTAGACTTGAGTTAGCTTCTGGAAGGATCATGGACTCAGGAGAGCAGAACTTGGTTGTTACTCGGGCAGAGTTTGAATTGTTGAAGAATCAGTTGAGTCAGTTCATGGGAGCCATAATAACTATGAATAAAGGAGAGAACAATATTCAAAGGACTCCGGTGAACAATGTAGCTCAGCCTGTGCAAACTCCTGTCAGAGATAAAGATTCATCTTCTCTCGATGACACAGAGTGTCAGAGTTTCACTTTCTCTACGCCAGATTCTCCAAGGATTGTTCCATCTCTAAGAGTTTCTCCACAGGTTAATACTGAGAATCCATGGACTGTTGAGTATATGAGAAGATTGTAGCTGTTGGAAGATCAACTGGCTACCCTGATGAGTAAGAATACTCTTGATCTGAATGCTTCGAGCATGTGTTTGGGGCCAGGCCTTGTGGTGCCTCCGAAGTTCAAGGCGCCCAATTTTGAGAAATACAAAGGGGATAGTTGTCCGAAGCTACATTTGGTTATGTTCTGCAGAAGAATGACTTCACATGTCGCCGATGACAAGCTTATGATTCACTGTTTCCAAGATAGTTTGAGTGGGGAATCTTTGGACTGGTATGTGTGGTTGGAGAGTGATAGCATCAAATCATGGTCAGATTTAGCCAATGCCTTCGTGAAGCAGTACAACTACAACCTGGATATGGCTCCTAGTCGCGTGCATTTGCAAGAATTATCTCATGCTGAGAATGAATCCTTTAGGGGGTAGGTGCAGAGATGGAGAGAATTGGCTACTCGTGTTCAACCACCGCTTCTGGAGAAAGAAATAGTTGACCTCTTCTTGGGTACCTTGAAGGGTCGTTACTATGATATAATGTTTTGTTGTGGAATGGCAAGCTTTGCGGACTTGATGAGAATAGGAGAGCATGTCGAGAGTGGACTCAAGTATGGAAAGACTCGAGATACTCCTTATATCCCAGTTGATAAGATTGAATCAGTTGTCAGTTCCCAGGAGGAATGGGAAGGAGGAAGTGATGTTGTCTCAGAATCTCTAGTATCTCAGGCTTAGTTTTCAGACGCTTCAAGTGTTCAAAGTCAACAGTCATATCGTCGTCAACCACGTCAGCACACCCGACGAAGACCAAGGAAACCTGAAAGGCAGTTTACTCAGCTACCGGTGTCATACAGTAAGTTGTTGTCGGATTTGGTCAAAGGTGGCCTGATATTGCCGAAAGAGACTAATCCAATGATCCCGCCGTATCCTCCAGGTTTTGATGTCAGTGCCCGCTGTGAGTACCATGTGGGAGAATAGGGGCATTCAACGAATGATTGTAAGGTGCTTAGGAGCCAAGTCCAAACTTTGCTAGACTCTAATCGGATATCTATCACGCCTCAGGGTGTTGTTTAGATTAATGATTCTCCTTCATCCAGTTGTGCGGGTTCATCAGTTAATGTTATGGAAGACTCCACTGGAAGTGTGTGTTTGGAAGAATATCAGACTGAGGGCTCAGTTGAACATGAAGGAAGTTGCTAAAGGTTTATGTGCCGGGTGTCGTATCTGATTTCTCTGCTTGTCTATTTAGCCTTTGTTCATTATTGCTTGCTGACCATCACCAGGCTTGTTGGCTGAGGTCATTGTATTCGTACTCATGTGTGCTTATATGTTGCTTTTGTTGGTTTTGCATACTTATGTGAGGTGTTTGTCTCCGTGCTTATGGCTTGGATTTCTCTTTGTTTTGTCGTGAATGTGTGTTTGCTTTCTGCATTGAATTACTCTCATGGCAGGTACTTCAGAACCGTGGGTCTTATTTCCTGTTCTCCACTAATTTGTTGCAGGAATCCCCTTAGAGTTATGGAACAAAATTAGGTTGAATTGATTGAAGTCTGAGGCTAGCTAGGGAAGATTATGATGAACATGCAAGAGTTACGTCTGGATCAGAAGACACTAAAAGAGGAAAACAATCAGCTGAAGACCTAGGTGGGCTTGATCATAGAGGTGTTAAAGAATGTGCTCAGGAAAGAAGATGATCATCTACCTGAAGCCGCAGCAAAGATGCTTGTTCCACTTGTGCCTGTGGAACCTGTGCCAAGGGTGGATAAGCCTCAGATGTCTAATAGGCGACAAAGAGCTTTGAATTTTTCTCTTCAACATATTGCTTCTCGGGATAATTGTGTGACTAGGAGGGGGTACGCTCAGAAGGTAAAATCAGCTGATAGAACTTTCGATCCGATCCCAATGACATACGCTCAGTTGTTGCAAGTTTTGCTTCATCTTCGATTGGCCGAATTTCAGATTTTGGATCCACCTAAGGGTAAGCTGCCATCAGGTTTTGATATGAATGCACGTTGCGACTTCCACTCTGGGGCAATGGGGCATAGCATTGAGAACTGTCATGCTTTTAAACACAAGGTTCAGGACCTGATTGAGTCAAAAGCTATTGAATTCACGCCGAGCGGCGTAACGGTACCTGGTGGTCCTATTCCAGCTGTTGCCAAGATGATGGGCGTTCCCGAAGCTATAGTAGGTCAGGAATCTATCTTGCAATCAATGGTGTCAGAATCCCCCTGTCCTCAGTTGTTGCCTGTGCCCAGACCAAGCTTGAGGATGAAAGCACCTGAACAAAAGGAGTCCCTGTTAATTCAGACTCAACTTCCAAGTGGTTCAACCGTTCAAGGTCAACAATTCGTCCAGCCTTTGCAACAGACATTAGCTCCTCTCCAGAATCAGCAGCCTTACCGTTATCGGTCAAACCTGTGTGCCAGGCAAAACCCAAAGAAATCAGAGAGGCAATTCACCCGGTTTGCATTTTGAACAGAGTGGTTTCAATAAGCAACTTTGAAGATGGCTGGTTCGGCAGCAAGTCAGATGCGAAAGCCCGATTCTCGGAAGCTGGCATTTTCCTTTGTTTTATCTTGTCATTTCTTTATGTTTGTAGTTTCTTTCCTGTTTGAATTGCAAATTTCGTTTGTAAAGCATGTTTTTTTTCAATTGATATTGATAATGAAATAAATATGCATGTTTTGAACTAATCCATTCGTGTTCACTTTATTGTTTTCTTTTATTTCAAACGCTTGTTTAAGTGGAATCTGGGGAGGATGACGAAACCCAATGATGCGTAAGCTTCCGATGTTATGCTGTTGACTAAAAACCTATTGATGATGTACAGGCATTGTTTCAATTCACAAACACCTGAGATATAAGGAAGATACTCCCTTGTTAACCCCTTTGAGCTTAGTTGTAGGAGTTTCTTTCTGAAAATGAAAAACCCTCAATCTTAACCCGGGGCAAGGTAGGTGTCAGTTAATTTGACCAAGCGTTCAAATTACAAAAGGAGTGTCCGTTCGAGGATAGATCACACCTATATAGGTCGTACCTAAAAAACCACAATGGTTAAGCCTGGTCGATCAGGAGTGAAACAGTCACAATCTCTTTAACAAGTCATACGAGTCGATGTCATACGATTTGTTCCAAAAAAAAAGAGAGAAAGAAAAGAATCAAAAGGAAAAAAGTCCGCTAAGTCGAATCTTGAAAGCAAGCGACTTAGGCAGAAATTAGGGTACCCCGCTGGACTTCAAAATTGAAGAAACTCTAAAGAGTTAGTCCAGGCAAAAGTTAGGGGAAAATGAAAAAATGAAAAATGAAAAGCGAAAAGGGATTGCGAAAGAAAAATCCTCAAACAAGAACAAAATCGTGTGGCTCCGGACGCTAAAAGACGAAAAGGGAGCGACTGTCACTTCGAAAAGTGTAATTTCATGAACTGTCACTCAACCTTTGAAAGGAGAACGCTAAGGTCGAATTAGCTGAACGTAGGATCGGAGAATGGGTGGGTTAAAATGAATTTTGAGCCTTTATCTTTTCTTTCATAAACCGTGAACCTGACTACGTTACAACCTTTAAAAGTCCTAATTGAAATAGGTTTGTTTCGAAAGCATACTTCGGTAAAGATCGCATCGGAACTGACTCCTAGAAAGGATTCCCATTACAATGTTGTATTAATGTTGACATGTTAATGAATGATTCTATACATTTTATGCCACACAAAAAAATCCAGTGAACAGGAATGGATTTTGAAAACTGCCATATGCATTGCATTTGATATGTCTTTTATGAAGAACAATATGTTTTACTAGCGAGTAAGCGCTTGACAGCGGGAAAGTTTCCACGATAGAAAGATTTGATCAGGACAGAATGCAGGACGCCAGAATATCCCGGCGAACCTGGGCAAGCTATGTCAAATGATCATGGCATGGGAGTCAGCCATCCAGAAATCAGGTAATCCGGGGCAATCAGGTCGAGATTTGATGAATCTCTCGCAGCCAAGGGTACTACTCCCCACAGATCATCCCATGAGGGGTAAAGTCATGACAAGACTGGGGCAGGTCACCCCGAGAGCGCCAAAGATATCCTTATCCTGAAGACGATTAACTTGAAGCACCTCCGTGAGGTTCGAAGTGCTGAAGTCGTTCGTATCAAACCACCAGAGTACAAAGATCTCTGGTTTCCTTTCGAGAGGATGTGACGAAGATCCCACAGGCTGGGGCAAAGGTCTGAAAGCGAAGGAATCGTTCCTTTCCATATTGGCAGGGATTGTCAGAAGTTTTTATAGATTCTGGGGCAAGCCATTTCGTGTTCGTTTCATGGCATGTTTTTCCAAGCAGGATGACTCCTTCTTCCCCAGTAGGTTCGGTCATGTTTCCCCACAGAATCTGAACATGGGACTGTGAGCATTGATGTGTCTCCCCGAACGGAGATAGATTCTCCCCAACCAGAAGCAAACCGCTAAGGGATCATGTTTCCCCAGCCGGAGTTCCTTAACGTAGAATCAGGCTCCATGTGAAACTTATTCCTCCCCAGCAGATGGAGTTTGCATGTTATCCCCGAAAGAGTTAGATGCATGCTAGTAAGTAGTCAGGCAGGTATGTGCATTCCTAGCAGTTGGTCATGTGTATATTTAATCCCCAATGAAGTCCTCACATGGTACAACTAGGTTGTCGGTGGTTTGAAAGGATCATCCCCACGTAGGATTGTTCTTTCTGTTCTCCAGCAGGTTGTCTTTCCTCCAATAGGTTGATCATCCTCAGCAGAGTTTGTAACTCCGGATATTTTGAGACATCCCCATCAGGATTGTTTCTTCCCCTAGTGGAATTTTGGTTTCGTTCCTCCAGCATTTATTTTGTTGGAACGCCTCTTTGCATTTGCATTGTGCATAGCATCTACCCCAAACGCGTAGCATTTCCATTCCGTATGGAGCATTACGCTATTTTCCAAACATGTGCATTCTGAAACATAAGCCAGGTTGGTTACCTTTTTGTTTTCAGGTGTTTTTCCCTGCAAGTAATTGGAATTCTTGTTCAGGATGGTTTTCGGATATTCAAATTCTTGACATGAGATATGCGATGATAACGTTCATCCTATCATGTGTCCCTCATCAGAGTTGCTGGATTGAGTTCCTCTTCTTTCCCAACGAAGTTTTCCTCAAATTGTTGTTACGTCAGTATTAAAAGATTTCATGGATTAGACCTTTGAAGTCGCTACTTGTTGTCGTTTTAAATAGGTGTCTGGCAGTTGGCGTCAGAACTTCCCCGCAGATTTGCTTGTTCAAGTCTTCGAATGCCCGATTCGCGCTTTACGTAGTGCATGCCCGCTTCTTCGGAAATGGAAGGTCAAGGATAGTATATTGACGATTCGCGCTTTACGTAGTGCTTGCCCGTTTCTTTGGAAATGGAAGATCAAGGACAGTACATTGATGACGCGCTTTACGTAGTGCTTGCCCGTTCCTTCGGAAATGGAAGATCAAGGATAGTACGTTGATGACGCGCTTTACGTAGTGCATGCTCGTTTCTTCGGAAATGGAAGATCAAGGATAGTACATTGATGATGCTCTTTACATAGTGCATGCTCGTTTCTTCGGAAATGGAAGGTCAAGGATAATATATTGACGATTCGCGCTTTACGTAGTGCAGGCCCGCTTCTTCGGAAATGGAAGGTCAAGGATAGTATATTGACGATTCGCGCTTTACGTAGTGCATGCCCGCTTCTTCGGGAATGGAAGGTCAAGGATAGTATAT
This sequence comes from Lathyrus sativus, assembly GCA_963859935.3. Lineage (NCBI taxonomy): Eukaryota > Viridiplantae > Streptophyta > Magnoliopsida > Fabales > Fabaceae > Lathyrus > Lathyrus sativus. The sequence goes on along the minus strand of OZ012741.1, from coordinate 439,019,214 downwards.
TGACGATTCGTGCTTTACGTAGTGCTTGCCCGTTTCTTCGGAAATGGAAGATCAAGGATAGTACATTGATGACGCACTTTACGTAGTGCTTGCCTGTTTCTTTGGAAATGGAAGATCAAGGATAGTATATTGATTCGCGCTTTACGTAGTGCATGCCCGCTTCTTCAGAAATGTAAGGTCAAGGATAGTATATTGACGGTCCGCGCTTTTATTTAGTGCGATGCTCGTTTCTTCGGAAATGGAAGATCAAGGATAGTACATTGATGACGCGCTTTACGTAGTGCTTTGCTCGTTTCTTCGGAAATGGAAGGTCAAGGATAATAGTTTGATATGGTCTTGTGGCTCGGTGCCCGCTTATTGTAGCGTATATTTGAAGATTGATTGTTGTTGATCCAGTATGTGGATTCAATGCCTGTGGTGTCACACAGGTGGTTGATGTTGAAATCAGGTTCTTTATCAAATGATTGATCAGTTTGTTGTCATGACAACCAGATTCAATTTTCTGGATATTCTTCCCCTAAGCAATCGTTGCAGTTTATTTCTTTGGTTAGCAAATTTCCGGGTTCTTTGGTATTCAACCGTATTTTACCTTAATTGTCTGAAAATCGTTCGCTTTTCATCTAGTCAGGTCTAAGTCGCTTGAAAAGGGGCAGCTGTTGTACCCCAAAATTTTCCTAACCTTTTTCTTACTTGGTTTATGTTTCATTGCATTAGCATATCATTGTTCTAACATTCACATTGCATAGCCATGTTGCATTTTACAGGGGATCAGGAAAGGTGTGCTTAGCCAATTAAGGTTATCAAAGGTTCAAGGCCTAATCAAGGGATTATATTCAAGTCATCAAGTGGTTATCATCATCAGAAGCAAGTCAAAGTCCTTGAAGAAAGGCAAGCAAGTGAATGTGGTTCATCTCCTGTCTAGGAGCCTATCTGAGGATCATATGGGGAGCATAAGCCCATGGTTAGGGGTAGAGATTGTCATTAAAGCTCATCGGAGGCCTTGAGGGTCATGGTGGAGTTCATTTAAGTGTTTATGCCAAGTGTGGAAAGTCATAGTTGAAGGTGTTGCAATTAGGGTTTGCATCTGGCCAACCTTGAGTCAACTATGCAATTGAAGGAGATTAAGACTCATTTCTAAGTCTTTGTGATCATGGAAGGTGGTGTCGAGATACATGAGGTGATATTCCAAGATCAATTCAAGAAGAATTCAAAGTGTGAGGAGTTGCTAAATTAGGGTTCTCAGTGTAAATTCTCGACTGACAATTTTGCCACTAGTTCTCACCTGGTAGTATACCATTTTCAACCAGTTCTCGCCTAGTGATTTATATTCAAAACCCAACCGTTTTCGATAAAATCGTAATTCCTGGATCGTGTATCCTCACATCTCCAACGGAGTTATCCTATTGTTGGGTCACAGGTCCATGGATGCTACTTCTGGTCGACCTTTCTCGGCTCACGATTGTTTCTTTGTTGTACGTCCGCCTTTGATCTGCGCTCTTTACAACATCTGGTTCCCGACCAACCACTTTTTGGTCCCTGACCAACCATTTAGAACCCAGTTCTCATCTGGTAGTTAGTTCTCATCTAACCCGTTTTTAGAACCCAGTTCTCGTCTGGTAGTCAGTTCTCGCCTAACCCGTTTTTAGAACCCAGTTCTCGTCTGGTAGTCAGTTCACGTCTGACCCCGTTTTTAGAACCCAGTTCTCGTCTGGTAGTCAGTTCTCGTCTGACCCCGTTTTTTAGAACCCAATTCTCTTCTGGTAGTCAGCTCTCATCTGACCCCATTTTTAAAACCCAGTTCTCGTCTGGTAGTCAATTTTCGTCTGACCCGTTTTGCTAAATCCAATTCTCGTCTAGCAGACTCTTTTTTCAGAACCCAGTTCTTACTTGGTTGTCAGTTCCCGTCTGAACTGTCTAATTCAAATCTGATCCTCGTTTTGCTCGTCTTTGCAAAGTTCAATCCTCATATGGAAAACCTTCTCTTCAAATCAATTCTCGACTAGTAGTCAGTCCTCGTTTGACTTGTCTTTATAAAGTCCATTTCCAGACTGATGTTCAATTGGCCTTTTCTTCTTCTCCCGCAGGTTGCAAATTTCCGGGTTCTTTTAGTATTCAATCACCTTCTACCTTGAATGTTTGAAAGCTGATGCTTTTCATCCCTTCAGGTCCAAGTTTTTTGAATAGGGGTAGTTGTAGCACCCCAAAATTTGCCCTTCCGTTTTAACTGTAACTGGCTTTTGTTTCTCTGTATTTTACATTTCTACATATCATAACATTGGTTCTTGAGGCCTGAGATCAAGGTACTGTCATGGCTCAGGGTTCTTTTTTATTGCAAGAGTTCAAACAGCGAGCGTTAGAGGCTCTAGAATTTATTTTACCCAGCGATCGAGCGGTCGATTTTATTATTTTCAGCATGTTATTTTCAGCTCAGGAGACGGTTTACAGGCTATCTCATGCATTCTCACAAGCATAATATCCAAGGGAAATTTTCAGAGGCTTAACAGAGTTTAGAACAGGTGGCAATGGATGATTACGCAAGTTTCCACCCATTTGGCGCCAAATTTGGCATCTTTTCGATAGGGTAACCGGTTACCTTATATAAGGTAACCGGTTACTTCAAGCGCAGTTTGTCAAAATATTTGAATTTTCAGCATGTGCAATTTTCCAACCATTTTCAATCATTGATTTCACTTGATCATATTTGGAAGGATCTAGAATTGCTCGATTTTCACCATTTCCCGCCAAATTTCAAACACTTCATTCCTAATTCCACTCCTAATTTCCATTCCAAATGCTAATCCACACTCCAAACCACATTTTGATTTCAAACCTAGAGCTTATTTAAGTAAATTTTCTCCAAACCTCACACAATTAACCTTCATTTTCAGATTTCACTCTCACTCTTGAGAATTTGCTCTCAATTTTCTCTCCACTTTTTCACTCCCAAAATCTCCAATAAAGCTCTTTCACTTGAGTTCTTTGATTCTTCATTGAAATCATGGAATTCTAGAGCTAAACATCATTCATTCATCTCCATTATCTTCAATTCATCACTCAATTTTCGTTTGGTTTTGGATCTGAATTAGGAAGCTAGATTGGAAGTGCTTTTTGTGGATTGTTTTGCTTGTTCTTCATTTCTACCACAAGGAAACTATTCGATCTTGAAGAATATCTAGGTTTCTTGCTTGGATCTACTAATTTCAAGTGAATCAACACTCACCAAAGCAAATCTTCGCTTTGAAGGTTGGCAGATCTAGATCTAATTTTGTTTTGAACTTATTTGGATAATCACAATGTAGATCCATGGTTTTTGCTGTTTTTTGATCCATTTTGATGATTTGGATCTTGGTGATTTATGATATCGATGCTTGATTGTGCTTACATGATGCTTGATCATTGTTTCTTAATGTTAATTTCGTGCTTGATTGATATCATGTTCATATGGATGATTGGATAAGCTGATTTTCTGGTTTCTGTTTAGTGGTAACCCTTTACCTTATATAGAGTAACTGGTTACTCAGTGTAAATTTCACGTTTTCAGTTATTTTTCAATAGAGTAACCAATTACCCTATTTTGAGATGTTTCATCATTCTTGAATGCATTTATGTGGATTGTTTTTGACATGTTTCATCATTCTTGAATGTTTGATCTCGATTCTTCGACGTGCAACTTTTGGTTTCTGTTTGGAGCGCTTAACATGTTAATGTTGTTTGCTTGATGAATGATTCTTGTATGATGCATTGTTGATTGTTTATGATTCATTGTCAAAGCATGTTCATACTTGTATGATATCTATCTGTGATTGTTGTTTGCATTTGATTAATTGCATTTAAACATGCTTGCTGCCCTGCTTTCCACAGTTGTCCATGCTTTGAACTTGTATGTTGTCTTTGCCTTGATTGCTTGCTGCCTAACTTTTCACACATGTTCTTGTGATGAAACATGTGTTGTTATATATTGTCTTGCTTCTGTGCTGGATTTTATTGTTATCTTATGCAAGAGGCGCTGTTGTAGCTGTTGTTTTTGCCTTGCTTTCTTATTTTTTTAGCTTTTCCTTTGTATGTTCCCTTAGGACTCTTATTCCAATTTAATTTCCGATTAAATTTGGAGTAGGATAGACACTAGGATAACAATCCATGCATGATAACAAGTAGGCTAATCCCTTTTAACCTCAAATATAGGTCCATCTTTTGCATGCTAACCTTAGGATAGAATCTCCTTTCGCATCCCGACCTTAGGACCACTTTGCATGACAACGTAAGGGCCGAGTTTCCCTTAGACCTTTCGTGCATCTCTCTTCTCATCTCAAAACACATTCCAACTCATTTAATAAATACGATGGACGTTGTATGCTATGAGCCTTAAGTACGTGGGAAATGATGAATGGGGGGGGGGGGGGGTTTCTCCTCACTTGTCTAGAGTGTTTAGTGTATGTCCTTTGGGCGATATGCGACGCATTCGCTCCTATGTCATAGTCTTTAGTGCAACGAGAATCACAAAGAAAACTAATTCACTTCACTAAAACTCACAAACAAAACTCAAACCTTTTATCCTTTGGGATCATTGTTTCAAACTTCATTTTCAGAAAAGAGTACGTAACGTTTCCGTTCTACTGCAAATAGACATCGTCCCTAACTGCTAGAATGGAAGCTTAATGTCACTTATAAAAAACACTTTTAAAAACTGTGGTTTTGTTACCCGAACTATATTTTCTCTGATTTCTCATACCAGATGATGATACATAGGCACAAGACGATGATCTCTTGGCGAGCAACCTTTCCCCTATCACCCGTAGTTTTCCGAACTACGTTGACTCTGACTTTCCCGTTGTACGAGGGCATACGTAGGCATAGGGCGGCGATGTCCTATCGAGTCTCCTTTTTTTATTTTACATCCTCCTTTTAGCAGTAGCTTGTAGATAAACACACCCTTTGATTAGACAACAATCGTGGATCCCGTTGAGTACAACGGACGTGAGGGGTGCTAATACCTTCCCCTTACGTAACCGAATCCCGAACCCAAGATTTGGTTGCGATGACCTTGTATTTTCCCATTCTTCAGGTTTTCAATGATCATTTCCTTTCCCTCTCTTTGGGATAAATAACATTCGGTGGCGACCCTTCTGTTTTTCCACCGGGTGTTTTTCGCAGTTGCGAGACTTGGGTACTGAGGATAAGGTACCAGAGGTGGCACTTGTGGAGTCTTCCATATTGCATTGATTTCATCCTCCACTTCCTCTTGAAAATTGACAATAGATTCACTCTCACTAGCCTGGATGCTTGGGGCATCTTGGACCTTTCCTTTCTTGAAGTGGCTCTCGATGCGATCTCCTACTAAACCAAATCAGTGAAGTTTAATATCACATTGCCCATAATCTTTTTCAGGTATGGGCCTCGCAAAGAATCTATGAACATGTCAACCAATTCTCTATCTAAGAGTGGTGGTTGAACACGAGCAGCTACCTCTCTCCATATTTGAGCATATCCTCTGAAGGATTCGTTCTCCCCTTGAGATAAACCTTGCAACTATATGCAGTTGAGAGCCATCTCCAGATTGTATTAGTATTGGTTTACAAAGGCATTGGGTAGGTCCGACCATGATTGAATGTGGCTACTCTCTAGCTGCATGTACCAACTCAACGATGCCCCACTGAGACTGTCCTGGAAATAGTGAATTATATGTTTATCGCTATGAGCATAGGAGGTCATCTTTCTGCAAAACATCACCAAATGTTGCTTTGGACAACTATCTCCTTTGTACTTCTCAAAATTTGGCATCTTGAACTTTGGAGGTGTTACAAGTATGAGTATCAAACACATGTTCAAAGTATTCAGATCAAAAAAATCACGCCCCTTCATGGTTTTAAGCTTCTCTTCTAACACACGACGTCTTTCCATAAACTCAACATCTCGAGGTCGTTCATTTTTCGCCACTGGGCTTGTCCATTGGGAATCCAGCTCAGTGAATATAAATCTATGACACTCAACATCTTCTTGAGTCGAGTCATGTTCATCTCAAATAGTGTGACATTCTTATATAACTAGGCTCTCAACAGGAATTCACACAGGCTGAGGTTGAGCAAGATTATTCACTTGAGATGGAATGACGTTCTCAGTGACTATAGGTCGTTGAAGGTTGTTCTCTCTCCTTTCTAAGGCTAACATGACTTCCATAAGTTGGTCTAACTGGTTCTTCATCAAGTCAACATTTTCTCTTGACGCGAACTGGTTCTACTCTTCTGAGTCCATGAATCGTCTTAAAGCTGCTTCAAGTCTGATACGAGTGTCGGGAAATCAACTGCGGATTATGGACAAAGGAGGGATGAGTTTTATGGTTTTGGAAAAATGGTATGCAATGCTAATGAATGCAAATGCAATGGTATGTAATGCTAAGGAATGCAAATGCAGTGGTATGTAAATATAATGCAATGCTCAGGATCAAGTGTTCATCATGCCTTCAGGTCAGACAAAACAACAGGTAAATAACTGGTATCTCTGATTAGCAGAACCTCATGGGTTGGCTCTAAGAGGGTAGGTGCCTAGAGTCATGGATATCTTCAAAGAAATGATTTCCACAACAAAGGCTCATCCGACAATAATGCCCTCGAAATGATCTCTTCTAGGTGAGGCTTTCGCGTCATCCCACAAAAAAGGCTCCTCGTGAGTCTCTACTACACAACCATTGAGTCCAAGGTTTCTAAGAGGTATCTTAGAGTCATAGTTTGAGGTTGAAAATATCATTGTCAAGATAACGAGACGTTCAAGGGATCTTATTGTATTAACTCACGCAATAGAAAGGTATCTTATTGTATTTTTAATTTTATTTAGGAAAATTCCACTTGACTTTGGATCAAGGGGTTTATTGTCGCATGATAACTATGAAAATGGTTTGAGATTGAAATGGGATAGGTTAATGGTGACACATGAAGCAGTCGAATTACAAGTTGGGTATGGCTTGATGTATGGATCAAGAATGCTTTGGATTTGGTTGATGGTGATGCACAAGGCGATCGACTTACAAGGATTAAGAGAGAATACCATTTAACGTTGGATCAAGGATTTTTGAGAAAAATGTGAGGTCGGTCCTAGTCCCTAAAGATATCTAGCAAATGAAACCACAACCAAGGAAAAGCAGAAAAGTAAAGAAAGTACATCCAAAAGAGGAGAGGGGTACATGAAACATACAAGGGATATTGATGGGAAAAATAAATGGTATCGTTGTAAGGTAGCCCAAGAGAAATTTAAGTGTGTTAAGTATAATGAAATAAATAATCCAAGTCTAAATATCCTTTGCTAGGGTTAAGTACAAGGTCTAAAACTCCATGATGCTAAGGTCATTTGCACAGTCCTCAGTCCATTTGTGTCTTACATGTTTTATAGATCTTTTCCATTTTATCATGTTTTTGTTTGTTTTTTATAAGATAAGGAATAAATCGAAGAAGAAGAAGATGACATAAAGTAAAGATATAAATGATAAAAGAGCAGTAAATTGAGGAAAGTAAATGACGAGAAGTAAATTGTGAGAAAATAAAGAGCGGGAATGTAAAAGTTAGATGTTAGAAGTTAGTTGCTAATGGTGATTGATCGAATGATCATTTTATCAAATCAGGACAAATTTAGCGTTATGTTAAGCAATCGTAAGTGGACTCATGGTTGTCAAACTCACGGGTAGACTCGTAAACTCGTACGAGTTTATGAGTCTAGGAAGTGAAAACGAGTAGACTCGCGGATAGAATCATTTTTTATAGACTAGAGTAGACTCAGGTAGACTCGCATAAACTCGTATAGACTCGCGAGTCTATGGTGAGCTTACGAGCCTACAAATGTTTTTGAATTATATTTTTTTAAACCAAAAAAGGACCAAATTCCCCAAAAGATTTTATTTTTATTTAAAAAAAAAAAACCTTTTTTGTTTGTTTGTGCGAGAATTAGAAAGCCTCTCTCCTAGTCTCTTATTTCAGCAAAGTTTCTTCCTCCTTTCATCCCCTCATAGACAACATGCATTTATTATGTATCTTGATTTCTTCGCGTTTGTTCCCATAAATCAATTATTTGTTGTGTAAGTATTTAACTTATATGTTTCACTTGGATGTTTCTCTTGTACATTCTCTTGTATATTCTCTTGTGTAAAGATTATGAATGGATAACTGAAGATCCTAATGAGGAAAATATGAAAACCAAAGTTAATATTGAGTAATATGATGTTATTGTTAACAATGTTGTGGAAGTTGATGTTGTTGTTACTAATGTTGTGCAAAGTGGTGGTGGTGGAAATGTTGAATTTGGTGGAAGTGAAACTTCAAGCAATCCAACTTTGGTTAATGATTAAAAAGATGTTTTATCTGGGATATAATTTATTGATGATACTCAAGGTATCGATAAAGATGATGGTGATGATTTCACTAGAGTTTTGGATGTTTAAAGTCATTAGCATATCTGTTATATGATTTTTTTTTTACTTTATGTAGTAGTCAATTAAGAAGAAATTAGTACTTTAAGCATTTAAATACATATTTTTCTATTTTGTTTGTTTTATTATTGAGTGTTTTTTTAAGTAATTTGTCATGGAGTATGAAATTTAAATTTTGATGTTAATTTCTATTCTATTAAATATATTTGTATCATATATGAGCCATTTATAAGTTTAAAAGTGTATGTGTGTGTCATGTATGTGTCACATATAAGTTTTTTAAAGTCATTTTTAGTTTTCCATAGACTCGTACGAGTTTGCTAGTCGAGCCTACGGACCCTTTACGAGTCTGAGTAGACTCGCGAGTTTGACAACCTTGAGTGGACTTACGTAGAAGTCGCACCTATCTAAGGTTGGTCAATAACAATTTATGTGCTAAAAACATGTTAGATAAATGACACAAAGTCATTCTCCTAAAACACACCACTCAATGAAAATAAGATGAAGCAAATACAGTGGTCTCATCTATTGTCAAGAGATCCAAAGTATGAACAACCAAGGGCACAAAGAAAATCAACCTCAAGTGACGAATAATTAAACATGCTTCTTCTTCAAAATTTCAACATCATGCCATTCTCTCCTCTTGCTCGCGTTCTCTCCCATTTTTTCACCCTCGGTCTCGCGATCTCTCTATATCATTCTCCCTCGAAGACAACTTCACTAGGCTATGGCAAAGCATTAGTGTGCTGCACGGTTGTTGAAGGTAAAGGAGTTAGGTGTTGTTAATGAGATTTGGAGTTGTGTTATTGTTGTCGATGTTGATGAATTTGAGCTTGAATTGCTTACGTGAGTTATAGACTCTTTGGTGAATTTTTTTGTTGAGTGTTGAATGTGTTGTGGTTGTGAATTTTGCAAAATGAATTGCTGTTAAACTTTGTTGTGTTGTTGTGATTTTTGTAGTGAGAAATTGTAAAGTTGTTGTGTGCGGTTGTAATTTTGTAGGTTTGGTATTGTGTGATGTGATGAAAGCGTAAAATTGGTTTGCAGAGTGTTGTTTTATTTGTTGCGATTATGTTGCAGATTGCTTTTTGTTGTGTTTGTGGAGATGAATTATTGTTTAGTGAATTTATAATGAATTTCTAGGAGGTTGAAATTTTGAAGGTTGAAGGATGCAGATGATGGTGTGAGATGAAGCTTGAAGGTTGAATGTAGAGGGTATGATGTGGTTTTTGTTTGTGAAGAATGAAGAAGAGAATCTTTCACAGTGCAGTAGAATTTGGTATCTCTTTATAGAGTTAATTCAAGGGAAATTTAGGATTTTGTGTTGAAGAGTTTGTTGTGAATTTCATTTGGACTTTGCAGTTGCGCTTTCATTGCTTTGGCCTTCAAGACTTGTAGTGTTTTTTTAATCCTATTTCCTTGTAATTGGACTTCTCTTCATTGCCATTTGTATTGAACCTTGGATAATATTGCTTTTTTCACATGTATTTGGACTCTTACCCCCATGAGCGTAACTTGTAGGCAACTTGCATTTGGATTTTAAATTTGATTTTACTATTTGTACCCTTGTAATTCTTACTTGGACAAAACTTGCAATTGATTTTAAATGACTTGAATGTAACTTGTATCTCCATGGTGATGTAACCAAATGAACCCATGCCATACTTGTCTTTCAATCACATTTGGACTAATTTTGAGATTAATGAACTAAAGTATTTCTTGCAATTTGAACTTTGAACTTCCCCATGATTAAATGCATCTAAGCATGAACTAAAATGCTCATGGCCTAGAATTATGGGTCATGTCTTGAAACTTCGAGCCAAATGCATTAAATTTGAACACTTTGCTAGATAACTCATACATGGACTTTATGTTTGACCAAAAACTCTAATTGAAACCAAAGTTTGATCATAATGATGATTTCCCATACAACCCTTTGAATTTGATTAACATTTGTCTTCAAAACAATCCATAACCTACAATGACTTGTAAATGAAGCCAAGATATTGTGTTTGACCAAGATCAGGTCAAACTCTCCACTGAAATTGAATCACGAGTGAAATGGCCATTGAATCAATCTTGAGGTTCACAATTCAACCGCGCAAATCCTAATCCACACAAAGAAAGAAATGGAGGCAAGAACACATGGTTTTTTGTATTTTTAAATGCAACATGGTTAGGTAAAATGAACAATGCAATAAGAATGTAAAACCTAATTTACAGAGGCCACAAGCAAGAAGGAAATAAAGGTAACTAAATGAAATTGTTATATGTACACAAATGAGGGTAATACTATATAGGTAGGACAAAATTGGGGTATGACAGCCCCGAGATGGGGAGTAATTTGATATGATAGAGTTCTCTCAAAATATATTCACGTCTGGCATTTAATGGCGTATTTTCAGAATCCATGTCAAACGATCACCAAGATGGTCTTATCATTGTTAGGTCTCTAGATACATGCTTAGGGTACTCCTACCTATGCTCGACTCCCTTTTATTTAGATTTAATTATTTTCCTTGTGTCGCTTCCGCGAAAATAAGGCGCCGGCAAAACAGAAGAGTCACCACCTTTCGTTATTTATCCCTCAGAACGGGAAAGGGAATGATCGAAAAAACCTGACGAAAAGGTATAAGACAAGGTCATCGCAACCGTTGTCTGGGTTCGGGAGTCGGTTACGCAAGGGGAAGGTATTAGCACCCCTCACGTCAATCGTACTCGACGGGATCCACGCTTGTTGTGTTTACTGGACGAGTTGGTTTATCTATCTACCTATCAAGGCTGGTTTAAAAGAAAAGAAAAATGACTCGGCAAAGCGTCGCACTTTATGCCTACGTATTCTCATCAGAGAATGAGAAATCAGAGTCAACGTAGTTCGACCTACTACAGGTTACGGGGAAGGTGGCTCGCCAATACGTCAGTATTGTGCCTACGTACTCTCAACAGGCTTGAGAGATCAGAGCTTACGTAGTTCGGGCTACTACGGATTACGGGGGTTCAGATTCATCTGTTTTATCGAGTAGGGTTAAACAGCAGTTCCAGAAGTTAGGGACAACGCCTGTTTGCGGTGGCGCTGAAGTTTAACGACACTCTTTTCTTCAGAAAAGCTTCCTTTGAATTACGGGCCCACGGGGCAAAAAGGTTTGAAGTTGTTTTCTGTCTTTTACGAAAGAACTGTTTTTTATTGTGTTTGCAATTTCAATCGCACTAAAGAGTATGACCTGAGAGTGAATGTGTCGCATGTCACCCAAAGGGTGTCATACTAAACATCCAGACTGTTGAAAAGAAGCTCTCCAACAATCCTTTCTAAGATAGCTTAAGGCTCGTAACGTACGATAGAAATCATTCATGATTACTGTATCTTAAGCCGTTTGAGATGAGAAGAGAACAGGCTCAACTACGGGGAGACTATCAAGTCCTACTGTTGTTATGCCAAGGATTCATCCTATGGTTGAGGTTTGAACAGGGAACTCCTAGAAGTTATCATGCATAGGTTTCAACCTAAATTTCTATCATCACTTCCTTATCAAAGGATGTGAGATTCCTAAGGGATCATGTCAATGATAAACAGAAACAGATAAAGCCTCAGCTTAAACAGTAAACAAATATATAGTAAACGGCTGTAAAATGCATGAAATGCAAGTGAGGGAGGAAATGTGTGTGGGGCAGCAGCCTCCACAAGCTCATCTCAACCTCAAGCCAGATATGAATGACTGCAATCATACAGAGGAAATAAAAACATGCTATCAAGCAAAATACAGGAGACTGTAATCATATAGAAGAAAATAAAATGCTGTCAAGCAAAATAGACCACATGGGCAAGGGTGCTGGGCTCTACCGAATACCCGCAAGCAAAGCCATACAGTAACAATACAAGCAGAGGGAGCAACTCAACCTCTAGTGCAATCATGCTCCTAGATTAAAGTCAGTCTAGATATGGACTTATTCTAATGCATCAAGCAAGACAAACAAGGAACATCAATACAGCAAAGAAAACAGACAAGAAAGCAGATCAACAACTCCCTCTCTCCATTCCAAGCTTCAGCTCTTCTAACAGCAATCCAGTCTTCAGACTTCAACCACCCTTCAAGGCTATCATCTTTCATGACAAGTATCAACTTGCTTCTCCAGGTTTCAACCCATCAACATAAGTGTCAACTTAATCTCTCTTCTCCAAGCTTCGGCTCTTCAGTCAATTCCACCTTCAGGCTTCACTCCCAACTACAAGTATCAACTTGATTCCTTCAGGCTCTCCAAGCCTCAATGTAAGTGTCAACTTATCTTTTATTCCTCAAGCCTCAGCTTCTCACTTAATCTCAATTGAATCCTCTTCATAAGTACCAACTCAGTCTTCAAGCTTCAGCTCTCTTTGCTTTACCAGTATCAACTTGGTCTTCTCTCTTCATCTACAAGCTTCAGCTTCTCAGAGTAATCTTCAATCATTTTGAAGTGTCAACTTCATCCTTCAATCTTTAAGCCTCAGCTCCTCATTCAATCTTCATTGGATCTTCAAGTATCAACTTGCTCTTCTTGCTCTTCCAGCTTCAGCTGCAATGGCAATGCTCAAGGAATCATCCTCTCCCACACTCTTCAATGAAGTCCTCATCTTCAAACTCAAGCCCAACATCTTTCAAGATACTCAAACCATAAGATAATTGATTCAACAGGATGAGTGGAAATAATAAACAGCTTACTGACAACCAAAGGAAGCCTGTAAGGGTTCATCATTATGAGAGACTGGTTCCCTCAAAGTTCTACTTCCCAGATAAAGCCACTCATCCTTCCAAAGGAGGGATGTGAATATTTGAGAAGGACTTTTAGTCATTGGGAGGAATGGAAGCACAAGATGCTTTCCATATTTGTGAAAGAAATCATTCTAATTCTAGGGCTCTCCCTATGGCTCCTATCTCCTAAATCTTCATCAGACACCTTCAGGCCCAAGCAAATCCAAAGCTCCAAGCAACTTCAAGCAACTTCAAGCAACTTCAAGCATCCTCACCTTGTCTTCAACTTGTCTTCAATCTCAACCAAAGGCAAACTAAGCACAAACCCTAATCTAAGGGGACTAAGGAAGTTAAACTAGTTGAATTAGTAAGTTAGGATCACCTAAAACCTAGTACTAAAGTTAGTCTTAACTAAAATACTAAAATCAATTGTAAAATCCTACAAAAATATCTATGGGAACCTAGGTCAATCATTACTCCACCACATTAATTTCAAAGATCAAACCATCAAATTAGACCTAGAAATAAATTCTACATTACAAGGTATCAAACCTAAACCCTAAAAGGAAGCATCTAAATATCAATCTAGAAAGCACACCTATTTTCATCACAAAAATGTGAGAAAAATTCTATGGGATCATACATGCCTATCCTAATTACACACAAAAAATCATCACCACAAGATCATACAAAATTCCACAAAAATATGCATTAAACATAACCATTTTAATATCAATTAAAATGTAAAATTCCGATTAAATCAGAAAATACATGAAATGAAAATATTTTTTCTCTAAAAAATACTAGACTCAATCATGAGTAAAATGCAAAAAGAATGGGTTTAATTGGATTAATTTTCAATTTATTATGAATTTTTCAAGAACCATGAATAAAATGAAAAAATGAAAGAAAATCCAATTAAAAGAATAAGCGCACGGTGTAAATAGTAAACAGAATCAGTACAAACTTTGGGTTGGGCCATCAGGGGGGTGTGAATATCACTTAACTCACTAAGCCCAAAACCAGCTGCTAAATGAAACACAGCGTTTCATATATTCAGATCCTTCACAACTGAACTTTAAAACGTGGCCATTGGATCATGCTCCCAGTCCAAGTCAAACCCTCATCCAATGGTGCAAACATCATCTTCAACCTTTTGAACATCTAAGCTTCGCGCCCAGCTCCGGCCACCACCGGTGGAACTCCGGTCACCATCCCCAACCCTAGTTCTCTGTACAGGCCTCCATTGCAAGTTGTCAAAACATGAAACTCGTCCCAAATCTTGCCACGAATTCAACCATACCCTTAGTTTCCTCTGAAACCTCAAGATTCACCATATCTAGTTCTCAACAGAAAATGGTAATTCTCCTATTTTGTCTCTAATGCTCCAATTAACTATCTGAAATCCATCCTACACCATTCTACAATAAATCTAAAACCTTAATTCAACCTAATTCTACCTAAATCATGCTAGGGGAAGAAAGTTACCAACCTGAAAATCTTGGATGAACAGATGCACTAAACCTCCAATTCAAGCTCTACAATCTTGCAGACACGATCAATGAACCTCCTCATTGCTTCTGTATGCAAAAGAACCAGTTGAAAGTGCTTGAATCTTGAAACCCGATAGTGAGTTGCAGGTGGAAAAATTCACTTGCTCATACACGATTTAGCCACCAATTCTTCTTGATAATGATCTGGAATCACTCCTTGACATTCATGGAAGAAGTTTCAATCAAGAAAATGGATGGAAAGTGAGGAATTTGGTGAAACAGAATTCACTTGCAAGCCATGGAAATTCAATATCAATCTATGCTCTCTCCTTCAATGATCACCAACCTCTGCAATGGATCCACTCTATTCCTTATATAGATGATGTTTGGATGATCTAGAACCCTCTAGATCCTTCCAATGAGAGTTTCCACTTCTCATGTCATGAGATTTTCAATCACATCTCATGATATGCATAATTCTGTTTTGCAGCTTGAAACCAACCTCAATCTCTTTCAATTTCTCCCCTAGTGACATTTTGAAAGTGATTAGCTTGCCAAGGGCCTTGCTCATGCCTTGATTTTATGTTTTGCACATGTTACTTAATATGCAAGTAATCACTTTTCAAAGCAAGTCCACAAATTGAATCTCAACTCAAAAATGTGGCTAAACCAATGTTCTTAAAATGTTTTCTAGAGTCAAAATGATATATTACATGTCATGGTTTGGATGTGTAGGTTGAAATTTTCAATTTCCAACTTTGATTCATTTAACTTATACCCTTATTTTAGGTCATTTTTGCAACTTTGAGCTACAAGCCTTTCCAACATCTCATGAACTCCTTACTAGCCTTCAAACATCATTTTGAACAAGTTTTATGTTGAAGATGTTTCCATTTGAAGCTTGGAAATAGGAGTTATGGCCTTATGCTTGAAATGACCTGTAATCTCCAAATGACAAAAATGCCCTTGACTTGTCAAAGCCATAACTTGAGTTATACAAATCCTATCAAGGACTTCTAGTACTCTCTAGAAATCTAAGAAGATAAGGAACAACATTCATGTTTACCAAAAGTTCATAGGAGTCATCCTTCTTGGGCAAACGTTTGAGGCAAGTTGGGTGACTTTCAAGGCCCCAGATTCACATACCTCAGATGACCTATAACTTGTCAAAGTCATAACTTGAGCTCTACAAATCCTATCAAGGACTTATAGTACTTAAATTAAAGCTAAGAACAAGATCTACAACATTCATGTTGGGGGTAAGATGAGATGACAATCACATCTTGAGCTAAACCGCCTTGAAGATAGGGGTCAAACTAGGGGATTTTACACTGTCAAGCCTTAGAAACCCTAGCTTGAAACTTCTCAAACTCTTCAATCATGGTGAGTTAACATTGGAATCATCCTTATAACATATCAATGCATCAATCCATGATCACATGGCCCTTGAATTAGGTCTCAACCTTGTTCAAATCATCAGTTGACCTAGGGTTGACCCAGTCAAACCCTAATTACACCACTCATGGATGAGTCTCCTTAATCTTGCACAATGACCTATCTAGGCCTCAAAGTGGTATTCAACACTTCTCATAAGCTCTCTCAAGACCTCAAGTCCACATTCTTGGCTTCAGAATCATCTGAGGTCTTCCCACAACTCTCAAGTTAGGAGGCATACACACTTGGCTTCAACCACTCTCTCTGAGGATCTTCTGACTTCTCTGACAAAGATATCAACCCTTGAACACTTGAATAACCTTCTTAGCTAGCTTCATAGTCTTGCATAACCCTTGATTGGTAATCATACCTCTTGATCTCCTGCACACATGTCTATGAAATGCAAATGATAATGCTAATGTGAATGAAATGAAACATAAGCTAGGTAAAGAAAAGTTGGTCAATCTTGATGTATGTACCGTCGTACGATAACCTAGCAGTGCAAACGACAGCATCTCGTGCCAATCCTTATAGGTCACAACCATCTTCTGAACAATCTTCTTGATGTTCTTATTGGCCACTTCAACGGCGCCATTCATCTTCGGCGGGTAAGGAGATGAGTTGTGGTGTTCAATCTTGAAACTCTGGCACAGCTCCTTCATCATCTTGTTATTCAGATTCGAACCATTATCAGTAATGATCCGCTCAGGAATTCCGTAACGACAGATGATGTCCCTCTTTATGAATTTAGCCACCACCTGCTTGGTCACATTAGCATATGAGGCTGCCTCCACCCATTTGGTGAAGTAGTCGATAGCTACTAGAATGAAGCGATGACCGTTAGACGCAGTGGGCTCGATCTTTCCTATCATGTCGATGCCCCACATGGAGAACGGCCACGGGGAGGACATGACATTTAACGGACACGGCGACACATGAACTTTATCAGCATAAATCTGGCATTTATGACACCTCTTCGCGAATTTAAAGCAATCTGATTCCATCGTCAGCCAGTAGTATCCTGCTCTCAGGATCTTTCTTGTCATAGCATGCCCGCCGGCATGCGTACCAAATGTGCCTTCATGGACTTCTTCCATGAGCATACTCGCCTCTTTCTCATCTACACATTTGAGTAGCACGAGATCGTGGTTTCTCTTGTACAAAACTCCATCAGGATTGAGATAAAAATTCCCAGACAGCCTCCTCAGAGTCT
Source organism: Lathyrus sativus (assembly GCA_963859935.3). Lineage (NCBI taxonomy): Eukaryota > Viridiplantae > Streptophyta > Magnoliopsida > Fabales > Fabaceae > Lathyrus > Lathyrus sativus. Next base: position 439,001,940 of record OZ012741.1, on the reverse strand, counting down.
TCTTATCCTGGGTTGACGCACCCGCCGGATACTCCTTAGTCATAAGGAAGGTCTGGATGTCATGGAACCATGGCTTGCCGTCGGCGGCTTCCTCGATTGCAAAGACAAAGCAGGTCTATCAAGACGAGAAAGGACAATTCTTGGAGCTTCCTTCCAAAAATTGACTTTATACATCGAAGCCAACGTGGCTAAGGCATCAGCCATCTGATTTTCTGCTCTGGGCACATGATGGAGTTCCACTCGATCAAAGAACAGAAGTAGCCTTCTGGCATAGTTCATGTACAGCACCAAATTCGATTGACGAGTCTCCCACTCCCCTTTAATCTGGTTAATCACAAGTGTCGAGTCACCATATACATCTAGGTTCTTGATTCTCAAATCAATTGCTTCTTCTAGACCCATGATGCATGCTTCGTACTCCGCTTCATTATTGGTGACTGGTGTCGCTACTGTGAAAAACGACGCCGGCTGACAGAAGAGTCGCCACCATGTGTTATTTATCCCAACGGAGGGAAAGGAAACGCTCGAAGTAAACCTCGCAAAAAACGGGAAAAGGTATGGTCGTCGCAACCAAAACCTGGAATCGGGAGTCGGTTACGCAAGGGGAAGGTATTAGCACCCCTCACGTCCGTCGTACTCGACGGGATCCACGCTTGCTTGGGTTGTCTAAAGGATGCAAAACAATCTATCTACGGCTGCTAAATCTAAACGGAAGGGAATTGACTCGATAGAGCGTTGCACTCTACGCCTATGTATTCTCAAGAGAGAAAGTCAGATTCAACGTAGTTCGGGACTACGGGGAAATTGGCTCGCCAAGACCTCGCGTCTTGTGCCTACGTACTTCCATACTGCATGGAAGATCAGAGCTTACGTAGTTCAGGCTAACTACGGCTAGGCTGGGTGTTCTCACACAGCAGTGAGAAATCAATCTGGTTTTAAAGGTACGGGGACCTATGGGAACTACGGTCTGGTCTCAAATGCACTCGGGCAAGAGAAAAGGGTAACATCAGTCGTCAGCGGGAAAGTCTCGATCGCATAGCAGTGAGAGAACAAAAGGTTAGTTGTTAGTGTGCTCGCTAGGATATCGCATCCTATGCCTACATATTCTCGTCTGGTACGAGAAATCAGAGCAGCTGTAGTTCGGCTACTTCGGGACCACAGCTCAAATCTCGTTTTATTGATATTCTGAAAAATGGTTACAATGACTGGATACGGAAAATAAACTCCTAAAAACTCTATCTTATCCTATCCACCTATAATGGAAAATCAAATGGAAAATAGTCCCCTAACAAGTGGACCTTTGAAAAACTATCTCTAAAATGTAAAAAAGTCCCCTAACAAATGGACATTTAAAACTATCCCTAAAAAGGTAAAAAGTCCCCTAACAAATGGACATTTAAAACTACCCCTAAAATAAACTTCATGGAAAATTATCCTAAAAGAATTGAAGTGAAGTTGAATATTTTTATCTTCTTTTTCTCGATATTTCTTTTCTCTTTTCTTTTTCAAAATACTTTTCTATATTTTTTCTATATTTTTTCACTATTTTTTCACTATCTTTTTCCTTTTATTTCTTTTTCAATATTTCCTTTTCTTTTCTCCTCAATATTATTTTCTCTTTTCTTTTCAAAATATTTTTCTATATTTTTTCCCTTCTCTTCTTCTCATTTTTTTCATCTAAAAAATAAGAAAATATTACAAAAGAAAAAAAATAAAAGAACTACAAAGGGGAGAGGGGTACAGTTGTTAGTAAAGAAAAATAAAACAGAAATAACATGGGCCCAGCCCAAATAGCACTGAAACGGGGAGGGGGTGTTGCAAGGAAAACGCAGGGTGTAGTTAGCAACAGGGCCCAGCCCAGCTAACAACAAAAAACGGGCGTATTGGCAAAAATGAGGGGGTGTGTATGGACGAAACCCCATGGGCCCAGCCCAATCCAATCCACAGACCATCTCCCTTCTCCTTTTCCTCCTTCCACCTCTGAAAACCCTAGCTTCCTCTTTCTACTGTTCACGTCCAAACGGCGCCGCTTCAAACTCCCACTTAGACTCTCTCGTATCTCTCAATCCCTGAACCTTGTTCAATCTTCAATCTTTCTCAGCCTCACTCTCCTTCAACTCTCGTTCTCAATCTCACAAAAAACGCCAACGAAATAACAACAACAACTCCATCGATCTAACATATGGATACGCACACTAAACCATGGCTCGAAGATCTCGGCGTAAGTTCTTGAAGATGTATGTGGAAGAAAATTCTTGAAGATTTGTCGAACGAAGACGAGGACGATCTTGAAGGACCTGTTGAAGGTTTGAAGATTGTTGTTGATTTGCGATGAAAGCGTTCTTCGCGTTTCTGGAAATTTTCTGGTGATGTTGAAGCTTGGTGAAGAACCTTGTTGAGCCTTCTGAAGATCTTGTTGAGGCGTCGTGAAGGCTCTGGGAAGATTTGTTGTAGCTGAAGCTTAGATCGTGAGATGTGAGAATCTTGTTCGTGGTTTGAAGACGCGATAAAGAGTCTTGACGATAAATCTGGAGAATTCGTCCTCTGATGATCCTTGGATGAATGTTCATCATCTCAGATGAACTTCTGGGAACCTGGACGGTTGAAGATCATCATGAACATGATGAAGGTTGTTACGAACCTTGAAGAACACGATGAATCTGAAGATTTGATGAACGCTTTTGAAGATTCTAGATGAAGATCTAGAGATCTGGATGAAGCTTGATGCTGAATCTGATGAGGATTGAAGATTCTGGGATTATTGAAGGATGATGGTGATGAAGATCGAACGGGGGAGATGAAGACATGAAGAATTCTGGAAATTGGATGAGTTTCGTATGAATTTTCCGGTGACTGTTGTGGTGGTCGGAGACAGTTGGAAGATTGTTAGGGTTGCCGGCGATTGGAGGTTACGGTGGCCGGAGGGATTTAGGTGCAGTGGTTGCATGGCCGCCGGCCATGCAACCGGCGAGGCTCAGGTAGCGCCAAGTGTCTGTGGTGAGCGCTGCATGCTTTCCGCGTGTTATGGGAGAGAGGTAGTGGGGTTACACGTGGGAGATTTCTGAGTGAAGTGAAAATGAGGTGGATCCTTTCTCAGTTGCACGCGTGGATCATTATATAGCTGACAAGTGTCACTTCCTTGGACCAAAATGAACAAAAAAGACTGAAAGGAATATTGGGCCTCCAACCTGCACTGGGCCCAACGAAAATGATGGACAAAAAACCAAAACTCTGAATGCAAATCAAAAGATTAACCCAAATTAAAACTAATTAAAACTTTAAACCTAATTAACTAATTAACTAATGGTTAAACCTAATTAATTCTAAAAACTATTAACTAATAAAAATAAAAACTCTAAACATCTCTATTTAAAATTCTATTAAATTCCTATTAAATCTCTAATATAATCTATACTATTATTCTATAATATCTATTAAAATTCTATTTAAAACTAATAAAAGAAAAATCTATTATATTCTAATAAAACTATTAAAAAAAACTATTAAAACCTATTAAAAACTCTATAAAATTCTAAAAATGATTTAATATCTAAAAAGAAAAGTTTTATTCTAAAATCTATTTAAAAACAATTTAAATTCTAAAAAAAAAAGTTATAAACGTAGTTTTCTCCATGTCCTCCGGCGCCATCTTGATCTGATTGTACCCGGAGAAGCCATCCATGAACGAAAATATGGAGAACTGAGTTGTATTGTCGACCAACACGTCAATATGAGGCAGCGGGAAATCATCTTTAGGGCTCGCCCTATTCAAATCCCGATAATCGACGCACATGCGTACCTTACCGTCCTTCTTCGGTACAGGCACTATTTTGGCGACCCACGGAGGGTAAGTAGTGACCGCTAAGAAGCCAGCATCAAGCTGTTTTTTCACTTCTTCTTTGATCTTAACGGCCATATCTGGTCGGGTTCTTCTAAGCTTCTGCTTAACGGGAGGACAATCTTCTCGCAGCGGCAAGTGGTGGACCACGATGTCAGTGTCAAGTCCGGGCATATCTTCGTATGACCAAGCAAAGATGTCACTATACTCTCTTAGCATCTCGACCAATCTCTGCTTGACATCACTCTGCAACGCAACCCCTATCCTGACATTCCTGACTAGTTCTTCAGAACCCAAATTCACAATCTCGATCTCCTCTTCATGAGGCAGAATAACTTTCTCTTCTTGTTTCAACAAGCGGGCCAACTCTTCAGGAAGGTCTTCGTCTTCATCAATCTCTTCTTCGGCTTGATATATCGGGCAATCGAAGTCGAAGTGAGTCGTAGAAGGTCCAGAGTCGATGTCATCTGTTATGTGGATCCTGCAATAACAAGGGTTAAGCTTAAAACAAGGATATGCAGGTTAGCACAAACCTCATTGCCATTTTATTGTTTTTCAAAACAAATATAAAACAGGAATAACAGAGATCACAATATTTGAACACGAAGAAAAACGCCTTTTGATTTATTGATAAAATGCATGTACATAATCAAACAAGGCCCTGACAATAAAACCATTATGCCCCGGGTAGGACATAAGGTTGTACAATGATTGGAAAAAGTAAATCATTACTCTTCGCTTGTCATCTAGATGATATCCTTGACGGACCAATTGTTGAGGCTCTCGCCTGGCTTGCTTGGCTGGATCCAAGAGTCTAGGTCACAGTCGCTATCTCTGCTGTCTTTAGACACCGCGTTGACGCTTTCAAATATCACCCCACCACTGGTAAACTGGATCGGCCCTTTACCTCGCGACGCACTGCTAGAAGAGGAGGCTTCAGCTCCAGGAGCATATCCCAACCCAAACTTGTCTTGCTTGTTAGGTATCTCCAAAATTCGCCCCCAGCCTGGGGCAGATCCGGCTTGGATAACAGCCCGGGCTTCCTTGAAGGAAGAAAGAGTCATCTCTGGCTTTTCAGTGACTACAGGAGCTACGTCCTTGACTTTAACAGCTTCGAACGCTTGACATAGAGTTTCGTGGATTTCCCCATCCATCTCGACATACTTGAAGGACGACAAAGGGATCACCATTATGTCTTCCTTGCCACATACAGTCACGATGCTACCTCCGACGGCATACTTGAGCTTCTGGTGCAACGTGGAGGTCACGATACCCGCAAAATGGATCCATGGCCGGCCCAAGAGACAGCTGTAGGCAGGCATGATGTCCAAAATGTAAAAGATTGCGTCGAACGTTTTCGGCCCGACTTGGATTGGCAGGGTCACCTCCCCGAAAACATGGCGTTTGGTTCCATCGAACGCTTTCACAACCAGATCACTGGGTGTGCAAATCACTCCACGAGTATCCAACTTCATTAATGCCTTCTTCGGAAGAACATTGAGGGACGACCCCGTGTCCACCAACACGTGAGACATAATCGTTCCCCTACACTCTATCGAGATGTGCAGGGCGTTATTGTGGTTTCTCCCTTTCGGCGTCAGCTCTAGGTCAGTGAACCCTAGCCCATTTCCAGCATTCGTGGGCTACGACCTCTTCCAGCTGGTTTACCGATATTTCCTGCGGTACATACGCGGCATTCAACACCTTCAGCAACGCGTTGCGGTATGCTTCAGAACACAACAACAAGTTCAGGATGGAAATCTTCGAGGGTGTCTGATGGAGGTGATCCACGATCTTGTAGTCACTCTTTTTAATCAACCTCATAAATTCCTCGGCGTCTTTAACGAGTAAGTCTTTTTCTACCCCACGAGGGATCTCTTCGACGACTTTACTCTTCCCTTTATCAGTTGCATCGGCTCTGTCCGCTTTATCTGCCACGACCTCTGGTGGTGCAAACACCCTCCCGCTGCGAGTAATACCACTGATTCCCGCAAGGTTCTCCACAGACGACCCAAACGGTTCTAGCTCCAACTTCTGTCCGTTGCAGTAGACTTCAGCCCCATAATGCCATGGGACAGCATTAGTGCTTTCGAACGGTATTGGCCCAGCTTTGGTGATAGTAATCGTAGGCGGCCGGGGTGCCGAAATAGTTATCGTCTGGCGAGGGATGGTGATGGTGGCGACCTCATCATCTTGCTTCAGCACTACCTCTCCCGATCCGCTTTCGGCCCTCCGGATAAACTGTAAAATCCCTTCAGTCATCAGACTTTGAATTCCCTCTATCAGCTGTTCACATCCATCAGGACTAGTAGCACAACCCATACACAGCTCTCCGCAACCTGGAAAGAAACCTCTTTTCATCAACTTAGCTTTAACGAAGCTAAGCGGTGTCTTCAGATCTCTGACGTCAGTCAACAAATCCAAACTCTTGTCTTCGATAATGGCGTTTACTCCACCTCCCCTATGATTCGGCATCAGGTTCTTCGTGACATTTGGCACATTATCTGAGAAGTTGATGATCTTAGCGTCCACCATGTCCTGCACCTTGTGCTTGAAGGCTTTGCAATTCTCTACTGTGTGGCCTGGTGCCCCTGAGTGAAACTCACAAGTTGCATTCGCGTCATAACCTGGCGGAGGTGCCCCTGTCAAGGGAGCCAGGGTTCTCTTCTGGATCAACTGTAGCTGAAGCAAAGTCTGCAATAGTTGCGCATACGACATGGACGGTGTCTCGAGGTGACGGCTCGACAGAGGTGCCCGATTCTGATACTTTATGTACCCTTGTTGATTCGGTTGTTGCTACTGTGGCTGTTGAACTGTCGGGATAGTTATGCTGGCCACCTGTTGGTGAGGGCCTTTACCCTTCCTTCGAGCGTTGGTCACAGCGCTCGTTTCTCCTTCCCGTCTTTTGCCGCCTTACGGTTTCTTTCCGCCTCCTCCAGCTGAGGACGAATCACCTTGAATTTTCCCGAGTTTGATCCCATTTTCAATGTGCTCACCCGTGATAATGAGATCTGAGAAGGTTCTGGACATACCGCTGACCAATTTCTCATAATAAACCCCTGGGAGGGTGGTTACGAACATCTGCACCAGCTCACGTTCAACCATCGGCGGTTGAACCCTGGCTGCCAACTCACGCCATCGCTGGGCGTATTCCTTAAACCCTTCATTGTTCCTTTGCGACAGATTCTGCAGCTAGACTCGGTTCAGGGCCTTGTCACTGATGTATTGGTAGTGGTGCACGAATGCTTCAGCAAGGTCCTTCCACGTGCACACACTGGTAGGTTCCAGACTCATGTACCATTCGAGGGAGGGTCCGGACAGACTGTCCTGAAAGAAGTGCATCAGCAACTTCTCGTCCTCAAAATGAGCAGACATTTTCCTGTAATACGATCTTAGATGGACGCGGGGGCAAGTGGTGCCCTTGTACTTTTCAAAGTCAGGTACCTTGAACTTGGGAGGCACCTTGAAATCAGCAATCAGTCCTAACTTGGACATATCAACGCCCAGGGTGTTCTGGTTCTCGATATTTCTCATCTTATCCTCGAGTGCCTTGAACCTTAGACGTGCTTCAGCAGTCAGCTCCCCTTCAGCACCTCTCTGAGAGAATAAATCGTCCTGGCGGTCTTCTAACCACGGCTGAGGCCCGAACAGATTCCTAACACCTGCATTGCCGTTGCCAAGCCCAACATTGACATTAGCTTCAAGACTCCCATTACCGACGCCCGTCGTATTACCGTTGAGTCCCATGTTAGCTATCACGTTGCCGTTGGCATTGCCATTCCCCCCGGTCACGGGGACGCCATTCTGAGGAGTTTCAACTGGTGGAGGAGTAGGCACGGTCCCACCATGGAGTACGCCATTGCTATCGACCCTTGAAATCAGAGGCTGAACCAAGGTTCTGAGCTGATCCTGGCCATTGGCGACCGCTTGCATGAGCTCCATGAAGCGGTCCATTCTTTCGCGGAGTTCCTAAACATCAGTTTGCACTTGCTCCATGATTCTGATTTGATTTGCTCTGGTCGGATAGCGGTGGATAGGTCTCTGATCAATCCTAGACCAACCTGAAACAACCTGAAAACACAAAAAGGTTAGGAAAAAAACGACAAAGTGCTCGTTATGCAAATGCTTCATGCAAATGCAAACGTGTGTCTGTGCATTAGAGATATTTCCCCCGATCCTAGTGCCTGAGTGCCAGTACTGATAATAAGAAGTTCGAGTCCAGTCATGGAAATAACAATCTCATATATACAGAAAGCCCATCAAGGCAGTACACGACATCAGTGAGTACAAGCAGAATCAATAGCGTGACCTCAGCCAACAAGCCTGGTGATGGTCAGCCTACAACAACGATCAAAACAAAAGGAATACAAATAGTCAAGCACGGCCACGTGCGCGAAACTCTTCTAACAACCCCTTCGTTTCTGGATGATCAGGACGAGTGAGTAACCCTTCGACGAGTAGCTCCCTCTGCATAATGGTGTATTGAAGACCTTCGACCGAGCTTTGTTGAGCTTTGTTTGCGCTCCTTCAGGTTAGCCAGAGCTTTGTTGAGATGGCCTTCAGTGGCATACCTGCGAGCGGTTTCTTCATCAAACCTCTTCTCACTAGCCTTCACCTGGGCTTTCAGCTTGGAAATCTATTGCATCAGCTTATCCTCCCGCTCCTTCCTGTTGGCTAGGGAGGCCTTCCAGTGCTGGTTGAACTTGGATATCCTCCGATATGCTTCGTCCAAGTGCTGCTTCTTCGTAGCCAGTACATCGTTGACAGCTTTGAAGTCTCGACCCATGCGCTCACGCTCAGCTATCTGCTTAGTCAAATCTGTACCTAGCTGGTTCACCAGCTCTGTTTGCCTCTTGAAGGAATGAACGGCTTCGTTTCTCTCGCTTCTGAGCTGGGCCAATTCTTTCTCCAGTTCTTCATTTGCCCTCTTCAATTCATCTCGCTCAGCTAACACCTGATTATGTTGCTGAATGGGCACGGTAGTAGGCTCTCCAATCACTGGAGGGCTTTCTGGCTTGGCAGGAAGAAACAGCATCCTTATAGCATCTGCTCTGGCTTGGATCCAAGTCACATACGGAGGGTAGGCTTGATTATTGCTTCTCCCCAGCAATGGTTTTCCCTTCTTACTGATGCCATTCCAAGCGCGCTGAAGCTTAGACAACATATCCCCTTCTAGAAGACCAGTGAGGTACAGAGATTCCTGTACCTCTTCATCCTTCGACGAGCTCTCAAAGCATACGCGAACTGTCGGACCAGCAAAGACGGATTATAGTTTATGAAGCCCTTCCTGCCTATCAGAGGCACGTTCGGAAACTCGCTGCAGCTGAAGATAATCTCGGTACCCAACCTATCTCTGTCAAACCAGTCAATATCCTCTGCAGATAGACTCATCAAACGCTCGGACCACTCAGCTGTGGCTGCAGACGAAGCAAAGGGACCCCTCTTGGGCAGATGACTATCAAGCCATTTATAAAGCAGGGGTACACAGCATGAGACATTCTTGCCTCTTCTGTTCTCGTTTTTGTAGTGGACGGAATGGTAGACATCTCCTATCAAGGTAGGGATTGGATTCCCTGAAGCAAAGATGCAAAAGGCGTCAACGTCCACAAAGTCGGGCATATTGGGGAGCAGAATGATGCCATATATGCACAGGGCGAGAATGGCGTTGAACACGACCCAACATCCGTCTTTGGCGCACTGCTGAGCCTTTCCCACTAAGAACTTCAAGGAGAAACCAGGACCCTTGTTCCAACTAGACAATACCAACTCGGAGGCATCCAGATGAAGTGAAGGAGCTAGACTAGCCAGGTCAGGCTCAACATCCATATGAACAAAAGGCATCTGCCTCTTGATAGGCACACCCAACAAATCAACATATTCCTCTAACGTAGGTGCGAGAACAAAATTCTGGAAAGTAAAGCATCTCAACGGAGGATCGTAGAACTGCAGCAGAGCGTGCAACCCATTCAACTCGAACGCAGAAGGTTTACGAACCAAACTGAGCAATTTGCCGTAAGATTTTCTGAACTCATCTCTCACAGAATCATCTGCTAAAGCAATCAAACCAGTCAGCTGAACCACATCAGGGGCAGGGAGCTTGTAAGCCACAGTCTTCCTCAGAGAACCCATAACAATACAATATGAGGCAAGAAATCCTGGACCAGGGAAAATGGTACCTGCAACACAGACACACGTTAATGAAATGCAAATGAGTATGCAAAGCAACGTAAAATGCAATCATGCAGCAGGAGATCAAGGCAACTGTGCTGCGGAGATTCTGTATCAACAAAACCACGATGCTGCTCTGTCAAGAACAACCATAGATCTGCTGATGAGATCCTCAGACCCCAATCATAAATCTGCTCTGTCAAGAACACACACACGTAGGACCATAAATCTGCTTTGTCAAGAACAAGCATCTGATAATAAGGGCCTCTGATACAGGACCAAAAATCTGCTCTGTCAAGAACACACATCTGATGATAAGGACCTTCGATACATGACCAAAACTCTGCTCTGTCAAGAACAACCATACATCTGCTGATGAGATCCTCAGACCCCAATCATAAATCTGCTATGTCAAGAACATACATATATATCTCTGAATATAAGGTCCTCTGATATAGGACCAAAGCTCTGCTCTGTCAAGAACAATCATATATCTGATGATGAGAACCTCCGGTATCAACAAAATTTATTCACTGTCAAGAAAACCAGGTAATCTGAAGGTCAAAGTTTCCTGCAATAAACCCAACCCTGCTCACAGGTATGGACCTAAACTGACTCAAGTTCGGCATCCTATGCGGTGATCAGCGTCACAGACATTCAAGAGGGGTGATACGATACCCAGAAGGTGTGGCATCACCAGCTCATGAAGCGGCCTCACTCGGCTGAATCACAAATGATCGGTCCCCAGAGTCGACAATCCTCCAAACCAACAACCCCCTCAACCCAAAGGGTTGAAAAAGAAGTCAACCGAGAGAACCTCGTCTGAGCGTGGATTTCATGAGACACTAGTGCCTGCCAAGCAAGCACACGCCCATTAATTTCCACAACTAATGCTATGTTCACTCAAGCCTGGGTCTGGATTCTCACTCATCAGAATGCCCCTCCCACAACAGCACAGATAGTCATATCATACTGGAAATAAAGTGCGGGAAATAAAAATGCGATAAATAAACACAACCTAACAAGTAATCATACAAGCGCTAGGATTGACTCTCGCAGGGGACGTCGGATCCCCAAACTGACTCGCATACGGGACGTTGGATCCCAGGAAACTATCAAGTCCCCAGCAGAGTCGCCAGCTGTCGCTTCCGCGAAAATAAGGTGTCAGCAAAACAGAAGAGTCGCCACCTTTCGTTATTTATCCCTCAGAACGGGAAAGGGAACGATCGGAAAAACCTGACGAAAAGGTATAAGACAAGGTCATTGCAACCGTTGTCTGGGTTCGGGAGTCGGTTACGCAAGGGGAAGGTATTAGCACCCCTCACGTCCGTCGTACTCGACGGGATCCACGCTTGTTGTGTTTACTGGATGAGTTGGTTTATCTATCTACCTATCAAGGCTGGTTTAAAAGAAAAGAAAAATGACTCGGCAAAGCGTCGCACTTTATGCCTACGTATTCTCATCAGAGAATGAGAAATCAGAGTCAACGTAGTTCGACCTACTACGGGTTACGGGGAAGGTGGCTCGCCAATACGTAAGTATTGTGCCTACGTACTCTCAACAGGCTTGAGAGATCAGAGCTTACGTAGTTCGGGCTACTACAAATTACGGGGGTTCAGATTCATCTGTTTTATCGAGTAGGGTTAAACAGCAGTTCCAGCAGTTAGGGACAACGCCTGTCTGCGGTGGCGCTGAAGTTTAACGACACTCTTTTCTTCAGAAAAGCTTCCTTTGAATTACGGGCCCACGGGGCAAAAAGGTCTGAAGTTGTTTTCTGTCTTTTACGAAAGAACTGTTTTTTATTGTGTTTGTAATTTCAATCGCACTAAATACTATGACCTGAGAATGAATGTGTCGCATGTCACCCAAAGGGTGCCATACTAAACATCCAGACTGTTGAAAAGAAGCTCTTCAACAATCCTTTCTCAGATAGCTTAAGGCTCGTAACGTACGATAGAAATCATTCATGATTACTGTATCTTAAGTCGTTTGAGATGAGAAGAGAACAAGCTCAACTACGGGAAGACTATCAAGTCCTACTGTTGTCATGCCAAGGATTCATCCTATGGTTGAGGTTTGAACAGGTAACTCCTAGAAGTTATCATGCATAGGTTTCAACCTAAAGTTCTATCATCACTTCCTTATCAAAGGATGTGAGATTCCTAAGGGATCATGTCAATGATAAACAGAAACAGATAAAGCCTCAGCTTAAACAGTAAACAAATATACAGTAAACGACTGTAAAATGCATGCAATGCAAGTGAGGGAGGAAATGTGTGTGGGGCAGCAGCCTCCACAAGCTCATCTCAACCTCAAGCCAGATATGAATGACTGCAATCATACAGAGGAAATAAAAACATGCTATCAAGCAAAATACAGGAGACTGTAATCATACAGAAGAAAATAAAATGCTGTCAAGCAAAATAGACCACATGGGCAAGGGAGCTGGGCTCTACCGAATACCCGCAAGCAAAGCCATACAGTAACAATACAAGCAGAGGGAGCAACTCAACCTCTAGTGCAATCATGCTCCTAGATTAAAGTCAGTCTATATATGGACTTATTCTAATGCATCAAGCAAGACAAACAAGGCACATCAATACAGCAAAGAAAACAGACAAGAAAGCAGATCAACAACTCCCTCTCTCCATTCCAAGCTTCAGCTCTTCTAACAGCAATCCAGTCTTCAGACTTCAACCACCCTTCATGGCTATCATCTTTCATGACAAGTATCAACTTGCTTCTCCAGGTTTCAACCCATCAACATAAGTGTCAACTTAATCTCTCTTCTCCAAGCTTCGGCTCTTCAGTCAATTCCACCTTCAGGCTTCACTCCCAACTACAAGTATCAACTTGATTCCTTCAGGCTCTCCAAGCCTCAATGTAAGTGTCAACTTATCTTTTATTCCTTAAGCCTCAGCTTCTCACTCAATCTCAATTGAATCCTCTTCATAAGTACCAACTCAGTCTTCAAGCTTCAGCTCTCTTTGCTTTACCAGTATCAACTTGGTCTTCTCTCTTCATCTACAAGCTTCAGCTTCTCAGAGTAATCTACAATCATTTAGAAGTGTCAACTTCATCCTTCAATCTTTAAGCCTCAGCTCCTCATTCAATCTTCATTGGATCTTCAAGTATCAACTTGCTCTTCTTGCTCTTCCAGCTTCAGCTGCAATGGCAATGTTCAAGGAATCATCCTCTCCCACACTCTTCAATGAAGTCCTCATCTTCAAACTCAAGCCCAACATCTTTCAAGATACTCAAACCATAAGATAATTGATTCAACAGGATGAGTGGAAATAATAAACAGCTTACTGACAACCAAAGGAAGCCTGTAAGGGTTCATCATTATGAGAGACTGGTTCCCTCAAAGTTCTACTTCCCAGATAAAGCCACTCATCCTTCCAAAGGAGGGATGTGAATATCTGAGAAGGACTTTTATTCATTAGGAGGAATGGAAGCACAAGATGCTTTCCATATTTGTGAAAGAAATCATTCTAATTCTAGGGCTCTCCCTATGGCTCCTATCTCCTAAATCTTCATCAGACACCTTCAGGCCCAAGCAAATCCAAAGCTCCAAGCAACTTCAAGCAAATTCAAGCATCCTCACCTTGTCTTCAACTTGTCTTCAATCTCAACCAAAGGCAAACCGAGCACAAACCCTAATCTAAGGGGACTAAGGAAGTTAAACTAGTTGAATTAGTAAGTTAGGATCACCTAAAACCTAGTACTAAAGTTAGTCCTAACTAAAATACTAAAATCAATTGTAAAATCCTACAAAAATATCTATAGGAACCTAGGTCAATCATGACTCTACCATATTAATTTCAAAGATCAAACCATCAAATTAGACCTAGAAATAAATTCTATATTACAAGGTATCAAACCTAAACCCTAAAAGGAAGCATCTAAATATCAATCTACAAAGCACACCTATTTTCATCAAAAAAATGTGAGAAAAATTCTATGGGATCATACATGCCTATCCTAATTACAAACAAAAAATTAGGATCAAAATCATCACCATGAGATCATACAAAATTCCACAAAAATATGCATGAAACATAACCATTTTAATATCAATTAAAATGTAAAATTCCGATTAAATCAGAAAATACATGAAATGAAAATATTTTTTCTCTAAAGAATACTAGACTCAATCATGAGTAAAATGCAAAAAGAATGGGTTTAATTGGATTAATTTTCAATTTATTATGAATTTTTCAAGAACCATGAATAAAATGAAAAAATGAAAGAAAATCCAATTAAAAGAATAAGCGCACGGTGTAAATAGTAAACAGAATCAGTACAAACTTTGGGTTGGGCCATCAGGGGTGTGTGAATATCATTTAACTCACTAAGCCCAAAACCAGCTGCTAAATGAAACGCAGCGTTTCATATATTCAGATCCTTCACAACTGAACTTTAAAACGTGGCCATTGGATCATGCTCCCAGTCCAAGTCAAACCCTCATCCAATGGTGCAAACATCATCTTCAACCTTTTGAACTTCTGAGCTTCACGCCCAGCTCCGGCCACCACCGGTGGAGCTCCGGTCACCATCCCCAACCCTAGTTCTCTCTACAAGCCTCCATTGCAAGTGGTCAAAACATGAAACTCGTCCCAAATCTTGCCACGAATTCAACCATACCCTTAGTTTCCTCTGAAACCTCAAGATTCACCATATCTAGTTCTCAACCGAAAATGGTAATTCTCCTATTTTGTCTCTAATGCTCCAATTAACTATCTGAAATCCATCCTACACCATTCTACAATAAATCTAAAACCTTAATTCAACCTAATTCTACCTAAATCATGCTAGGGGAAGAAAGTTACCAACCTGAAAATCTTGGATGAACAGATGCACTAAACCTCCAATTCAAGCTATACAATCTTGCAGACACGATCAATGAACCTCCTCCTTGCTTCTATATGCAAAAGAACCAGTTGAAAGTGCTTGAATCTTGAAACCCGATAGTGAGTTGCAGGTGGAAAAATTCACTTGCTCGTACACGATTTAGCCACCAATTCTTCTTGATAATGATCTGGAATCACTCCTTGACATTCATGGAAGAAGTTTCAATCAAGAAAATGGATGGAAAGTTAGGAATTTGGTGAAACAGAATTCACTTGCAAGCCATGGAAATTCAATCTCAATCTATGCTCTCTATTCCTTATATAGATGATGTTTGGATGATCTAGAACCCTCTAGATCCTTCCAATGAGAGTTTCCACTTCTCATGTCATGAGATTTTCAATCACATCTCATGATATGCATAATTTTGTTTTGCAGCTTGAAACCAACCTCAATCTCTTTCAATTTCTCCCCTAGTGACATTTTGAAAGTGATTAGCTTGCCAAGGGCCTTGCTCATGCCTTGATTTTATGTTTTGCACATGTTACTTAATATGCAAGTAATCACTTTTCAAAGCAAGTCCACAAATTGAATCTCAACTCAAAAATGTGGCTAAACCAATGTTCTTAAAATGTTTTCTAGAGTCAAAATGATATATTATATGCCATGGTTTGGATGTGTAGGTTGAAAATTTCAATATCCAACTTTGATTCATTTAACTTATACCCTTATTTTAGGTCATTTTTGCAACTTTGAGCTACAAGCCTTTCCAACATCTCATGACCTCCTTACTAGACTTAAAACATCATTTTGAACAAGTTTTATGTTGAATATATTTCCATTTGAAGCTTGGAAACATGAGTTATGGCCTTATGCTTGAAATGACCTGTAATCTCCAAATGACAAAAATGCCCTTGACTTGTCAAAGCCATAACTTGAGTTCTACAAATCCTATCAAGGACTTCTAGTACTCTATAGAAAGCTAAGAAGATAAGGAACAACATTAATGTTGACCAAAAGTTCATAGGAATCATCCTTCTTGGGCAAAAGTTTGAGGCAAGTTGGGTGACTTTCAAGGCCCCAGATTCACATACCTCAGATGACCTGTAACTTGTCAAAGTCATAACTTGAGCTCTACAAATCCTATAAAGGACTTCTAGTACTAAAATGAAATATAAGAACAAGCTCTACAACATTCATGTTGGGGTTAAGATGAGATGACAATCACATCTTGAGCTAAACTGCCTTGAAGATAGGGGTCAAACTAGGGGATTTTACACTGTCAAGCCTTAGAAACCCTAGCTTGAAACTTCTCAAACTCTTCAATCATGGTGAGTTAACCTTGGAATCATCCTTATAACATATTAATGCATCAATCCATGATCACATGGCTCTTGAATTAGGTCTCAACCTTGTTCAAATCATCAGTTGACCTAGGGTTGACCCAGTCAAACCCTAATTACACCACTCATGGCTGGGTCTCCTTAATCTTGCACAATGACCTATCTAGGCCTCAAAGTGGTCTTCAACACTTCTAATGAGCTCTCTCAAGACCTCAAGTCCACATTCTTGTCTTCAGAATCATCTGAGGTCTTCCCACAACTCTCAAGTTAGGAGGCATACACACTTGGCTTCAACCACTCTCTCTGAGGATCTTCTGACTTCTCTGACAAAGAGGATCTTCTGACTTCTCTGACAAAGATATCAACCCTTGAACACTTGAATAACCTTCTTATCTAGCTTCATAGTCTTGCATAACCCTTGATTGGTAATCATACCTCTTGATCTCCTGCACACATGTCTATGAAATGCAAATGATAATGCTAATGTGAATGAAATGAAACATAAGCTAGGTAAAAAAAAGTTGGTCAAATTTTGGGGTGCAACACCTTGGCATCTCGAGATCTCTTTTCCATATTGATCTTCTCCCCTTTGATATAGAATTCTTCTCTTGTAATAATCTCATTTATACTAAATGTTGGCTTTTGTTCTAGGGATTCATTGAACTGCCCAACTTTGAGGCCATGTTGAAATCCCCCCACAAACATCTCCTGGTTCGGATGAGACACCTTAATGGTTTATTTGTTGAACCTCACCAGATACTCTCTGAGAGACTCCGAGTACCCTTGCCAGATGTTGAATAAACTAGTAGTCGACATTTTTCTATGTTTGTTTGTTGAAAAGTGTTGTACCATCTTTTTATTTAGGTCTTGGTAGCTAATGACCGAGAATCTGGGTAATCCCATGTACCACCACAGAGCCCCTTCCTTAAAGGTAACTTCTATGAGTTTGCACTTAAGGGAATCAGAAGCCCCATACTATTTACATCTGATTATAGATTACAATAATATGCTCCTGTGGGTCAGTTTTATCATCAAAAGATACCAATGGTTGTGGTTTGATGTTCTCTAGAACTTTATCACCCCAGATCGCCTTAGACATTGGTTGGGAATCCAGAAGCTCCTCCTCTACATCCCCATCATGTTGACTCTGTGTTTGCAAAATGTGGATGATATTTTGTGATGTTTCATTTTGTCGATATAGAGCATCCACTACTACTAGCAATTGGGTTAAGTCTAGCGGTGGAGGTGGATCACTTCGGATGGGAGATGATCTGAACATTGCACAATTGGGATATTAGCGATTTTAATGATTTTTTTTGTGTGGCTTGGGAAAATTTTACCAAGGCCCCACAGTGGGCACCAAATGTTCATGCTAAAATCACTAAAAGTTCGACTTCCACGATTCTAGTTAGGAAGAATCTCAAATGATTGGTTAAGTGTCTATAAATGTTTTTCTCGGGTAGTATTTACCCCCCTTTTCTCATTTCTTGATGTCTCTTAGATACAAACATTTCTCACCCCCTAACAGTCATGAAGAACACTTTCCTCTTCATTCCTGAATTCAAAGCCTAGAAAACTACTGCCACTTTATCATTTAATTTCACTTCTTAATGGCTTGTAATGCCTATTTCATTATGGTGCCATTATGACTTTTCATTTTCTAAGACCGTTTTCGGATGGTGGCCTTTCATCCGATCATTATCTCGACTTAGCCGAGATCCATACTCGATGATATGAGGCTCTCTACCTCGGCCCATCATGGCCCTCAACCTGGAAATACGACAACTTCGTTAGGTTGGGTTATATCTCAGGTATCTCTTAGGCGAGTCCGTGCTCTAGCTCTGGCTACTACCTAGCTTCCCCCCAAACCATCCTTACGTCATCGCAGACTTCTTCCAATTATATATGCATTCATGCATATTTTCAGAAGCATTAAAACCAAGAAGATACAAGGCATTGCTCATCATCTTCAATCTTTTCCTATGCATACATACAACAATTACACATAATCATTTTTGTTGGGTTCCACCTAGATACAAGATTGATAAGGTCCAATTTAGGATTGTTGTAATCAAATTGGATTGAGAATTCTTTGGGGGTTTAATTGATAAACCCAGTTGGAGTTTTCCCTCAAAGATCAAGGGTGATTTAGGAGTTCTTGCATAAAATTTTACAATGAGGATTTAGCCGAGTGAAAGCTTTAAAAAACGGGGTTATGTCAAAGGAGTTGTGGTTACAAAAGGTTCACATTCAAAATCTTGGGTCACTTGATCTTTCTTAAGATCAAGGGAAGAGAAGAAGGTAGAATCAATATCAAACTTAGGGTTTGGGGGTTTGGATTGTTATTTCTCTCTTGTATACAACATTTGCAAAGGTTAATTGAATATCTTAAGTCCATTTAGAATTAGGGGCAGACGTATCCATAGTGTGAACAATTGTGGATCTGCCTAAACAAATACTTATATTCTCTCTCTCTCTCTCTCTCTCTCTCTCTCTCTCTCTCTCTCTCTCTCTCTCTCTCTCTCTCTCTCTCTCTCCCTCTCTCTCAAATTTATTAATTCAATTTTTATGCAATTTACTACATTGATAATTTTGTTTGTGTTAAAACTTTTGAAACTGTTTCTTAGTAAGATGATTGCAATCTATTCACCCCCTATAAATCGTTACCCTCATCTAAAATGAATAAGATTATGTAAGTCAACTTCCAGGACGTGAAGATTTCAAGAACCCGTTTCATGTGTACAAAATCAAGAAAGCACTCTATGGATTAAAGCAAGCACTAAGGACACGGTAAAATAGGCTAAGCAATTTCCTATGTGAAAGAGACTTTCCAAAAGGAAAGGTGGATATAACACTTTTCATCAAAAGAATTTATGATCTTACGTTATTGGTGAAAATTTATGTATACGAAATCATATTTGGATCAACAAACGAATCCTTATGTGAAGAATTATCAACAATGATACAAGGACAATTTGAGATGTCCGTAATTGGAAAATTGAACTACTTCCTTGGGTTGCAAATCAAGCAAACAAAGAATTGCATATTCAAAAAATCAATCAAAATATTGAAAGAGATTCAAAAAAGATTTAGCATGGATAATTGAAAAGTAATTTCCACTCCAATGAGTTCAAGTACATGTGTATCAAGACGTGTTTAGTACGTCAATAGACATTAAAAAAGGTATGATTATATCATTGTTTTTATCTAACTACTAATCGTCCTAACATAATGTTTAGTGTATGTCTATGTCCTTATTACAGTCATGTCCAAGGGAATCCCATTTCTCTTATGTAAAGAGGATCATGAAGTATTTGAAAGGAACCACAAATGTCGGGTTGTGATATCCAAAAGATAGTATATGTGATTTAGTAGGTTATTCTGAATCGAACTATGCAGGTTGTAAAACACTTGGAAAAAACACAGAAAGATGTCCCATACTTGGTAACGCCCTAGTTTCATAGTCATATAAAAAGCAAACATATGTTACTCTTAGTAACCAAGAAGCATAATACATTGCAGTTGGAAGTTGTTGTGCTCATATACTATGATTAAAGCAACAAATATGTGACTATAGTTTGAATTTAGAATGCATTCCCCTAAAACGTGACAACACAAGTGCCATCAATTTGACAAAGAATCTATCATGCATTTTTGAACTAGACACAAAGACATCCGACATCATTTTCTAAGAGACCACATTTTAAATTAGGTTGAGTATGGATACCATTTATTCGTGACTTGTAGTTTAGTTTCCAGTGTCTAGTTTGGGAATTTTGGTTGTTAGGGATATTTTCAGTTCTTTCTAGGGATCTTAGATTCGTATTTTAGCTTTTTCGTTCTCTTAAGCCTGAGTTTAGAGTTAGGTTTATTAAAATTTTGCATGCAATAGCGTGGACTATCTCGACTATCCGTAATGATAGGCTTTTAACTAATGCATCAACAAATGTGAAATAGGTGGATGATAAGAGGGTCTTTTTGGTCTGATGTTGGTTGTATAGAAAATCACCCTAAACTCTCTCTCTCTCTCTCTCTCTCTCTCTCTCTCTCTCTCTCTCTCCTTCAATGACAGACTTCATAATTCTATCACGTGTCTGAACCAATATCGCATTGAGAGTCAACATGTCCCCCTAGCGTGCAATGATTCTGGTGTAGCATGTGTTTTTCGTCCTACATTGTGAGTTTGGTGTCTGTGTTCTCACTTGGTTCTTCGTCGGGATGTGGCTTGTTCAGTGTGTGGTTGTTTAACTTTTCTTATTTATTTTGACTTGTTTTATGTTCCATTGGGCATGTCTATTTTGCCCACACTTTAGTGAGGGGAATGCTAAGGGTTTAAGCCTGCATCCTATAATGCTTCGTATTATCCCACCCCGTTATTTTTTTCCGAGCTTTTGCGGATGCGAACATGAACATAAATTTTTGCATTTTAAGATTTAAAATATGTTGTGTCCGCGATCAAATAAAAGGTTGTAAGTGCGCGCACACACACACACACACACACACACACACACACACACACACACACACACACACACACACACACACACACACACACACACACACACACACACACACACACACACACACACACACACACACACACACACACACACACACACACACACACACACACACACACACACACACACACACACACACACACACACACACACACACACACACACACACACACACACACACACACACACACACACACACACACACACACACACACACACACACACACACACACACACACACACACACACACACACACACACACACACACACACACACACACACACACACACACACACACACACACACACACACACACACACACACACACACACACACACACACACACACACACACACACACACACACACACACACACACACACACACACACACACACACACACACACACACACACACACACACACACACACACACACACACACACACACACACACACACACACACACACACACACACACACACACACACACACACACACACACACACACACACACACACACACACACACACACACACACACACACACACACACACACACACACACACACACACACACACACACACACACACACACATTTAAATTGATATTCTCCTTTGTGTTAAAACAACACATCTATGAAATTTGTAATTGATGAGCATGGATGTGCTGACTTTTTTACATCAATAAAAAAATATAACAATTTAGTTATAATATTCGAGGCAGCAATTGTAATAATTGTTATACAAGTCTTGGAAGCGTATTAATTGTTAAAATTAAATTAAAATAGAAAATAGAGATGAACATTAACTCTCACAAGGAAAAAAAAATACTAATAATAACTTTTTTTAACCAAAATAAGATTTTATTAATAAAAGTTATACAGAAATAAAAGAGAAACAGATAATAAATTGTGTCTCATGCTCGTAGTTAAGTTAACCTTCAACGAGAGGCATATAATAATCCATCTAATACAACCTGAATTAGATTACAACATTACATTATATAGTTTAGAATATCAAGATTAAAAAGAAGGTAAGAATTCAAAGCCTTGATTTAGAAAAGCTCCAATCACCCATAGCTTTAAATTGGGCAGGTTGATTATTGGCTCTGAGTTTTTTACCTGATTTCAATATAATACACAAATCGATATATCAGAAGACAAATAAAAAAAATAAAATAAAATTAGCATCTACTTTTGTTTTCTAGAGATTTAAAATAGATCCAATGACTAAAAACAAAATTTGAATAAATTATATCTAAAATAATATTTAACGTTATAATTAAATAGTAGATATGATAATTAACTAGAGAAAAAAAAGGATATATATATAGCTTACATTGAATGAAAAAGTAAGTAGAAAATTATCAGAAACAGTGGCCAAATTTGAATTCTGAACATTGAAATCTCTCAATGATTCAAGAGACTTGTACAATGAAGCAGCCACTCTTTCTCCTTTATTGCATACTATTTTGACATAAAACCCTCTTTCATCCACTTGAAACATATCCATCTACAAAAAACCATATTCAAAAAAATTGTTACAAATTAATTACAATATCTTGCATAGTTTAATTAAATAATTTAAACATTTTATAGAGAATAAATACCTGGACAATTTTCTTGCATATTGAACTAGTGTTATCATTGAATTGAATCTTTTTGTGATTTTCAATTGATGCTTGATGAGTTTTGGAGACTGCTAAGGATGCTTCAAGTCCAGAAACCTCAGCCTTAAGCTTCTTGGCTTGTGATTGAAGTTGTTGCATATATGAAACAGCATCTCCAATGATAGAAGCCTTATCCATCTATACATATAATTAAATATAATATCAGTTATATTATATATTAATTATAGTAATAATATGTTTGCATTTTACCAAATATTATTGTAATTCGTAACCATGATCATTGATTTATGATGTAACATAAACAGTCTTCATCTTATAAATCAGTATGTTTCAATTAGGGTTAGGGTTAGACTCAGCGCAAATTTTAAGACAGTACACTTACCTTAGTTATATTGGGAACCAAAGATCGCAATGCGTAAAGCTTATCCTTCATTCGACCTCGCCTCCTCCTCTCAGATTCCAAAGTCTTGGACCTATCAGTTTTCATCCTTGGCTTAGTATCACCACTTGTAGTTGTTGTTGGAGAAGAATAATTATCATCATCATCATCATTATCGTTATCATTATCATTATCATTTTCTTCTCTTATTTCTCCCTTAGCTTCTCCCTCGAAACAAGATAAAGAGCCAAGTGAAGAGGTTGGATCAAAAGGGGTGACAAAACTATTATTAGAGTGATCAAATGTGTTTGTAGGAAACGAAACGAATGAGTTATCAACAAAACTTTGATTCATTATTAGGTCAGAATTGAAGTTACACATAGTAGTATCTTCATTTTCTTCCCCGCGAATCAAGTTGATGAACTGATCAAAGTTTGGATCTTCAATGAAATCGTGTAGCTCAAAGCCATTGTTAATGTGTGCAAGTGTCTCTGGATAAAAATCCATTGCGTGTTTACTTTGGTTGAAAGTTGTAACACATATATATATATAGAACTTGGCATGATGGATAATTAATGGTTAATTACTATTAATTAATAACTAATTACTAATATAATTGTAATCTTAGTGTGAATGGAATAAGAGAGTACTACCTACACCAAATGAGTTCAAGATGAACTTGCTAATTCAAACATATATTATTATATACATGTTTATTTTATTTCTCTGAGCCAAAGAATCTTTTGTCTTTCCAAAAATGTCTATGTTATATATAAAAAATTGGGGGACACACAGTTTTATTGTTTTTGTGTTCTGTAAAAGCACATATAGTTTTACTAGAAACAAATAAATAATGAGAATTGTCTAATGTATTATTATTTTATAATATAACTAACTGCTAAAAAAGATATTAATGCGATTCTGTTTATGTATGTAGTCACAAATTTAATTTTCAGATCATGCTGGTAAGCATTGACGTATATTATTGTTATTATATTGGTGTATGAGTGCAAAAGTGTAGTATTTAATTAAAATACGTGTCGTGCATACAGTGCCTTGATGGTAACTTTGATCAGGAATGTTAACTTGCATTTGCTAATGAGAATATCTACATTAATTGTTTTGATTAATAGACATGGAAATGTTATTAACATATTCATTGTAATTATAATTAGTTTAGTTAGTTAGGATTAACATGGTTAGTTATAGTTTGTTATTTGAGATAAGTTAGTTACTTGATTCTCAAGCTAACCTCCGTGTATAAATACCTCTCATTTTATTTTTAATGTCAATTATTCACATCCAATGCAACTCTCAATGTTTTAATGATATCTATAGTTTTTTTTAAAAGGCAATGGAATAGAAGAAACGAGTATAAAGGGTACTCAATCCTTACAACAAAAAAAAATCAATTATAACAACCTCAAACAATTAACTGGATAGAAAAATCAGTCAAAGAAAGATCCACAATTGATTCTAGATACTAGACCAATCTAACTCCAAGAGAGCCATCCATTTGATGAGTTAAGAAAGTCTGCCATAGAGAAACTAGAATTTCTAAATGTAACATTATTCCTAGCTTTTCATATCAACCAAACAACTGCTGACCATATAGCCAATCCTTCTAAGCTTCCTCCCAACATCTTAAATGATTGACAGCATTCTAAAAAAGAATTAATGATACCAGAATTCAGGTTAACATCAAACCCCACCCAAACACCAATCCCCCTCCATAATTCCGCCACTATGACACAAGACAAGAATAAATGATTGGAATTTTCCTCGCAGCCATTACACAAGACACACAAATCATCTGAAATGACTGAAGCCAGACCACGTTTCATCAATTGATCTTTCATGGCTAAACGATCCAAAAAAAATCTCCAAACAAGAAAATGAATTTTATAGGGTAAATTGACTTTCCACAAAGAGAAAGCAGCCTTCTCGAGCTTGACATCAACTGAACCAAAGGCTTCTTGTTGCATGAAGATATGATATATTGAACTAACAGACAAAATAAAGGATTCAGCAGCCGCCCAACAGAAAGTATCTTCACTATTACTGTCTAGTACTACATTCTGCAGTAAGGAATGCAGAGACTCGCTCTTCGTCGACTCCTCCACTCCACCTGATTCAAACTGTCTGGCCACCTTCCACAACCAACCATCGCTTATCCGACATCTAGCTTCAGCTACACTCGAGCTCTGGTCACAAAAAACGCATAAAGAGTTGGGAAGACCTCCTTTAAAAGCAACATATTAAGCCAAACTAAATTCCAAAGCGGGATATCCTCTGCATTTCCCAGCCTGTAAATAGTGTTAGAAATAAAAGGATCCAAAGACTCAAGGTTTTTGAAACACAACCCCAAAATATCATGCCACCATATCAACCCCGCTCTCCTGTCGTTAAGGAAACCCATCCGGAACGCCTCCCGTGTTAAGTTTGAATTAGAGTATCTAAACTCCAAGAGCTCTCTCCATAGCGCCAACTTGTCTTTAGTAAAACTCCATCTCCATTTGAGCATCAAGGATTTGTTAAAAACTACAACGCCCTTGATTCCCAAACCGCCTTTCTCTTTAGGACGACAAACGGATCTCCAGTTGACCCAGTGAATTCTCTTAATAGATTCTCCTCCTCCCCAAAGAAAATTAGTCTGTATCCTAACAATCTCCTTAAGAACTGAAATCAGAGCCTTGTAGAGTGAATTGGAAAAAACTGGGATAGCATTCAAAACAAAGTTGATGAGTACCAATTTACCTCCAAAAGACAGGTTCCTCCCTCTCCAAGCCGCCAACCTCTTCCTCAAGATCTGTAACACATGAACCCACATCTTCTTTTTCCTAGGACTGTCCCCTACCAAAACTCCTTGAAACTTGAATGTGAATGAACTGATACTGTAGTGAAGGAATGAGGAAGCTGCCTCTAAAAATATAGATTTCAAATTAATCCCACCAATACTACTTTTGAAGAAATTAACCTTAAGACCCGACATCATCTTGAATCCTCTAAGCAGCGCTTTGATGCACCACAGGTTGTCCCAACTTCTGCCCCCAATAATGAGTATCATCTTCAAATTGCACAATACTAAAGAAGAGTAAGTCATTCATCTTAAATCCTTTGAACTTATATGACTCGACCGCTATATTAATCAACTTAGTGAGCCCTCCCATGACCAATAAAAATAGAAAAAGAGAAAGTGGGTCTCCTTGATGGAAACCTATACCCACCAAAAAATCCTTAGTGGCCTTGCTGTTAACCAAGATAGACGTCGATCCATTAAAAACTAACGATTCCATCCATTTGCACCATCTAGCACCAAAATTCATATTCAAAAAAGGAATCTCGGAAAGTCCCAATTGACACAATCGTACGTCCTTTCAAAATCAATCTTCATAACCATACATTCCTTCTTCAATCTCTTAGTAAGATCTAAAACCTCATTAACCACTACAACTCCATTAGACATGCTCCTACCAGAGATGACCGTTTGGTCTGCCGAAATAATGGAATCAATAATCCTCTTAATGCGACCTGCCATGATGTTGGACAAAATCTTTTGGAAGCAACTAACTAAGCAAATGGGCCTGTAAGAACTTAGAGATTGGGGAAAGGTTACCTTAGGAACAAGAGTGATAAAGGAGGTAGTAACTACCTTAGAAATAGTAGGATTATGGTAAGACTCCATTGAAAAACGTGAGACACCCTCCGTGGTGGTTTCCCAACAATCATGAATAAAAAAAAAGCTGAAGTCGTTCGGACCCGGGCTTTTATCACCACCGCAGCTCCAAATCGCTGCCTTGATTTTTGTTTTAGTGAAGACTTCTTCCAAGGAGTTACTATCCTGAATGGAAAGCTTTAAAAAGACAGATCCATTTATAACCGGTCTAACCTTCAAACCTTCCTGAAAATTGGAACAAAAGAAATTCCTGACCTCACTTTTAATTTCTTCCACCCCTTCCTTCTTGCCATCTACCGTATTTACAAAGGATAAGTTGTTCCTTCTAAACCTCAATTTCATCGCCCTGTGGAAATAACTCGAGTTTCTATCCCTCTCCTTTAACCACAACATTCTAGATTTTTATCTCAACAGGTTCTCCTTAAGGTAAATATTCTTCCAAATCATCGATGAAGCTTCTTCTCTACCCTTATCCATATCAACACCCTGCATAGCAACATCATCACCTACCAAAGCGTCTAACTCATTAAGATTGTCCACACCCTCCTCTATCTTCAGGTATATATGTCGTACCTCAAAAAATACAAATCGAAAACGTACGACCGTCGCGCAAAAGGCACGGAAATGCGGGTTAGTAAACATAAACATAAACATAAGGATTAGTAACAAAAATTTTTTTTGGATTTTAAATAAGGGTTAGTAAACATAAACATAAACAGACACCAAGCATACAAGAAAACAAGGGTGCCCAAAGATAACTCTCAAAGGCAAACCTGTAGAGGAAGGCAAGAGAACCAAAGCTTGTGATCTTGTTTTGTGGTATGAGACGTAAATGATAAGTGGGATCTTAGGGGTAAAAATTAGGGTATTACATCTGCCCCTATTTAAGTTTCTTCTATTTGGAGATATAAAGATTGACATCTTTGTCTCAACCAGATAGAAGAGACTTAAATATAAAAATAAACCCAATTTTTAGCCCTAAAAGACCACAAAATGATATGATTATGCAAATGATATGCAGACATAAGACGTCTGTGGGGAGAAAAATGCCACAGGAGACAAACAAACTGCTGGGAACAAAAGAAGAAAAGAGACCCCACAGGGGAAAACAAAAGAGTAAGACTATATTCTGATAAAGAAAAGGAATCAACTCAATTGAGAAAGAGATACCAACTGTCGGTTACTAGGAGAAGATACTCAAACCGAAGAGAAGAGGTAAAATACTTTCTACTAGTTACTGAGTAGAAAATAAGTTCAATAAACACAAAAGAGTTATAATCTACCGGTTACTGGGTAGAAAAACAAAGAGTTGTATTACTTATTACCGGTTACTGGTAAAAAGTAATCAACTTGATGAGAGATAATCGACTACCTGTTACTGGGTAGAAAAAGAAATATTGCCAACTACTAGTTACTGAGTAGTTTAGCAAGAGTAATAAACCTGAAGGAAAAGGTTACCAACTATCAGTTACTGGATAGGATAAACAAAATGTCAACTACCTGTTACTGGGTAGGAAAAGGAATATTACCACAAAGAAATATTACTGACTACCAGTTACTGGATAGAAAAAACAACGGTAACTAACCAAAGGAGAGACAAATGTTACCTGCTACCGGTTACTGGGTAGAAATATAAATGCAAAAATCTAGGGAGGAAGGATTACATTTTACTGGTTACTAGGTAAAAATAAGGATAACCAACCAACAAGGAATGAGAAAAATCACCTGCTACCGGTTATTGGGTTGAAAACATAGGCGATATACTCAAAAGGTGAAGAAACATTACCGACTACCGGTTACTGGGTAGAAAAAATTAAGGTAATGGAATCACACTGAAATTTTACCAACTACCTGTCACTAGGTAGGGTAAACATAACTCAACTACTTGTCACTGAGTAGAAGAAGGAAATAAAAATTGATTACCTATCCTGGGTAGGACAAAAAAAGGATGTCGACTACCTGTCACTGGGT
Source organism: Lathyrus sativus (assembly GCA_963859935.3). Classification (NCBI taxonomy): domain Eukaryota; kingdom Viridiplantae; phylum Streptophyta; class Magnoliopsida; order Fabales; family Fabaceae; genus Lathyrus; species Lathyrus sativus. The sequence goes on along the minus strand of OZ012741.1, from coordinate 438,973,564 downwards.
AGGACGCGAAATATATCATAAGTTACCTATTATTGGGTAGCTCAAATCACACAACAGACTTCTCAAATAAAGAGCAACCATCTGTTGGCGATGAAATATTCATTGGATCGCAACAAGATTCTCATATGAAGATATAAACATTTGTTCAAATAACGAACCAAGTCAAATGATAACAAGATTGCACTATAAAGATAGGGTTCAGCTTCTTCTTTAATCAAGTTTTGAACTTAAAACAGGACCAAATACAATCTGTCTTCGCCCTAGACACAACTACACCTCTCTTAGCATTCTTAAGGGAACTTATAAGAGGGATATTATCTTCCTTCTTACCCTTGTTCATCTCTAAATTGAAGATACCTTATACTGCTCTTTGAAACCTCGGGACATTGGCGTATAACTTCCTTCCATCGATAATCATATTGTCAAGCTGTAACACCAACCTCCTAATGTCTTCCACTTCGAAGAACCTAACAAACCCATACTTCCTACCCTTTTTATTCCTTTTATGAATAATGAAAACCTCATCAATCCTCCTGTGCTATTCAAATAGTTTGTACAGATCTCTAGCCCTAAAGTGTTTTGGAAACCCCGTAAAGAATATCATTGTTGACTCCGCATTGCTCTTCTTTCTGGCGAAGACGCCGCATCCCATTTGTACGCCTGCCTTCTATCTTTATTGTGAGAGACTTTAATCTATTCATCTTCTTCTTTGTTGAGTTTTGAGGACACCATATTGATCTATGTAGTTATCATTACATTGTTCTTTGATTTGGGATGATGGCAGTCATCAAGTTAGAAGCCCAATTAACGTAATAGAAAATAGTGATTGGAATCACATGCATCAAAGAATTTTCCAGGTGTGAAAATTTTAGTGTGCTTTGATCTTACTCTCTTGAAATGCTATGAATATGGATTGGTCCTACAAAAAAAGAGGAGACACCTATTTCCATTAATAATACAAATGCTTTTCGAAAGAAATAAACCCCATTGTATGAATAGAAATTAGTAACTAGAAGATTCTTCTTGTTCTTCTTCATAAAACCCTTCTTTGAGCTTCAACCATGGCGGATTCTAATCATGGTCTTGATGATTCTGTCACATAAGAGTACAACAAAAACAATACCAACAAGAACACAAACAACAATCCCGCCTTGATCAATCCAACCCCTATTACCTTCATCCTAGTGAAACATCTGGTGCAATCCTTGTTTCCTCGCCATTATCTGAAAATAATTATGAATCTTGGAGCTGTTCGATGAAAAAATCTCTTCTAAGCCAGAACATGATCAAATTCATCAATGGCCAGATCACTGCACCTCCAGAAGATGATGCTCTCTTTGATGCATGGGAAAGATGTAACATTGTCATACTTTCTTGGATCTCTGCAATGCTTTCTCCATATTTCTCTTAGAGTACGACTTATGTTGACAATGTGACACAACATTTTGACGGATTTGGAGAACACGTTTTCCAAAAGCGGTCACTTTGTTTGTTAGATCTTCTGCAACAAATTCACTCCATGAGGCAAGGATACAAATCGATAACTACTTACTTTAATGAACCAAAGACTCTTTGGGAAGATTTAGAAAGCCTAAGGATTCTTCCAAATTGCACCTGTGGAGCTCACGCCACCATCAAGAAACATGTAACATGGAATATGTTATTTTTTTCTTGAAAGGTATGAATGATGATTTAAATCATCTCAAGTCACATATAATCATGGTTGAACCTCTACCTGATGTTACCAAATTCTTCTCATCTATCTTATAGCAAGAACGACAATTATCCTCTTCATTTCCTTCCGAATCTTCCAAGATTCTAATGGATAACACAATCTATCCTCCACCTGATGGTTGGTTTCTTCACAATCTTGGCAGAGGTCATGGAAAAACGCTTTTTTAGAATAAACCTTCACACAAGATTCGCTCATTCCGTGGCAAAACTAGGCATATTGTTGCGATGAGAATCAGATATCAAGCTATTAATTAACTTGAATCGCAAATCTTTTAAATATTCACCATCGAGCTTTGATTTATCCAAAGGAAAAGGGTAAAGATCGAAAAAAAACCTAAGTGTGCTATGTAACAACGAAGCTAAGAGATCGGGGGGTTCGAGGGTTGGTTATACTAAGGGACGATATTAGCACCCTAAGTATCTGTAGCACTCTACATGAGCCTCTTGTTTGGTAATTGTGTTTTGCTAATGTCTATTTGCTAATGGTTATGTGCTAAGGTGCTAAAGGTAAAGACCTATAGGTATGTACACTAACTATGCTTGCCAAGATGTTTTATCTCGTGCCTACGTATCCTAACAAGGATGGAATCAGAGAAACCGTAGTTCTCCTAACTAGGGGAAAAAACTCTTGACAATTGTCAAAGTTCTAAAGGGAATAAGCATCCATAACAATGATACTTATGTAGAGTTAACAAACTCTCTAAGTCTATGTTGAAAGACTAACTGGGGGTTAACTTTAACAAAAGTCAAAAAGGGAAAAGTGAATACCCATAACCATGGTACACACATAGAGTTAACAAACTCTAGACCTAAGTTCTAAGTTGTAGGATTCTTAACAAGGTGTCCTAAAGATCTTGAATTGACAATGTCAAAAGGATGTAGGTTCTAACTTAAGACTAAGTTGAAAGTACTAATGACTCTAACAAGGTCAATGGGAGGTGGGAACAAAATGAGCTATCTATGACATTGAGTCAATAAATAGAATTTCCTTTGGAATGGAGCACAAGGCAACTCTGAGGATGAGAGCTAACAAGCTACATCACTTGGGGAAATTATCAAAGCTTAAGCATACATATACATTCAGTCAAACATGATGAAGATACACAAATCATTGTAACAACCAAGGAAATAAAGCAAGCATGTGATAACATCAAGCAAAGATAATAACAAGGTTATAACCAAGTAATCATCCATGGAATTTTATAATCAAACCAAATGGTTACAACCAAGGGTAAACATAAATGTTACAACATCTAGAAGGGTATGAAATAAGGTCCTTACAAGACCAAACATCAAAAGCATAAGTGAACCATGCATAAGTCAAAACATTAATTTTTCACAAAATTCAAAATATCAACATTAACATGCATAAATCATAACAATATTTAAGCATGGACACAATTCAAGTGGAATCATGCATAAGTCAAAACATTACTTATCATGATAAAGTTAAAAACTTAAGATCAACATGCATAAATCATAACAATATCTAAGCATGGATACAGATCAAGGTAGGGACCATGTATAAGTCAAAACATTACTTATAACAAAGTTCAAAGGATCAAGATTAAAAGGCATAAATCATAACAATATTTAAACATGGATACACATAGGATCATGTATAAGTCAAAACATTACTTATCAATGATATAAATCAAGTAGAGGTAACAACCAAAACAACTTGGACAAAGGTGTGACATGTGTGACAAGAACATGTGAATTATGGTGAATCATGTTAAACAAGTAGGTAACAACCAAACATGTAAAAGAGATTGAATCATGGATTTGTAAACAAGAATGAGAAACATCTCAAAGGGAATTCATACATACCAAACATGTTTCAAAGTAAACAATAAGTGTATAAGAACACTCAAGGTAAGGTATTAAAAGACATGAAACACTTACACATTCTAATCATTCAATCAATGGAAGAGAAACAATGTCAAATGTAAGGTAACAACCAAAGTTTTATGATGTTCAAACATACATTCATATGTGAAAATGAACTTGAAAAAGTGACAAACATCATGTAACAACAAGGGTATGCAAATTAACATATCAAGTGAGGTTCATACAAAGCATAATGAGTGCATACAAGCAAAGAGAATCAAATGAATCAATCAAAAAGATCAAGAGAAAGCCTATGAAACCCTAAAAACGTTACATGCTCTGAACATGCACAAGTACCAAATAAATAATTATTTTTGGATTTTTCTTGACATGGACAAATAGTAGAAATTCTCATGAGCATTTAGCAAAAATAATGGGATCAAAATAATAAAAATCATAGAAGTTATGATCAATTCAAATTATGAAGAAAAACATTAAAAAAAAGGTATTAAAAAAATAAGGGGATGCACTCAATGGGGGTTTGAACCCACGCCCTCAAGGCTATTGGCTCGAAATAATAGCCAGCTGAACCACACGTGCATTGTGAAACAATGATGGAAGCGAGATAATATATTTAATCAGCTTTAAAAATGGGAAAAAAGAAAGAAAAAAAAGGTTGATCCGCAGGATCGAACTCAGGCCAGACAATGCAAGAAGGTACTAAAGCACGCATTATAAACCACTGGGGTGGTGATACATCCATTGTATCACCCTCACAAATAAACATATAGACCTGAAAGTGACCTGAAGCTTGACCTGAGGCGCCCATGGCCAAACCTCATCTTCTCCAAGTTTCAGCTTTGCAAAACAACATGTAACTTCCTTAATACTCAATGAAATTGGATGATCCAAAGATCAAACTTGCGTATTTTTTCACAAGGAATTTAGCGGTACCAATGGTTTTTGCTAATAATTTTTCTATTTGAAAACCTAATAGCAAGTCCTCAAAGAGCTAAAATTTTCAAATTCAACATCACATTATCATATTATTATGGATAGCATCAAGTAATAGTTCTAACACATCACATATGACATATCAAATAATTCAATGATCAATGTACATCAAAAGAAAGCATGATTTGCAAAATGCCAAGTTTGAGGAAACTTACCTCTTGGAGCAAGCTTGAAACTTTCAAAAGACTTGATACAGAAATGCTTTGATGCCTTAGACACCTTCTATTGACCTCTTATGGAGCTTTAAGATGCTTGGAACCAAGAGAATCCAGCTGGAACAGAATAGAGTTTCCCTCTTGCAAAATGTCAAAAGTGGCCAAAGGGAACTTCAAGTAAATGGAGTAACAAAAGCAAAACAAGGTTTTTGACAGTTTAAGGATGTTTATTAGAGAGTGTTTGAAGGATTGGAAGGTTTGGAAATGGATTGGTCAGTGTTTTGGATATAAAAATGCAGAAAGTCAAATCTTTGAGGTTTGAGAGTTGACTTTTGGATTTGCTAGCTTTTTAATGGTTGTGATGATATTAACACCTCTAACACATGTTTTATGATGTGTTAGAGTGATTGGTTTGGTGGTTTAGTGGTTGGAAATGATTTTGAGAAGTTTTGTGCAAAGTGGTGTTTTTTGGTTCAAGTGGTGTTTGATTTGCAAGATGCTGATCTTTGGAGGTTTAAGGGTGTTTTATATTGATTTTTCTCTTATTTTTCTAACTCTCTTAAATCATAAATCAAACCTCTATTTATAGGGGAATATTGGAGATCATATTTGTGCAGAATTTGTAACTTGTTAGTTTCAAGGTTTGGTTCAACTCCAACTTGGTGTTTTGTGGTTCTCCATGGTTTCAAGGCAAATTACAATGATATCTTGAGTGGTTGATATATTGCTTTTGAATTTGAAAATGCTTGAGTGCAGAGAGGACAAGTTGGAGGCTCAAGAAGATGGTTTTGTGCATAAAGTTACCTTTATCAAAATGGAAGTTATGCCTTTATGCCAAAAATGGAAAAATCCTTGAAACCAAGCTTTAACCTTTTGGATAATGCACCAAAAGCATGTGTACTTATCTGGTTTAAGCCACATTAGCAATTAATAGGGTCTTCCACATGAAATCTTGGAGATTTGAGTGGTTTTGGAAGAGTGAATTCATGAGGTCATGCCCTAGAAATCATGTTTTGGACTCCAACTTATTCTCTTCGAAACATATAGCTCACAAATGCTATGAAGGAGTTGTTGTACTTTTTGGTAATCCATAAACATGCCCTACAACTTTCATGTTTTGAGAATTCCTTGAATCCTAAGGGATCATGGTTAAAACTAGCCTTGAAGTTGACTGGAAATTGGAGTAACAAAGCTGTCTTGAAATTTTTTTAAGTGTTTTTGAAATTCTCCCAAACTTTGAAGCTTCATAACTCAAAATCTAAGTATATTTTTCTCTTAGGTAACTAGTATACTTTTGTAGTACATGAGGAGATCTACAAATTGATCTTTGGAACTCACAAAATGGATGTGTGGATTGGAAGTTATGGCTTTCCAAAGTTGACACCAAAACTAGGGTTTTTCCACACCTAGAAAAATTTCAAGTTGTCTAAGTTTTCTTATTTTGCAAGAAAACTCTTAAATATTGATTTCAACATGATCAAACTCATTGATTAAACAAATCTTGATGAAATTTGGCTCAGATGCTCCAATTTGAACCAAAAAACCCTAAAAGCCAAAGAGTTGACTTTGTCAGATGAATTTTGAATCAGATGAATTCAACTGTGTGATCTCAATGAATTTACATATTAAGAATTCTCAAGCATCCTAGATAGGCTTCAAGGATATATATGAACATGTTTAATCATGTCCCGAGGATTAGGATCATGCTTAGGTCAAAAGTCAAAGGCACAATTGACTTTTCCTGTCAAAACTCTAATTTGGGGCCAGATGAAATTGGGCTTCAATTGTCTTGTAGTCAGAACAATTAGTACTTGATTCTTATTGAATATAAGCTCCTTGAATGTATGGGAACTTGATTTTATGATGATAAATCCAAAACATTGACTGATCAAGCAATAGTCCTCTTGATTCCACAGGTGCAATACCCTAATTCAGATGAATTCAACAACAACAAACTTGAAATAAGGTTAGGGTTAGGAAACAATGCTTGATACTACTAGAATGGTAATGGAATCTAGGAGTCAAATTTGGGGTATGACAGTTACCCCTATTTAAATAGCTTTACCAGATGGCATGAGAGATGACAATCTCCATAGAGTCATGGTGAAAGGTATTTAAATATAGCATACCGAAAATTTTGTTCCTTAGATGAAATGATATGCTAAGGACGGCAAAAAATCATGCAAGTGCTGACATTCCATGAAATCCATAATGATTCTTTATGATGAGAAATGCACAAATGCAGGATGCAGATAGACACGCAAGCAAACAAAAGAAAGCCAACACAACGAGTAACCACTTACTAAGGAAAGTCAGAAACATTAGGGAAGCTGACACAAATCGGGGAAATCTAAAGTGATCAGGCACGAGGTTAAAACATGATCAGTGTGACACTCTAGAGGATAGAATCTCCCAATAGGGGCAAGAAACAACTTACTGGGGAAAAACTGAAGAAAACAAAACTTCAACGGGGAAATCCAGAAAGAAACAAAATCTCCACTGGGGGAAACAAAAAAATATCCACCGGGGACTAAACCAAAATGGAGAATTTCATTATAGTGAAGAGTTCAAACGATATCTTCAAGAAACAACCGGAGGTGTTGGTGACAAACAAAACATCCTAAGATTCACTAGGAGTGTTGGTAACAACCATACATCCCAAGGCCAGGATTTGGTGAACATTGCCAATAACCATTGGGATTTAAATGAGTATGGTAACGACCAAAGCCGAGATGCCAATAAAAATAGGACTTTAAATAATGTCAGTCAAAACATTACTGGACTTTCAAAGTAGATATGGTAATAACCAAATCGGCGATACAAATAACAATTGGATTTTAAAGAATGTTAGTCAAAACATTCTTGGACTTCCAGGGGATTGGTGACGACCAAAACGGCGATGCCAATAACAATTGGACTTTAAACAATGCCAGTCAAAACATTACTGGGCTTCAAAGAGGATATGGTGACAACCAAAACCAAGACACTAATGACAATTGAACTTTAAATAATGTCAATCAAAACATTACTGGACTTTCAAAGCGAATATGGTAACAACCACATTGGCGACACCAATAATAATTAGATTTTAAAGAATGCCAGTCAAAACATTATTGGGCTTCAAATGGATATGGTAACAATCAAATTTGAGATGCCAATAACAATTGGACTTTAAACAATGCTAGTCAAAATATTATTGGAGTTTCAAAGTGGATATGGTAACAACCAAATCGGAGACACCAATAACAATTGGATTTTAAAGAATGCCAGTAAAAACATTACTGGACTTTCAAAGCGGATATGGTAACAAACAGATCGGCGATACCAATAACAATTGGAAGAATTCCCGTCAAAACATTACTAGGCTTCAAATGGATATGGTAATAACAAAATTTGAGATGTCAATAACAATTGGACTTTAAATAATGCCAATCAAAACATTACTAGACTTAAAGCAAGTTAATGAAATCTAAACTTCATGGTGAAAGGCTGGTAACCACCAGATAACAAAATGATTTGAGGAACTAGTGACAAACTAGCCTCACAAGGTAATACTGGTAACTACCAGACAAAAGCACCAATGATAATTGGATTCTCTTCTAGAAATTTCTAGTTAAAACTAGACTTCTCAGGGGAATCTGGAGACGACCAGACAAGCAAAATCAATAGGGGGATAGTAACAACTAGACTGCAGGGGAAATTGGTAGCGACCAAAGATTAAAAGATGGCAGTAACAATTGATCTATAAAAGTTTGGTGATAACCAAAGATCTCGAAAGGGGAGCTAAACGACTTTGTGGGAGACAAAGGTGGACAAAGGCCACAACAGACGCAATAGATTTCCAGTTACAACTGGACTTAGAAATGAAAACAATAATCAAGCAAAAGCAACCTGAAAAGATATTCTAAATGCAAATGTTGTGATATGATGCAAATGTTCAAAGACGCGCAAGAACCGACTCTAACGAGAGACACAGAAATAGCTGACTCAGAGGGGAAGACAAATCACAATCTACTTTGCTGGGGAAATAGGTGTCATACTGAATCTAGGGAAACAAGGTGTTCTCGACAACACACAGAGGTCAAACCCATTCACTCCATTGGGGAATAGTATGGGGCTTAGGAAAGCCAGCTAACAGCACAAACCTCTTCGGAGAGTCAAAGTATTCACTCTGAGGATGGGTCTTCAACACTTCCATCAGGTGATGGATACTAGAGAAATTATCCTTAAGTGGGGCCAACGTTGCTTGAGGTGACAATACCAAGAATTTGGCTACTTTTAGACTTTTCGGGAAGGAAATTAGTTTTCATTGAAATCCTTCATAAGCCAAAGTAACTACTTGTTCTGTTTTAGTTTTCCTTTTAAAATTGTTTTTGATTCAAAACTTGCTTACAAAAATCATTATTAACAAATAAGTGATGTTTTGCATAACAAAGAAAAGTAAAGAATGCAGTAGATCACAAATATTTGAATGGTTCGAACTGATTTTATTTCATGAATTATAGCTTGCTAATGGAAAATCTCCATGGAATATTTACAATTTGAAAATGGCAAAGGGAAAAGGGTACATCAAATCCATTTACTATCCTGCCCTAATAACCTAGAGTTCTCCAGATCTCCGCCTCTCACAAGAGTAGTGGAAGTGGATTTCCTTAGTAATTTCAAGTAGTGGTAACAACCTCTGATGCTACGAAGTGCTTTTTGTTCCTAACTTTTTCCTGAATTGCCCTTTCGAATTTTCGACTCACTGGGACGCTCATTCTTGCCTAAGCTGCCCTTGCGTGTTTTCGACTTAGCGAGCTTTCATTTTTTGTTCTTATCCATAATTTTTGCTTGGACCTCCTTCATAGGTTATGATCCACCAGGATACCCATTCTTGCCCAAGTCTCCTTTTCAGGTTTTCGACTAAGCGGGTTTTTAAGTATAATATTTTATGACTACATCAGAGTTTACGGGGTGAGCTAGTTGTTCTCCATCCATTATTGTGAGGATGAGCAAACTTCCAAAGAAGGTTGTCTTTACAACAAATGGACCATCATAGTTGGGCATCCACTTTCCACGTGAGTCTTTATGAGTTGGCAATATCCCCCTGAGTACCATTTCTCCTTCTCGGAATTCTCGAACACGGACCTTCTTGTCAAAGGCTCTTTTGATCCTTTTTCTGATATAGCTGGCCATGGCACATGGCAGTCATTCATTTCTCGTCGATGAGGTTCAAATGATCGAACCTTTCTCTGACCCATTCAGCTTCTTCCAACTTAGCTTACATCAGGACTCTCAAAGAAGGTATCTCTACTTCAATGGGAAGGATTGCATCCATTCCATATACCAAGGAAAAAGGGGTTGCCCATGTCAAAGTGCGAACAAATGTTCTATATCTGTGTAATGCAAACGACAACATCTCATGCTAATCTTTATAGGTTACAACCATTTTATGCACGATCTTCTTAATGTTCTTATTCGCGACTTCAACAACTCCATTCATCTTTGGGCGATACAGAGAAGAGTTGTGATGCTCAATCTTGAAGCTGTCACAGAGATCTTTCATAGTCTTGTTATTCATATTTGTTCCATTATCTGTGATGATATGGCTAGGAATCCCATACCAACAGATAATCTCTTTCTTAATGAAACGAGTAACCACTTACTTGGTCACATTGGTGTAGGATGCAACTTCAACCCATTTTGTGAAATAATTTATGGCAACGAGGATGAAACGGTGTCCATTGGAAGCTTTGGGCTCAATTTCCCCAATCATGCCAATGCCCCACATAGAGAAAGGCCACAACGATGACAAAATATTCAACAACGTTGGAGGCACGTGCACTTTATCCGTGTAAATTTGACATTTATGAAATTTCTTGGCATATTGGATGCAATCGGTTTCCATAGTTAACCAATAGTATTCAGCTATTAGAATCTTTTTAGACATGGCATATCTGTTGGCATGGGTGCCAAATGTTCCTTCATGGATGTCTTGCATCAACAAGTCTGCTTCTCGTCTGTCGACACACCTAAGAAAGACTATAACGTAATTTCTTTTGTAGAGCACATCATTGCTAAGAAAGAACTTAGATGCCAACTTTCTCAAAGTTTTCTTGTCGAGCGAAGTGGCATTAGCTGGATAATTTTGATTTTGCAAGTACTCTCTAATATCGTGAAACCATGGTTTCCCATCAAACTCCTCTTCCACCATCTGGCAGTAAACAGACTCAGTTTTCCACATAGCCAAAGCATCAGCGATGTGATTTTTGGATCTTGACACATGCGTGGAAGTTATCTCGTCGAAATACTCAATCATCTCCACAATATAAGCTTTGTACGCGATTAGTTTCCCGTCTCGTGTCTCCCATTCTCCTTTGACTTGGTAGGAAACTAAAGCTGGGTCACTACTCACTTCTAGAATTTTGATGCAGAGATCAATTGTTGCTTCTAGTCCCAAAATGCAAGCTTCATATTCAGCAATGTTGTTAGTATATTCAAAAGACAATCTTGTTGTGAAAGGAGTATACCCACCAGTCGGGTTCATCAAGATGGCATCTATACCATACCCCTTTTGGTTGGAAGCACCGTCAAACATAATTTTCCATCAGGAACCGGGTTCAGGACCTTCATCTAGGCCTGGCTCTTCGCAGTCTTTCTTGATTAGCATAATGTCTTCATCTAGGAAGTCAAACTTGAGAGGCTCATAATCTTCTACTGGATAATCAGCGAGGTAATCTGACAAGATGCTACCTTTGATGGACGTTTGAGCAACGTACTAGATATCATACTCTAACAAGAGCATATGCCAACAGGCGAGCCTTCCTGTCTGAGCAGGTTTCTCAATAATATACTTTATTGGATCCATCTTGGAAATCAACAGAGTGGTATGACATATCATGTATTGCCTCAGATGTCTGGCAGTCCAAGTCAAAGCACAACAAGTCTTCTCCAAAAGTGAGTAACGACCTTCACAATTGGTGAACTTCTTGCTAAGATAGTAGATGGCATGTTCCTTTCGTCCGAACTCATCATGTTGACTCAATACACAACCCATGGATCCCTCGAGCACTGTCATGTACATGAAGAGAAGTTTTCCTGCTACAGGAGGAATCAAGATTGGAGGTTCTTGGAGATAACCTTTAATTTTTTCGAATGCTTGTTGACAGTCTTCATTCCAAACAACGGTTTGATCTTTTCGTAACAACTTGAAGATCGGCTCACAGGTGGGAGTCATGTTGGAGATGAATCTGGAGATGTATTTTAGTCTCCCAAGGAAACCTTTGACTTGTTTTTCTGTCTTTGGAGCAGACATCTCTTGAATAGCTCGCACTTTGTCAGGGTCTACCTCAATTTCACGCTGACTGACGATGAAGCCGAGTAATTTTCCAGATCTTATTCCAAAAGTACACTTTGCTGGATTTAGTCTCAACTGGTATTCTCTGAGTCTTACGAATAACTTCAACAGGTGTTCTAGATGATCTTCTTCACTTAGAGACTTGGCTATCATATAATCAACATATACCTCAATTTCTTTGTGCATCATGTCATGAAATAACGTGACTATACCTCTCTGGTAAGTGGCTCCTGCGTTTCTTAAACCAAAAGGCATAACTTTATAACAATAAGTGCCCCAGAGTGTAATGAACACGGTCTTCTCCATGTCCTCGGGATCTATCCTTATCTGATTGTATCCTAAGAAACCATCTATGAAAGAGAAAACAACAAATCTAGCAGTGTTATCCACCAAGGTATCGATACGTGGCAGAGGGAAGTCGTCCTTTGGACTGGCTTTGTTCAGACTTGCTTTTCCATCCTTCTTTGGCACAGGCACAATGTTGGCCACCCATTCTGGGTACTTTGATACTGCCAAGAAACGTGCATCTATCTGCTTTTTAACCTCGTCTCTCATCTTGAGAGCCATGTCAGGTCGAGTCCTTCTGAGCTTCTGTTTGATAGGAGGACACTCAGGTCGAAGAGGTAACTTGTGAACAACTATGGAGGTATCCAAATCAGGCATATCTTGGTATGACCAAGCGAATACATCAACATACTCAAGTCTTTGCTTGATCTCTACCCCAAGTGTTGCCCCAACCTTGACTTCTCTTCTATTCTCATCAGTGCCAAGATTAACGATATCAACCTGCTCTTGGTGAGGTTGAAGATCTATGTACTTGTACTCAGACATTTTTGCCAACTCATCCGGAATCTCAAAATCTTAGTCGTTTTCGTCCTCGGCTTGATATACGGGTGAATCAAAGTCAGGAGGGAAAACATAGTCATTGGATTCGACGGGTTTTGGATTTTCTCTGCATGATTGGAATGACTTGATTTATTAAAACACACAAAGATAAATGCAAAGAAGAAAAGGAATATGTTTTTACTAGTTTTCAAAAGAAATGCCATTTTCTTTAAAAGTAAAGCAAAAAACAGTAATCAAACAAATGAGGATTTTAACAAAACATATTCATTGATTATAATAATTTAAAAGCATGTGGCCCATACAAAATAATCTGATAACCTCGAGCATGGTTATGGAAAACTTTTTGAAGGAAGCTACAAATAAAACAAGCAAATTACTTCGTCACAGAAAAGATGACAGGAATCTCAACAACCTCCTAATTGCTTAGAGCGGCCTCATCATGATATACCAATTTATCAACATAGTCGTCCTTAAAATCATCCTCAACGGAGTTGATTTGGATGCCTGCACTAATGAAAACTTCATCGATGGTCTTCAATCGTATTTTGGCAAACTCTTGAGTCTTGTCATGAGTTGGTTTGTAACCCAACCCTTAGCGATTCGTCTTCACTCTGGCTTCCACTTCAATGACCTCCCCCCATCCTGTAGGAGTGCCATTCTTCAATGAAGATTTTATGCTTTGAACCTATGCAAAGGATAGACCACTCTCAACCATGGCTTCTTCGATTAACACGACGTTAGCTATTTCTAAGGCTTGTAAAGAAGTTTCCAAAGCATCTTCATCAGCTTCAATGTACCTAAATGATGACAGATTGCTCACCATTATGTCCTCTTCTCCATGAACAACCACCAGTTTGTCATCCACTACAAATTTCATCTTTTGGTGAAAAGTAGAGGTCATTGCGCCAGTAGTATGGATCCATGGTCTTCCCAACAAACAGCTGTATGTGAGATTGATATCCATCACTTAGAAGGTAATGTCAAATACATGAGGTCCCACCATAACAGGTAAATCCACTTCGTCTATTATCGTTCTTCTAGAACCGTCAAAAGCCTTAACAATCAAATAGGCGGGTCTCATGTTATCCCTTTTATATGCCAATATAGCCAACGTCCTCTTGGGCAGCACATTCAGAGAGGAGCCAGTGTCCACCAGGACCCTTGTTAGAGTGTCTTCCTGGCACTTTATTGATATATGTAAAGCACGGTTGTGCTTGCGACCTTTGGCAGGTAATTTATCATTGTTGAAACTCAAGGTATTACATGCATTAATATTGGCAATCACCTATTCAAATTGACCAATTGGTGTGCCCTTGGTTACATGGGCATGTGCCAGTAGTTTTTGTAATGCAGACTTATGGGCAGGAGAACTCAAAAGGAGATACATGATCAAGATTTTTGAAGGAGTCTGATGTAGCTGATCTATGATTTAATAGTCACTTCTTTTGATGATACTTAAAATTCTTAGTTTTCCTCATTTGGAACTTCTTTGCTTTTTGCAGGTTCCACAGGGATAGTTTCCTTGAGAGGGACCACAGTTACCTTACATTGGTAGATTCAACCGCTCTGGTTCATTTTGCTCGTACCAGCAATGTTAGAGACGTCTTCATGTTTACTCTTCGTCCTTTCATTCTGAACTTCTTTCCCGGATCTCTGATTCTTCCACGTGTCATCATATCTCCAAGGTACTGCCTTGGTGCTCTTGAAAAAGAACGGTTTGGGTTTTTGAGCATTGACCGACTTTGGCTGACTAGCCGCTGGTTTGGCAGGTTTTTCAACATTGAACTCTAGTTTGAGTGTTGAATCTGTTGAGCTAATATTTGGAAGATTTAATATGGGCACTTTTTCAATCCCCTCTGGCATATTGAAGATAGGTTCAATCACTAATACGTCCTCTTTCTTTGTTTTACTGCAAACTTGTAAAAGTCTGTCATTCATCAGTCTTTGAATGTCTTCTTCGACTAGAGTGCAACACCTAGAATTCTGAGCACATTCTTCGCATCCTGAGTGGGTACTCTCAATCATAACGGCTTCGACTAATCTTCTGTGGAAAGCCTAGAGCGGAGTTTTGATTGTTGTAACATCATAATTACCATTTCATGCGCGTCTTCAATTGCATTGACACTTCCATGGTTAGGCAATGGGTTGTTTTTGACATTGGGTTGACAGTCCCCAAAGGACATAATCTTTTTCTCCATTAATTCTCGAACAAAATGCTTTAAAGCAAAGAATCCTTCTAGATCATGTCCAAATCCCCCTTCATGAAACGCAAATCCGGCATTGGGATTATAGAATGGTGGGAGATGATCTGGTGGTGGTCCCATCTTTCTAGTGGTAATTAGACCTTGTTGTACCATGTATGGGTACAATTCGGTGTAGCTCATTAGAATTGGTGGAATAAGAGGTCTTCCTCCTGGTCTTCTATTTTGTACATTTTTTCTAGGGATTGGAGCCCTAGGTTGTTATTGATCGATGGAGGCGGTGGGCGCCTGTTGGTAGCCTTGCTAATATGCAGTTAGTGGATGATTTGGCTGAAAAACCGGAGTTTGATTGTGAAAGGTAGGCATTATGACCGCCACATAGGGTTGTTGAGTGTACTGCACATCGTATGATGGTTGTTGTCGAAATTGTTGCTGACGCTGAGGTTTTCTAACATGACTTCTTCGTTCTGTAGAAATGGCATTGGTCTTGCCTTCCTTCTTCTTATGAACATTTTCGAAGGAATTTTTAGTGACACCTCTACTTGTACTGCCAGCGATACTTGTCATCTTTTCATTTTTCAATCCCAACTCCACTTTTACTCCCACAGCTACAATGTGAGAGAAGTTAGCGCTCACACTGCTAATCATCCTCTTGTAGAATTTCGGCCTTACCGTGTCTACGAACTAATCAGCTAGTTCTTTTTCAGTCAGAGGGGGCTCCACTTGGGAGGCAATTTCCGTCCAACGTTGGGCATACTCTTTGAAGGATTCAGAACTCTTCTGGGCCATACTTTTTGAAGGATTCAGAACTCTTCTGGGCCATACTTAACAACTGTCTCCTGTCCGGTGCCAAATCCATGTTGTATTTGTAATGCTTGATGAAAGCATCAGACATGTCCTGAAAATTATGAATTCTTGATTGATCTAAACTCAAGTACCACTTAGCTGAAGCGCCTTTGAGACTGTCTTGAAAATAGTGGATCATCAACTTATCATTTTCCACATAGACTGCCATCTTCCTATAGTACATGATCAAGTGGGTCCTGGGTCAAGTAGCCCCCACATATTTGTCGAAAACCGGGATTTTAAATTTCGGAGGAATCACTAATCCAGAAACCAAGCACATGTCTCTCGCATCAGCCCCAAATATGCTATTAGCTTCCATATCCTTGTTTTTTCTTGCCATAGTTTCGAAGTCTTCTCTTCCGACTGGTCAGGGATATTGAAAACCTGATGTTGGTTGTTGAAGTATGGATATGCTTATGTTTGCACAACATCTAGAGTGTAAGTAGGGATAACATGAGGAAAATCACCATTCAGAGGAATAATATGTTGAGTAGTCTTCACGGTGACAGGTGGTGGTACAAAGTTAAATGGTGGTCCAAAAGGTGGATCATTGGTGGCAATAGTTACAACTGGTGTTGGTTCTATTACTGTGGCATTGATCTCGGAGACCACGGTTTGTTGAGTGTCTATCTTTGCACGGATCACTTGCAACATCTCCATCATTTGGCCCATACTGCCTCGTATGTCATCCGATTCATTGTTGATTTTGTCAAACTCTTGATCTTGCTCAACCATTCTCCTTTGGGTTTGAGCTCTTGTATTGTAAGGATGTGGAGGACTTAGTGTGACCGACTGGAGGTAAAACAACATAGAATAAGCCACAGAATAGGAGAATGCATATGCAATGCTTATGGAATGCTAATGCAAATGCAAAGCTAACATTCAAAGAAAACCCAAAATTATGTTTACAAACATTAATAATGGAGGAAAGAGAAAAGCAAGGTTACTTTTCATTAACAAATGAAAGTATTATAGGAAAGGGAAATACATATTCAAAGCCCAAGTGTGGACATAAATTACAAGATTAAAGATTGAAACTGAGAGGCGTAATCTTTCTGACAAGAAGATCATTTCCCTTCTTAAAGCTTCACCTTCCTTGCAATTTCTTCTTTCTGGTTCTGACGGAGTAGCTTCCAAAGTTCTTCGTTCTCTTGAACAATCATGAAGTGTTTATCCTCCCTCATCTTCTTCTCCTTTTCAGCTTTGACCAAAGCATCCTTCAATTCTATCATAGAGAAGGGTTCTTTCAGAGTTGTCAGAGTAGACTCGAAGAGAGTGTAGGACATCTTTAAGGCTATCTCCTTAGACCAAAGAAGATACGCCTCTGAAATAGTACAGTTTGGATGCCCTAGAGCAGTCATCCCTTGGGTATTAAGGTGACGCCACACGTACTCAATCCGTGCTTTAAGATTTGGGTTTCTCCCTTCTTCAAGAAAGCATCTTTCCAAAAGGACCAGATCAGGCTCTTCCTCTGCAGGATATCCCAACTGACGGTGAGCTAGGATGGGGTTGTAGCTAATAGATCCCTTTGTTCCAAGAAGGGGCATATTAGAGAAATCCCCACAGCTGTGAATCATGGTAACCCCCTCATACATAGGGTTGTACCAACGGATGTCATGGTGTTTGAGCAATAGAAGCTTTTCTGTCCATGCAATATTGTCCTTCAGATTCCATAAAGAGACCGTCCTTTGCAAGTGCGAAATGAACCACTTGTGAAGGAGAGCGGTACAACAAGCAATTTTGCCTTCTTCATGGGAGTTCTTCAGGTGAACAGAAAAGTATGCGTCAGCTACTAATCGCGACTTTCTATGTCTAACTGAATTAACTGCAAGTGCATAGTCTATTGCATAGTAATAAAAGATATCGATCCCACAGGGACTCGTAATCAAGCTAGTATTTTCGGGTGTTACTGTGTTTAGCTAGGTTGGTATGGTTTTAGGGGAATAAAAGCAAAATAAGTGCGTAAACTATAGGGGAACTAAAATGTTACTTAAGGTATAAATGCTTGAATCGGTATGCAATATGTTGGTTCTTCAAGGATTCGAAAAGTCACCGGTGTTTTGGGTGTTTTCAAAAATACTTTAAGAAGAAAATAACGGTTTAAAGACCTTTGTCTCACTATGGTTGTTGACGCTAGTCGCAACTCTAAGGCAGAACGTATGTTGTCGCTATCCCGTTCGCGGTTAAAATTACTTTTTGAAAACCATTAAGCTCTAATCCTTTTTAAAGCGTTGTCGCTGTTTTTAAAATGAATGCTTAGTTTTTACTATCTGGACCTAACCTCAGCTGTCGCTTGTTGGTTTGTACCTTTATGAATTTCCCACTGTCGTGGCAAAACTGCTTTTAAATAAGTTCTCCCTGTCGCGACGAACATTTATTTTAGAAAAATAGATTTAAAAACTGGAGCCATAAATAAGTTTGAAAAGGGAAGTATACACCGGTTTATTATCAAATCCCATCTGACCACTTATTACATACCGATTACTTAAATTTAGCCGGACATGGAATGTAAATTAAGAACACGTAAATAATGGCAGAAAATATAAATATGCATTATAATAGGAAATAGAAATCAATTAACGATTAAAATAAGAACCTGTAAATAATTCGATTGACTTTTGTGAAATCCTCCAAAATGATGGTAGGATTTAGTCTTTATGCCAATTATTCGTACATAATAGAATTTGGAAAGTAAAACAACAATTGCAAGGAAAGAAAGAAAAAGGAAACAATAAACGATAAGAAACTGGGAAACTAAAAATTGCTCTGAAAGTAAATTGGCAGCACTTCGTGTCTTCAATGCCGCCCTCCTTTCTGGTGCCAACTCTCCTCCTTTTATAGATGGAATTTCCAACGGTTAATTTGCCTCAGGGAGTGGGATTGATCTTAGAAAATATAGGAGTTAGTGGTCCACTCTTTTTTGGCATTTGAAAGCACTTCACAGCACGTGCAACATTTCTGCATTTTTATTGCATGATGGTCGTCATGGACCTGTGACGGTCGTAACATGTATGACGGTCGTCACATCCCTGTGACGGTCGTCACATCAGCAAAATTCGTATTTGCTATTTTTGGCTTGTTTTTCATCTGGTTTTCATCTGTAATTGCTTGTTTTCTTCATCTTGCTCCATTTGAGCATGAACTTTGAATACCTGCAAAATACTGGACAAATAATGTGGAAATATCCAAAATCAGAGTGAAACTAGTCACTAATTAGTAAAAATGTACGTCATTATATATATATACGATTTTGCGTTATCAAACTCCCCTAAACTTGAATCTTTGCTTGTCCTCAAGTAAAGGTAGGAAAAATTTAAAGTTTGGCAAGCACGCGACACGCTCTTCCTTTGATAAGATTTCTCAGACGTCAAGTTAGGAAAGTCGGGGGTCCAATGGAAACAAAACATATACGGCAATGACACTGGATTGTAAGTCTTCGAAGGCCTCTCTTTTATGCAAGCCAGTCCCAATCATGTTACTGCAGCTCGGCTTCAAGTTCCTTGCAACAAATTTTACCCGGTTTCGTTCCGGCGCAATCACATTAAGCTCGTTGTCCATACACGTTCATGGCAGGCAAACCTGTTGGTGACTATGATCTCTTTGCTAGTTTGATTTTTCTTCGCACATATGCTCATTCTGCTATAAATCTGCAAGAGTTTCGTACCGTTGGGCTAAATGCTCGGGTGAGGAGCACCTAACTTAGAAGGAACATGTCTCTATATTCAGGCTATATGGCTTTTCTCTTTTTTCATGATTATTCATTTCATACTAGAGATCACGCACTTATTTGCATCGGTTTCTTACTTAGAAGTGTTTAGGATGGTGTTGAATGCTCGTATAAACTATTGGGGGCTCCGTTTGAGTCGAAACTTGAGGCTTTGGTACGAGTAAGAAGTGAGACTGACTCGCATAGACCAGAGGTCTAAGGTGTCAGGGCGGTAGTGGATTTGTTAAAATTTTCTTCTCAGGAATTCCAAACTTGGTAAAGCTTAGGCGTGTCACGTGATGCTTTGGAGAGGATAAAAGTTTCTTTGTATATGTCGGATAAAGCGCGGGGAGTTCACGTAACAGAGGGATATATATAGATGAGCTTTATTTGCCAAAATTAAAAATACTTTAAATTGAAAATTTGAATGAAAAGTACAATCGGAAATAGGAAATAACAGGGAAAAGGGAAATAACGATCCGCTCCCACACTATCTCAATCAGTGTCCTCACGGATTTGAAAGAATGCGGAAGGGAAAAATACAAAGGAAAGAAAAATAAAAAGACAAGAAATGAAAAATACTACTAGTCCCTTCCTCTTCCTCTGTCTCTACCTCGACCTCTGGCTCTGCCGTCGCGTGCCTCGAGGTTCAAAGCTCCGGTGTGGAAGATGTACTCGCGGAGGCCGTCGACTCGCATAGTGAGGTTGGCCATGTCATCGACCAGGCCAGATTGGATGTCCTGGATCTGCTGCATAGATGTCCTCATGTGACTGGTTTGTTCTCTCTGCCACGCTTCGAATTGTTCAGCCCGTCGGTTCTGCTGTTCCATCATAAGCATCATCTGATTATGCTGTTCGATGCAGCGGAGGAGTGCAGCGGATGTCTCATCAATGTCAGGATGACGGTGGCGGCGCGAGGAAGGGCCTTCGGCAGCAGTTGCTTGTGATGGCTCAGCCTGGTCGGCTCTGTCTAACTCCTCTTGAACTTCTTCCCTGGGCTTTTGGGCATTATCCTGAGTTGGGGCAGTAGGAGCAGTTAGATCGAAGATCCAGTTGGCTCTGTCCTACGGATGCATTCGGGTGCGAGAGGGCATGATGATGCTCTGAATAGTGCGACCTCGCACTACCGGATGATATTTCCCATCTGCGCAGGATCTGATTATGTGAGAGGCGTGGCAGTGGTCGGTGTTTAGGAAGACAGGGGGCATCTGGCGAAGGGTCTGGAGGCGGTCTCCAAGACCGAGGCCTAAGGCAATAGATGTGATGATGCCACCAAAATAGAATGGTTTTGAACCGCGGTTGCAGTTGGCTTGAATGTGAGCCAAGAGGAATGGGGCGGCGTTAACGGGTTCCGAAGCAAACACGCAACGGAGATAAAACAGCTCCTTCGAGTTGACCTTGTGGTTATTGTCACGAGCGAAGATGGTGTTGCTCAACACGCGATGAAAGTAGCAGATTGTTGGGTTGTGGATGTGAGTGGCATTTAGAGTTTCCCAACTTTCTGCAGTGGTGCCGGTCAGCTGGTTCCATAGAGGGAAAGCTTCTTGGTAGAACTAGTCGGAGGGGCGACGATGAGCGTCGTCGCCGTGAGGAAACTGTAACATGACGGCGATGCGGTCTTGGGGGACTTGATATTCGGTGCCGAACAAGCGAAAGCAAGCGGCGCCATGAGCTGGTTGGTATCGCCGGGTGAAGTCACGTACGCGAAGGAACTGAGAAACTCCAGTGTGAGTTGCTCGTAGGTGGGTTGAGGGTTAGTGCAGAGATGTCAGATGCCATCCCTCTGTAGCATCCAAGTGACGCCATCCAGAATTCCCAGTTCTGTCAAAGAATCTAGGTGAGCATACCGGGTCGGCTGAATCGACTATTGATGGAAAGCTATGTAGTTGGTCTGCTGCCTTTCATCGGCCTCGCCTTCTCGAAAAATGATATTGCTCAAGTTGGGGTTTTCACGATTTTGTCTGGCCATTTTTTCGTGAGAGAGAGGTTCAGAGAAGGAGAATAGGTAGTTTATGTGGATGGAGAAGTATGGGAATGCAGAGGTCAATATATAATAGTGGAATGGAAGTTGAAATGGTGGAGGGTTAATGGGGAATTCGGAAGGTTGTAGTGGAGTTCAAATGTGTGAAAGTGGGAAATTAGGAGAGTGAAGGTGGAAAGGTGCGTAACCCCTGTTTTGGCAGAATTGGGGTTTTATTCGCGTGACGACCATCAGGGGTGTGTGACGGTCGTAATACGTGTGACGACCGTCAAGGGAGTGTGACGACCGTCACACCAGAAAATTCTGTAGAATTGCAGAAGTTTGCTTGGGGGGCATTTTCACAGTGGAATATGTGATTTTTGAATTCTTTTGCAGTATGATAGACTGATTACAAAATAGAAAATAACATGAAACAAAATTAAGGGAAATACCGAAATGAAATTAAAATAACATTGAATCAAAAAACGAGTTTAATGTAATACAATATCCAAAAAGAAACAATTGCAAAATTAAATAATATGAAACAACGTGAAATGCAGTAAACTAGACTTAAAAAGAAAACTAAAATATCACGCCTTTGGTTGCTTCAAGTTGTTGATCTGCTGAATAACGTCATCAAATTGGTCGCTAACTACGTCCATGTAAGTAATGAAATCCATGTGAAGTTGTGTTAATTCATCTTTTATAGTGGTTACTTCCAGCTTGAGGTCGTCCATAGTTCTCAGAACAGTGTCCAACTTGTCTGTATCTTGTTCAGGAGTGGGGTCAGGAAAGTTATGGTAGTTAGGAGGGGTCTCAGGATCTGTCTCCACTTTGGACTCATAATATTGGTAGTACATATAGTCATGTGCTTCTGATATTTGATCACTGTCGTACATGTAAGCCTGGGTTGTGGAGTGAGGTGATGGAGGTCCCATAGGCTCGTCCAATTCATAAAGCCAATTGTTTCTGTTGTGGATACTCGTTAGCTCGTGGTTGGGCAATGTGAAAAGGTGGACAGGTTGATCAGCTATGAGGTATTCGTAGGCTCCTGGTCCTAAGGTACCTAAGATACGTCTGTTGAAGCAGAATTGGATGTCCATTGATCAGAGGTTGCCGAAACGAATGGCTCTGTTCAGGTAATACCTCAGGCCAATTTCATGGGCAATCATGGTGACTACGCCTTCTATTAAAATGGGTGAGTGAGGTTCCTGATTAAGGCGTGTTAATGCCCTCATTATAAAAGGGACTGCATTTACAGGGCAGCCTTGTGAAGCACAGAAAAGGATGAACACCTCTTCCTTTGAGACTGTTGTAATGTTTTCCTCCTTCCCAAAGAGGGTATGGGCTAAAATCCTATGAAAATAACGGAGTTCTGGATTGTGTATCTCATTGTTGTGCATGTCATTCGGTTCAGGGTGATAGTTACCGGTGATGGTAGCCTAGAATTGTTCTAATTCGAGATCAATATCCTCTTCAGTGTTGGTAAACATAAAAGGTCCGCTAGGGAAGCCTAGGATGTTAGCTAACGATGTACGGTTGTGGGTTTGGTTCACTCCAAACATTCTAAAGGTTATCAGCTCTTTGGTGGATCCATAGCCATGTTCGGGTAAGTAACTTAAGGAGCTAAGGAATTCGAACGTGAGTTCGCGGTAGGTAGCAAATCGGGTCTTTAGAGCAGTTTGCTCCTAGCCTAATTGGTTAAATAGATACTGAATGCTATCCTGGATTCCTAGCTTGTCCATGGTGGCTCTATCGTAGTACAGAGTCGAAGCAAAGCTTCTCTGAGTCAGTGCCTCAAATATGGCCTTGTGAGCTAGTCCTCTAAATACAACAGTCGTAACGTCGATGTCATCCATACTCGGAGGTTAGTCGGATAAAAACGGGAGAAAAGTATAACGACTTTAAAATCCTGGAAAAGTTTAAATCACATTCACTCAGATTAGATTTTTAAGAAGCAAATGGTGATAAGAGAAAGAAAAATAAAATAAAATAAATAGTAGAAAATAAGGAAATAGAAATTTATGGAAATTATAAGTTAAAATGAAAACATAGTTGCAGTCAATTAAGAAGGGAAAATGGGAAAAATTGGGTTGCCTCCCAATCAGCGTTGTTTTTAACGTCAAAAGCCTGACGATAGCTTGGCTGCAAGCTATTCGGAAAGCTCGAGCAATTTCATATTGCTCATGTGGTGGCTGTGTTCATTTTGATTATAATGCTTTAAACGCTGTCCGTTTACTATAAACGGTGCGTTGATTTGATTTCTGATTTCAACAACTCCACTTTTAAGGACTTTGGTGACTTCAAAAGGTCCAGACCATCTAGATTTTAATTTTCCAGGGAAAAGTTTTAATCTTGAGTTGAATAGGAGCACGATGTCTCCCACACTGAATTGTTTCCGGATCGAACGTTTATCATGCCATTTCTTGGTTCTTTCTTTGTAGATGCGGGAATTCTCGTATGCGTCCAATCTGAGCTCTTCCAATTCGTGAAGGTTCAAGATTTGTTTCTCTCCTGCCGCAGTGTAGTTGAAGTTCAGCCTCTTAATAGCCCAGAAGGCTTTATGCTCTAATTCTACCGGCAGGTGACATGATTTTCCGTAGACTAGTTGAAATGGTGTGGTACCTATTGGTGTCTTAAAGGCGGTCCTATAAGCCCATAAAGCTTTATTTAGTTTTGATGACCAATCTTTCCTGGAGGTTGCAATAGTCTTTTCCAAAATTTGCTTTATTTATCTGTTCGAAACCTCCACTTGTTCACTAGTTTGTGGATGATACGGTGTAGCTACGCGGTGTTTGACTCCGTATTTGGAGAGGAGTTTGTCAAAGATTCACGATATGAAGTGCGAACCACCGTCACTAATGACGAGTCTGGGCACACCGAATCTAGGAAAGATTGTGTTTCTAAAGAGTTTGACGACTACTCGCGTGTCATTTGTTGGAGTGGCAACGACCTCTATCCATTTAGATACATAATCGACAGCGAAGAGTATATATTTGTTTCCAAAAGAAGACGGGAAATGTCCCATGAAGTCTATTCCCTAGACGTCAAAGATTTCTACTTCTAAAATTCCTTTCTGAGGCATCTCATTGCGTCGAGAGATGTTGCTAGTGCGTTGGCACCGGTTGCATTTTAGTACAACGATATGGACATCCTTCTAGAGGCTGGGCCAAAATAGGACAGATTGTAGAATTTTAGCGCACGTCTTTTACGTACTAGCATGACCACCATAAGGTGCTGAATGGCATTGGGAAATGATGTCTTCTATTTCTTCCTCTGGGACACAGCAACGATATAAGTTGTCGGCGCCTAGTTTGAAGAGTAGAGGTTCGTCCCAATAGTAATGCTTTAAGTCGTGGAAGAATTTCTTCTTTTATTGATAAGTTAGGTCCGGTGGAAGCACGCATGCGGCTAAGTAATTAACGATGTCGGCAAACCACGGCAAAGTGGCTTGGGAATAGACAGCTTCCACGGCTTTCTCCAGTTCTGGTTCTTCCGAGGTTGAGTTGGACATATCGCTTTCCAATTTGGCTATTAGACGTTCGTAGGGAAAATCGTCATTGATAGGCACTGATTCTTGTTTAATGCCCTCTATACGGGATCGGTGATCTGCAATTACGTTCTCGGTCCCCTTCTTATCTTTAATTTCTAAGTCGAACTCTTGTAATAATAGGATCCATCTCAACAATCTTGGTTTGGCGTCCTTTTTGCTTATTAGGTACCTAATGGCAGCGTGATCTGTGTATATGATTATTTTGGCTCCTACCAAGTAGGAACAGAATTTGTCAAGTGCAAACACAACTGCTAGAAGTTCCTTTTCCGTTGTGGCGTAGTTCATTTGGGCAGGGTCTAAAGTTCTACTGGCGTAGTAGATTGCGTGAAGCTTCTTGTCTTTCCTTTGTCCTAGAACTGCGCCTACAGCATAATCACTCGCATCGCACATGATTTTGAATGGTAGTCGCTAATCTGGGGGTTGCATGATTGATACGGTGATGAGTGTTGTCTTTAGAGTTTCGAATGCTTCTAAGCATTCTTTGTCGAAAACGAACTCGACATCTTTCATTAACAAACCTGTATGAGGTTTTGTGATTTTCGAGAAATCCTTTATGAATCTTCGGTAGAATCCAGCGTGTCCTAAGAAGCTTCGTATTTCTCGTACGGTTTTCGGAGGTTGAAGATCCTTTATGATCTCTATTTTGGCTTTGTCAACTTCCATCCCTTTTTCAGATATGATGTGTCCTAAAACGATGCCTTGTTGGACCATGAAATGGCATTTCTCCCAATTAAGGACAAGGTTCACTTTATCGCATCTTTTGAGTACCGTTTCTAAATTTGACAGGCAACTTTCAAAGCTTTTTCCGCATACAGAGAAGTCATCCATGAACACTTCCATGATGTCATCTATGAAATCCGCAAAGATTGCCATCATGCATCTTTGGAAGGTTGCTGGAGCATTGCATAGTCCGAACGGCATTCGGCGATAAGCAAAAGTACCATAAGGACAGGTGAATGTTGTCTTTTCTTGGTCATCAGGGTGAATAGGAATTTGAAAGAATCCTGAATAACCATCTAGATAGCAGAGTACGAATGTTTCGCTAGTCTTTCCAACATTTGGTCTATGAAAGGTAAATGGAAGTGATCTTTTCGAGTCGCCTTATTCAGTTTTTTGTAATCGATACACATCCTGTTTCCGGTCACAACTCTTTGGGTTATCGATTCACCTTTCGCATTCTTCACTACAGTAACGCCTCCTTTCTTTGGTACTACGTGTACTGGGCTGACCCATTGGCTGTCGGAGATCGGGTATATGATTCCTGCGTCTAGTAACTTTTTCACCTCGTCTTTGACTACAGTGCTTAGGATCGGGTTTATCCTTCTCTGATGTTCTCTTGAAGTTTTGCAGTCTTCCTCTAGCATGATACGATGCATACAGATTGAAGGACTTATGCCTTTTAGATCGCTTATATTATAGCCTAACGCAGTTGGGTATTTCCTTAAGACTTCTAGTAATTGCTCAGTTTCTAACTTTCCTAAATTTGCGTTGACTATTACTGGTCTTTTGAATTCTGTATCTAAGAATTCATACCTGAGGGTTTTAGGTAGTTCTTTAAGTTCTAAAGCTGGGTTTTTTGGACCTGGCATGTGATTTGGAGTTAGTGCTAAGATCTCGCTCAGACTATCATCTTTGTATGGTGCACGCCAGTTGTCGTCTTCATGAATAGCAGGGATTTGGATTTTCATGATTTCAGAATATGTAGTTTCTTCCTTCTCAAATTCTCGTATGCATTTGTCAATGACATCTACTATATAGCATGTGACATCTATAGCTGGTGCCTTCAAGAACTTAGTAAGGATGAACTCTATCTTTTCTTCTCCTACTTCGAATGTTAGCCTTCCTTTCTTTACGTCTATGATAGCTCCGGCTGTCGCTAGGAATGGTCTTCCTAGGATAATTGGGGTAACAGAGTCCTCTTTGATGTCCATGATTATGAAGTCGGTTGGGATATAGAATTGGCCTATGCGTACTGGAACCTTTTCCAGCACACCGACGGGATATTTGACTGATCGGTCAGCCAATTGCACGAACATTTTAGTTGATCTAAGTTCTCCCATATTTAGCTTTTTTCATACAGATAAAGGCATGACACTTATACTGGCTCCTAGATTGCATAGAGCTTTGTCTATAACGAACTTTCCTATGACGCAGGGTATGGAGAAACTATCTGGGTCTTTTAGTTTAGGAGGCATGTTGTTTTGAATGATTGCGCTACATTCGGCAGTAAGTGTAACTGTTTCATTATCCTCGATTTTCCTTTTATTAGACAAGATTTCTTTAAGAAACTTAGCGTATGATGGCATTTGAGTTATCGCTTCTGTGAAAGGAATAGTGATGTTTAGTTGTTTCAGAAGTTCAACAAATTTCTTAAATTATCCTAAAGTTTTGGAGTTTATGAATATTTGAGGATAAGGGATAGGTGGTTTATATGGCGCTGGAGGCACATATGAGTTTTCATCTTTGGTGGCCTTTTGCTCGTCACATTCCTTCTTTTCTGTTTCAAACTCCTTTTCTGTTGGTTTATCATATTTCTGATGCATGACTAAATCTTCATTCCTAAGATCTGTTGGGCCTTCCAATTATTTTCCACTTCTCAATATGACAACGTTTGCATGACCTTTCGGATTAGGTTCTGGCTGGCCTGGAAACGTCCCAGCTGGTGCGGCTGCAGAGGCTTGTTGTTGAGCCACTTGTGATATCTGCGTTTCGAGCATTTTATTGTGGGTGGCTAAAGCGTCTACTTTTCCGGTCAGCTGTTTAATTTGCTCGCTAGTGTGTATGTTTTGATTCAGGAATTCTTTATTCGTTTGAGCTTGAGTAGCTATGAATTTTTCCATCATCACTTTGAGGTTTGATTTCCTAGGGGCAGTCTGGGCAGCAGTGGCTGGTTTCTGATATCCTGGCGGAGCAGCGGCTGGTGCTTGCAAGGCATTATCATTCTTGTAGGAAAAGTTTGGGTGGTTCCTCCATCCTGGGTTGTAAGTATTTGCGTAAGGATTTCCTTGAGCGTAGTTAACTTGGTCTGGTGGGATTCCTGCCAATAATGGGCACTCGGGCGCATTATGAGTGGCGATTCCACATAACTCGCAATTCGGAGTTACAGCAGCTACGGTTGCAGTTGGGGTAACGGTCAGACTGTTGATTTTCTGCGCTAGAGCATCTACCTTAGCGTTGAACGTTTCAAGACTGCTGATCTCGTACATCCCACCTTTCGCCGTGGGTTTCTCTGCTGGAGTTCTTTCACCTCCCCACTGGCAGTGGTTCTGAGACATGTTTTCGATAAGTTGATAGGCTTCGTCGTATGGCTTACCCATAAGTGTACCGTCTGCGGCGGCGTCTACCGTTAATCTGGTGTTATACAGAAGCCCATTGTAGAAAGTATGGATCGTCACCCAGTCTTCTAAACCGTGGTGAGGACATGCTCTCATCATATCCTTGAACCTTTCCCACGCTTCGTAGAGAGATTCAGTATCTTTTTGTCGAAATCCGTTGATTTGAGCTCTAAGCATAGCAGTTTTGCTTGGCGGAAAGTATCTGCTAAGAAAACGTTCTTCAACTGTTCCCACGTCGTAACGGAGTTGGATGGTAAGGATTGTAACCATGTCCAAGCTCTATCTCTAAGAGAGAAAGGAAAGAGACGAAGTCTTATTGCGTCTGGAGTTACTCCATTTGCCTTCACTGTGTCTACGTATTGCACAAACTTTGTTAAGTGTTCATTTGGGTCCTCAGTTGCATTTCCTGAGAATTGATGTTGTTGTACAGCTGACAACAATGACGGTTTCAGTTCGAAATCGTTCCGATTGATAGTTGGGGCAACAATGCTACTTTGAGGTTCCAGCTGAGAGGGGGTAGCATAGTCCTTCAGCGGTTTATTCTGAGGTCCGTCAGCCATCTTTGATTCTTCAACAGGAGGATGAGCTAAAAGATCAGGAATATTATGTTTTCGTTGATATTCGAGGATGCGCCTTCTTAAATGTAAGAAGCGCTCTAGTTCGGAGATTGTAGGTTGTAAGATGTCGCCTTGTGAGCGAGTACTTGGCATACAACCGAAGAACGAGTAGAGGGAGAGAGAATAGTTAACCTAGTCTATACTGTGTAACAAAGGATTACACTATTGACTATACGGGTCCCCGGCAACGGTGCCAAAAACATGATCGCGACTTTCTATGTCTAACTGAATTAACTGCAAGTGCACAGTCTATCGCGTAGTAATAAAAGATATTGATCCCACAGGGACTCGTAATCAAGCTAGTATTTTCGGGTGTTACTGTGTTTAGCTAGGTTGGTATGGTTTTAGGGGAATAAAAGCAAAATAAGTGCGTAAACTATAGGGGAACTAAAATGTTACTTAAGGTATAAATGCTTGAATCGGTATGCAATAAGTTGGTTCTTCAAGGATTCGACAAGTCACTGGTGTTTTGGGTGTTTTCAAAAATAGTTTAAGAAGAAAATGACGGTTTAAAGACCTTTGTCTCACTATGGTTGTTGACGCTAGTCGCGACTCTAAGGCAGAACGTATGTTGTCGCTATCCCGTTCGCGGTTAAAATTACTTTTTGAAAACCATTAAGCTCTAGTCCTTTTTAAAGCGTTGTCGCTGTTTTTAAAATGAATGCTTAGTTTTTACTATTTGGACCTAACCTCAGCTGTCGCTTGTTGGTTTGTACCTTTATGAATTTCCCACTGTCGTGGCAAAACTGCTTTTAAATAAGTTCTCGCTGTCGCGACGAACATTTAT
This sequence comes from Lathyrus sativus, assembly GCA_963859935.3. NCBI lineage: Eukaryota > Viridiplantae > Streptophyta > Magnoliopsida > Fabales > Fabaceae > Lathyrus > Lathyrus sativus. Next base: position 438,943,641 of record OZ012741.1, on the reverse strand, counting down.
TTTAGAAAAATAGATTTAAAAACTGAAGCCATAAATAAGTTTGAAAAGGGAAGTATACACCGGTTAATTATCAAATCTCATCTGACCACTTAATACATACCGATTACTTAAATTTAGCCGGACATGGAATGTAAATTAAGAACACGTAAATAATGGCAGAAAATATAAATATGCATTATAATGGGAAATAGAAATCAATTAACGATTAAAATAAGAACCTGTAAATAATTCGATTGGCTTTTGGGAAATCCTCCAAAATGACGGTAGGATTTAGTCTTTATGCCAATTACTCATACATAATAGAATTTGGAAAGTAAAACAACAATTGCAAGGAAAGAAAGAAAAAAGAAACAATAAACGATAAGAAACTGGGAAACTAAAAACTGCTCTGAAAGTAAATTGGCAGCACTTCGTGTCTTCAATGCCGCCCTCCTTTCTGGTACCAGCTCTCCTCCTTTTATAGATGGAATTTCCAACGGTTAATTTGCCTCAGGGATTGGGATTGATCTCAGAAAATATAAGAGTTAGTGGTCCACTCCTTTTTGGCATTTGAAATCACTTCACAGCACGTGCAACATTTCTGCATTTTTATTGCATGACGGTCTTCATGGACCTGTGACGGTCGTAACACGTATGACGGTCGTCACATCCCTGTGACGGTCGTCACATCAGTAAAATTCATATTTGCTGTTTTTGGCTTGTTTTTCATCTGGTTTTCATCTGTAATTGCTTGTTTTCTTTATCTTGCTCCATTTGAGCATGAACTTTGAATACCTGCAATATACTGGACAAATAATGTGGAAATATCCAAAATCGGAGTGAAACCAGTCACTAATTAGTAAAAATGTACGTCATTATATATATACGATTTCGCGTTATCAGCTACCAGGGTGGGAACAGGGTTCCTGATCAGAAACAAGTTGGTAGTGTTCAAGTCTATGAACTCGTCAGCACTTGGGAACAGAAGGAGTCCATAAATCAATAAGGCTAAGATAGCCTCAAAGATCTTTGTGTCTTGCTTATTAACGCGAGCCTTAGCTCTTTCCATCAAAGGTCTCGCTTGCAAACCAGAGAATCTATCTTTGACATCCAGATGGGTCTGAAGGTCAGATGGTTCTAAGTATAAGGCTTCATCCAAGACTTTCCTATTTGGTTTTTTTTCTCTCCCAGAGAACAGTTGATGGGTGACACGCAATCCCATCAAAGAAGAATACTCTTCCAATGATGGCAGCAGTTGATAGTCTGGAAACGTGAAGCAATGGTAAATGGGGTCGTAGAACTGAATGAGCGCCATTAACATCTCCTCATTTACTTGGAGCTCCAATAGAGGCAGAAGGTTTCCATACTTATTTCTAAACGACAAAGGATCTTTCACTAGGCCGCCTAGTATTCTCGGATTATCCAACTTTGGGCTTCTGAATGTGCATTTTGGTGTTATTTTCTTTCTTGAGTCCATTATAATGTCTGCAAAAAAGATAGGGCTCCTCGAATGTTGACAAAACAATGAGATGCAATGCAGTTTGTTTTAAGAAACTCATAAGATTAATTTGCAAAAGGAACACTTTTTGGCACAAAATCTTACTTCATTAATATTGGAAAAAGTTACAACTTTAAAGTAAAATACAAGAGACTAAAAATACAAGAGGAAAAAGACTAGTCCCTAGAGTCTCCACGGAGTATAGCTAGAAAGGTCCTATTTGTGCGTCCTCTTCTGTCTTTTCAATTCTGCATTCTCCAATACTAGCATGTCGACGATTCCCTTTCAAGCACCGAATGTAGGTGATATGTCAAAGTACTTGTGGGTACAAAGCATGGGTTGAACACTAGAGAAAAATAAATTCTCTTATGCGATGTATCTATCAATAACGTTCCTTTCAAGCAACTTAATCAAATCATCCTTCTCTTTCAGCTGTCTCTTCATCTTCATTTGCTCGGAATGAATGACATGGTACTTGCCCTCCCAAGTATCTCGCTCAAGATTCAATCTAGCCAAAATTTCCTGGTATTCCTCCATCTGCTCAACAGGAATAATAGAGGAAGAAGCGGAAACAATCTGCAAAAGTCTCTCTAGGAGATAAGGCATCTTGAGATCACGGGTTCTAGCACATACCCATTACGTGAAAGGCTAAAATTCTATACAATTCTTCTTCCCTCGTACACTGAGAATAGGTACATTGGGAAATGAACCACAACTGTCAATGATCACTCCTTTGTCATAAGCGGGATCATACCAATGTACATCGGTCGGAGTCAAAGCCATGAGCCTTTGAGACCACCTTAGTCCATTTGGATTTTCTTTGAAAAGATCTGTTCTCGGAAAATGTGTAACAAACCATCTATACAATAGAGGAGCACAACATAGGATAGTCACATCTTCTTTGAGAGTCCTATAGTGAATAGAATGGTACATATCTCCAAGCATAGTAGGTACGACATTACCAATGATGAAGATCTAGACAGCGTTGATGTCAATGAAATTTTCTTCTTCGGGGAAGAGGACCAAACCATAGATGAGCAATGTAAGGATTGCTTCAAAAGCATCTAGGCTACTTTCTTTGGCAAAGAGAGCAGCTTTCCTTATCAAAAATTCAGCAGGTAGACCTTTAAGTCCATACTTATAGACGAGATTGGCTTTGACTTCAGAAACTTCTAGGTGGGTGGAATTTGCAATGTCCTTTGGTGAAAGGAACTTCTCCAAACCACTGAACGGCTTCTTATCCAATACTGGAATACCAATGTGATATGAGTGCCCCTTCAAAGTCGGGACGAGCTAATAATCGGGAAAGGTGAAACAGTGATATTGGGGGTCATAGAATTGCACAAGAGTGTTGAAAACTCCTTCTTGATCTTGATCTTGACAAGTCTCAATAATCTTCCATATCCCTTTCCAAAGTCTTCAGGACAAGACACTAAGGCAACCAATTTCCTTAACTTTGTTAAGTCTGGTTTCTTAAAGTTGTACTTTCTAGTGTTTCTTTTTCCAAAATCCATGACCTAAGGTCTTTGCAATAAAGAAAACAAATTGGGTTTCTCAAAACCAACTGCATGAATGCTTATGATGAGATGATAAGATGATGCACAAGTAATGCATACACAAGTATTCATATAGTCACATATATAACGCATATGAAAACAAACAAGGTCCTAGGTTTGGGTCACAAGCATGGAGCCATGGTATACCCTTCCCAACTGTCATGTACTATTGTTTGTTTGTACCTGCACAACGGGTTCTACGATGTTCCCAAAGTCATCGATATATCTTTTGGATATTATCAACCTACATGACAACTCATGTGAGTCAAAAATATTCTCAAGATAAACTCGTCTGAATGTAATATCGTGTATCAACCATTCGGGACTACTCCCTCACAGTCATCGCACTACGTTCTAAAAGGCCAAGTGGGGTGAGTGGGTAACTAAAAGGTCCTCAATTTCACGGACTCCCAAGTCGGAAAAAGTAATGAACGTACGACTACTTATACGCCATCAGTAATCCCAAAGGGGCCTCAACTGAGCATGGTTACATTATATGTTAAACTTGTTAGAATTACTCCCAACCGTCAACTATTGATCATACCACAATCCTATCATAGGTGTACACTAAAGTCCGGGGTAGGACTTATCTCACCTCTCAAGGTAGAAACCCAATGCACATATGCAATACAACAGGTATAATATACAGATATTGGCAAATATACATGTATAAAGGAAACAAATATGAACAAAACACAATTGCAAACAAGGTGATCTTAACCCTCTAAAAAGATTCCTCAGTAAAGACGTCATTTCTGTTGCGGTGAGAATCGGATATCAAGTTATTAATAAATTTGAATTGCAAATCTTTTAAATATTCACCACCGAGCTTTGATTTATCCAAAGAAAAGGGTAAAGATCGAAGAAAACCCTAAGTACGCTACGCAACAACGAAGCTAAGAGATCGGGGGGTTCGGGGGTTGGTTATACTAAGGAAAGGTATTAGCACCCTAAGTATCTGTAGTATCCTACAGGAGCCTCTTGTTTGGTAATTGTGTTTTGCTAATGCCTGTTTCCTAATGGTTATGTGCTAAGCTGCTAAAGGTAAAGACCTATGGGTATATACACTAAGTATGCTCGTTAAGACATCGTATCTCGTTCCTACGCATCCTAACAAGGATGGAATCAAAGCAACCATAGTTCTCCTAACTAGGGGAAATAACTCTTGACTATGTTCAAAGTTCTAAAGGGAATAAGCATCCATAACAATGATACTTATGTAGAGTTAAGAAATTCTCTAAGTCTATGTTGAAAGACTAACTGGGGGTTGACTTTAACAAAAGTCAAAAAGGGAAAAGTGAATACCCATAACCATGGTACACACATAGAGTTAGAAAACTCTAGATCTAAGTTCTAAGTTGTAGGATCCTTAACAAGGTGTGCTAAAGATCTTGACTTGACAAAGTCAAAAGGATGTAGGTTCTAACTTAAGACTAAGTTGAAAGTCCTAATGACTCTAACAAGGTCAAAGGGAGCTGGGAACAAAATGAGCTATCTATGACATTGAGTCAATAGAGAGACTTTCCTTTGGAATGGAACACAAGACAACTCTGAGGATGAGAGCTAACAAGCTACATCACTTGGGGAAATTATCAAAGCTTAAGCATACATATACATTCATTCAAACATGATTAAGATACAAAAATTATGGTAACAACCAAGGAAGTAAAGCAAGCATGTGACAACATCAAGTAAAGATAATAACAAGGTTATAACCAAGTAATCATCCATGGAATTTTATAATCAAACCAAATGGTTACAACCAAGGGTAAACATAGATGTTACAACATCTAGAAGTGTATGAAATAAGGTCCTTACAAGACTAAACATCACAAGCATAAGTGAACCATGCATAAGTCAAAACATTAATTTTTCACAAAATTCAAAAGATCAACATTAACATGCATAAATCATAACAATATTTAAGCATGGACATAAGTCAAGTGGAATCATGCATAAGTCAAAACATTACTTATCATGGTAAAGTTCAAAACTCAAGATCAACATGCATGAATCATAACAATATTTAAGCATGGATACAAGTCAAGGTAGGTATCATGTATAATTCAAAACATTAATTATATCAAAGTTCAAAGGATCAAGATTAACATGCATAAATCATAACAATATTTAAACATGGATACATAGAGGATCATGTATAAGTCAAAACATTACTTATCATGGATATAAATCAAGTAGAGGTAACAACCAAAACAACATGGACAAAGGTGTGACATGTGTGACAACAACATATGAATTATGGTGAATTGTGTTAAACAAGTAGGTAACAACCAAACATGTAAAAGGGGTTCAATCATGGATTTGTAAACGACAATGAGAAACATCTCAAAGGGAATTCATACATACCAAACATGTTTCAAAGTAAACAACAAGTCTATAAGAACACTAAAGGTAAGGTATTGAAATACATGAAACATATACGCATTCTGATCATTCAATCAATGAAAGAGAAACCATGTCAAATTTAAGGTAACAACCAAAGTTTTATGATGTTCAAACATACATTCATATGTGAAAATGAACTTAAAAAAGTGACAACCATCATGTAACAACAAGGGTATGCAAATTCACATATCAAGTGAGGTTCATATAAAGCATAATGAGTGCATACCAGCAAAGAGAATAAAAGGAATCAATCAAAAAGATCAAGAGAAAGGTTAGGAAACCCTAAAAAAGTCACAAACTTTGAACATGCACAAGTAACAAATAAATAATTCTTTTTGGATTTTTATTGGCATAGAAAAAAAATAGACATTCTCATGAGCATTTAACAAAAAGAATGGGATCAAAATGATAAAACTCAAAGAAGTTATGATCAATTCAAATTGTGAACAAAAACAAAAAAGCAAGGTATTAAAAAAAATAAGGGGATGCACTCAATGGGGTTTGAACCCACACCTCAAGGCTATTGGCTCAAAACATTAGCCAACTGAACCATACGGCCATTGTGAAACAATGATGGAAGCGAGATAATATATGTAATCAGCTTTAAAAATGGGGGGAAAAAAGCAAAAAGGGTTGATCAGATGGGTCAAACCCAGGTCAGGCAAGGCAAGAATGGTACTAAAGCACGCATTATAACCACTGGGGTGGTGATACATCCATTGTACCACCCCCACAAGTAAACATATAAACCTGAAAATGACCTAAATCTTGACCTGAGGCACCCATGGCCAAACCTCATCTTCTCCAAATTTCAGCTTTGCAAAACAACATGTAACTTCCTCAATACTCAATGAAATTGGATGATCCAAAGATCAAACTTGCGTATTTTTTCACAAGGAATTCAATGATACTATTGGTTTTTGCTAATAATGTTTCTATTTGAAAACCCGATAGCAAGTCCTCAAAGAGCTCAAATTTTCAAATTCAACATCGCAGTCTCATATCATTATGGATAGCATCAAGTAATAGTTCAAACACATCACATATGACATATCAAATAATTCTATGATCAATGTACATCAAAAGAAAGCATGATTTTCAAAATTCCAATTTGAGGAAACTTACCTCTTGAAGAAAACTTGAAACTTTCACAAGACTTGATACATAAATGCTTTGATACCTTGGACACCTTCTATGGACCTCTTATGGAGCTTTAAGACGCTTAGAACCAAGAGAATCCAGCTGGAACAGAATAGAGTTTCCCTCTTGCAAAATGTCAAAAGTGTTCAAAGGGAACATCAAGTAAATGGAGTAATATAAGAAAAAAAAACGTTTGTGACAGTTTAGGGATGTTTATTAGAGAGTGTTTAAAGGATTGGAAGGTTTGGAAATGGATTGGACAGTGTTTTGGATATAAAAATGCAGAAAGTCAAATCTTTGAGGTTTGAGAGTTGACTTTTGGATTTACTGGCTTTTTGATGGTTGTGATGATTCGAACACCTCTAACACATGTTTTGTGATGTGTTAGAGTGATTGGTTTGGTGGTTTAGTGGCTGGAAATGATTTTGAGAAGTTTTGTGCAAAGTGGTGTTTTTTGGTTCAAATGGTGTTCGATTTGCAAGATGCTGATCTTTGGAGGTTGAAGGGTGTTTTCTCTGGCTTTTTCTCTTCTTTTCCTAGCTCCCTTAAAGCATAAATCAAACCTCTATTTATAGGGGAAGATTGGAGATCAGATTTGTGCAGAATTTGTAATTGATGGTTTCAAGGTTTGGTTCAATGCCAACTTGGTGTTTTGTGGTTCTCCATGGTTTCAAGGCAAAGTACGATGAGATCTTGAGTGGGTGAGATATTTCTTCTGAATTTGAAAATTATTGAGTGCAGAGAGGACAAGTTGGAGGCTCAAGAAGCTGGTTTTGTGCATAAAGTTACCTTTATCAAAATGGAAGTCATGCCTTTATGCCAAAAATGGAAAAATCCTCGAAACCAAGCTTTAACCTTTTGGATAATGCACCAAATGAATGTGTACTTATCTGAATTAAGCCACATTAGCAAGTAATAAGGTTTTCCACATGAATTCTTGGAGATTTGAGTGGTTTTGTAAGAGTGAATTCATGAGGTCATGACCTAGAAATCAAGTTTTGGACTCCAAATTCTTCTATTCGAAACTCCTAGCTCACAACTGCTATGAAGGAGTTCTTGTGCTTTTTGGAAATCCCTAAAAATGCCCTACAACTTTCATGTTTTAATAATTCCTTGAATCTCAAGGGATCATGGTGAAAACTAGCCTTGAAGTTGACTGGAAACTAGAGTAACAAAGTTGTTTTGAAAAATTTCTAAGTGTTTTCGAAATTCTCCCAAACTTTGAAGCTTCATAATTCAAAATCTAAGCATCTTTTTCTCTTAGGTCACAGTATAATTTTGTAGTACATGAGGAGCTATACAAATTTATCTTTAGAACACACAAAATGGATGTGTGGATTGGAAGTTATGGCCTTCCAAAGTTGACACCAAAACTAGGGTTTTTCCACACTTAGAAAAATTTCAAGTTGTCTAAGTTTTCTTCTTTTGCAAGAAAACTCTCAAATCTTGATTTCTTCTTGATAAAACTCATTGATTAAACATATCTTGATTAAATTTGGCTTAGATGCTCCAATTTGAACCAAAAACCCTAAAACTCAAATAGTTGACTTTGTGAAATGAATTTTGAATCAGATGAATTCAACTGTGTGATCTTCAATGAATTTGCATCTTGAGACTTCTCAAGCATCCTACATAGGCTTCAAGGATGTATATTAACTTTTTTAATCATGTCCCAAGGTTTGGAATCATGCTTGGGTCAAAAGTCAAAGGCACAATTGACTTTTCCTGACAAAACCCTAATTTGGGGCCATATGAAATTGGGCTTCAATTATCTTGTAGTGAGATCAATTAGCACTAGATTCTTGTTGAATATAAACTCCTTGAATGTATAGAAACTTGATTTTATGATGATTAATCCAAAACATTGATTTATCAAGCAATAGTCCTCTTGATTCCATAGGTGCAAAACCCTAATTCAGATGAATTCAACAACAACAAACTTGAAACAAGGTTAGGGGTAGGAAACAATACTTGATGCTCCTAGAATGGTAATGGAATCTAGGGCTCAAAATTTGGGGTATGAAACATACCATTATTCTTGTTATTTCAAACATGGTTTTCCATCAGGATTCAAGTTCAAAGATAAGATTGGGTCATCCAACAATATTGATAGAACTTATGATACTCAATCTCCAGCCATTGGAATTGTTGATCAATCCCTCAACAAAGTCAACATCACACCTGCCATGTACAACAAACTCATAGCTCTTCTCAACAAAGTTGAAACCTTAAACGATGTTGAATCTCATATCATCAATGCATCCTCTTGAGGTTTGACTCATCTTTCGCTTCATGCAATAGGTAAAGTTTTAAACCATGATTGGATTCTTGATACGGGAGCAACTGATCATATATGTTGCTCTCTCAAACGTTTCTACTTTTATCATAATATTTTACCTATTGCCATCAAATTACCTAATGGATCACATATATCATCTTCAATATCTAGAAATATAAAATGAATACTTATTTAACCCTATACAAAGTTCTATATCTGAATACATTCAATTGAAATCTCATTTATGCATGTCAGCTATCATCTCATAATAAATACCATCTCATTTTTTTATCATTGTTCTTGTGTCATTCAGGAACAACTTTCATTGAAGATGATTGGGCTTGCTAATGTTCACAATAACTTCTACATTTTATGTAAAAAAATTTACTTAGCTATCACATGCAATAATGATGTAGATATGTCCATTAGCAATGGTGGTGCACAAATTAAGTTTAGTCTTTGGCATCACAAACTTGAACATCATTCTCACGATGTATTAAAAATAATTTTCAACAAATATTTTCTGTTGTGTGTGATCCTATTAAATCCATGTGTGATTTTTGCCACCATACCAAGAAAACTAAACTTTCTTTTTCTTTAAGAAATATTCAGACTATATCTTCTTTTGAGCTAATCCATATGGACATTTCGGGCCCTTTCACACCCTCATATGTTCATGGTAACTCTTATTCTCTTATAATTATAGATGACTTCACATGGCATACTTGGGTCTTCTTCATGAAACACAAGTCTAAGACAAGACCCTTGATTATGCAGTTCATTAACTTAGCTCAGACTCAATTTAATAAGATTGTTAAGAAGATTAGATCAGACAATCGCAAAGAATTTCTCATGGACAGTTTTTTCAAGGATAAAGGCATCATCCATCAAAATACATGTATAGAAACTCTATTACAAAATGTTGTTGCAGAGAGAAAACACATGTGTATTCTAAATGTTTCTTGAGGCATCATGTTCCAATCAAATATACCCAGGCTCTTTTTGAAATTTTCTATCAATTATGCAATCTACTTAATCAATCAACTTCCATATCCTATTATCACCTATGAGTCTCCTCACTAACTTCTACACCATATTTCACCTGACTACACAACTCTCAAGGTCTTTTGTTGTCTATCCTTTTCATATACTCTTGTTCAAGGTCACCAGAAATCATCGTTCCACCAAGTGCGTCTTCCTTGGATTTAGACAAGGCATCAAAGGTTACATTGGTATGAATCTCATCATAACAAAGATTTTTATCTCTAGTAAATGTTGAGTTTTATGAACACTATTTTCCTTTCACCACACTATCTATTACACCTCATCCCCAACACTCATAGATTTTGGATTACTCCTTACCTTTCCTTGACACATCTATCAAACAATTCTCTTCTCCTAAGACTCATGACTCAGCAACTCTTCACCACTACCACAACTGTTCCTCCATCCACACAACCCAATCCACCAAAATCCACATCCACCACTTCTCAAACTTCACCACCTAACATAACCAAACCACCACCTGTGATTTCTTGAATTTTCAACAAAATACTGCACAAACCTAAGAGACTTGAGGACTTTGTTTTTAATAACCTCACTGCTTCCCAACAAACCAATGCCCATACACCAAAATATCCTATTCAAAACTACCTTAACACCTCTCATATCTTGCCGACATACAATACCTATATCTCTACCACTATTTCATAAAATGAACCTACGTCATATAAACAAGTATCTCAACAAGATTTCTAGAAGTAATATTTGGTGAATGAGCTATAAGCCTTGCATGATAACAACACTTGGATCATGACCTCTCTTCCCCCTAACAAGAAACCTATAGGGTGTAACTGGGTCTATAAGATAAAAATATATGTTGATGGTTCCATTGAGAGACACAAAGTGTGTTTGGTTACAAATTTTTACATACAAACTGAGGGCATTGACTACATGGACACTTTTTCACATGTTCCAAAGATGGCAACTGTGAGACTTTTATTGGAAACTGATGCAACTATGAACTTGCACCTGATCCAACTTGATGTTAACAATGTGTTCCTCCATGGAGATATGGATGAGGAGACTTACATGACACCTCCTCTGGGCCTACTTCCCTCGATACCTAACCAAGTTTGCAAATTACAAAAATCAATTTATGAATTATAACAAGCTAGCCGGCAATGGTTGGAAAAACTATCATCTCTATTGCTTTCCTTACACTACAATCAATCTCAAGAAGGAAATTAACTCTTCACCAAACTTCATGATCAGAAGTCTACCATCCTTCTGATTTATGTAGATGACTTGATTATTTCAAGCGATGATCTTGATGGGATACAGAAGTTGAAATTCATACTTGACTGTGGTTTTAAAAATAAAGACCTAGGTGATATGAAGTTCTTTCTTGGCATTAAAGTTCTTTGATCACCTCAAGGAATTGCCATTTTCCAACAAAAATATGCCCCTGAATTGCTTCATGAGGCGGGTCTTCTAGTTGTTAAGCCTGCTCCCATTCCCATGACATGATCTCACAAACTTACAACCACTGATGACTCTTCTCCCACTGATGCAGCCACCTACAAAAGGCTCATTGGTCAATTAATCTACTTGTGCACCACACAAACAAATATTAGTTCCTTAGTGCAACAAATGAGTCATATTATGTCTTCTCCTACAATTGTGAACTTGAAGGTTGTTAATCAAATCCTAAAGCACATCAAACAATCTCCTTATCAGGGATTATTCTTTTCTTCAGCATCCACTCTCAAACTCAAGGCTTTTAGTGACTATGATTGGGCATCCTGCAGTGACGCACGAAGGTATATCACTAGATTATGCATCTTCTTAAGATACTCCTTGATTTCATGGAAGTTAAAGAAGTAAATCACCATCTCTCGATCTTCTTCTGACGATGAATACCATCCACTTTTTTAAAAATTTTGTGATCTAGAATGGCTTACTTACTTAATACACGGCTTTTATGTCACTTTAATCACACCTGCACTTCTGTACTATGATAACCCTCAACCATTTTCTATCATCATGTCCAAGCTTAGAACATTCGCTAATGACGCTCCAACTTGAGGGAGACTATTGACATATATTGATTGTTATTATAGTTAGCTCAGTTATTTGGGTTAACATGATTAGTTAGAGTTTGTTACTTGAGATGAGGTAACCTCCTTGTATAAATACCTCTCAGTCTATTCATTAATGTCATGCCAATTTATTCACATCCAATGCAACTCTCAATGTTGTATTAAATGTATTGGGGCATAGGCGGGTTTATATTGTGAAAAAAAGTGAGTTGGAAGTGTTGAGAAATAATTGTGGAGAAGTCCCACATCGATTAGAAAAGTGGATCTTTATCACTTTATAAGTGAGAGAACCCACACATCTATCACCTTAAGGTTTTAGGTTAATATATTGTGTGTCTATAACAAGGTATGTTTCTCATACAAAAAAGGCCCCAATATAGATGCTCCCTCATGATGAACCCCAAAGAATTGATTTCCCTAACAGTGGCATTTGAGCCTGGATCGAGTGAAGGATCGTATCGCATGTATCGTAATTCCTCCCCCACATGGTGGTGGGTTGGAGTCATGCTTATTTGAAAAACGTGTCAACGGAAGTGCAAAGTGTATGTGGAAGAAAAAGCTTCCACTTGAGAGAGACGATTGTGTGGATAGACTCACACTTGAGGGGGGTGTTGATAAAAAAACAAGTATGAGTTTGAAGTGTGGTGAAGTTCCACATTAATTAGAAAAATGGAGATTAAGCAATTTATAAGTGGGAGAACTCACACACTTATCACCGTAAGGTTTTGGGTGAGTATGTGGTGTGTCTCTAACAATGTGTGTTGCTCATAAAGAAAGACTCCAATGTAGATGCTACCTCATGATGACCCCGAAAAATTGATGACCCAACAATTTAAGCTACCAGCCCCACCTGTAGCCTCCTTTTATCAGCCCCTAATTATATTTGTTTTTCTCTGTTAAATTCTGAGGGGCGAGTCCAGATTTGTTTGCCATTCCTAGGTTACAAAGATGAGAAATTTTATCTTGAGGGATGGAGATAGGAAACAAATTTCTCACAAAGACACTTCGTGGACAAGAACGCGAACATATCATCCATCCTACATAACCTTTGTCCTTAAACCTTAATATCAGACAATAATATTACATCTAAAAACATTTTTCTAATAGATATAAACTCACCATATAATAGAATATAATGTTTCATAACATATATATTGCAAATAATTAAGTAGAAAAATGAAGTTATAACATAAAATCAATGTGTTGGCAAATTCATCTCATGTTGCATCCATTTCAAATGTTAGGTAGCTCTACATTTAATATTCCGCATGATTTCTTAGTAACTTCTATTTTGATTAGGGAAACCATAAAATATGATTATGCTAAAAAAGGTTTGAGATTATGGGTCTTTAAATTTGTCGATTAACCTTTTCTTCATTATTAAATCATTTTTCATAACACCATACTTATTAATTTCTAGTTTTCTCCTACGTCATCACTTTTGATATTCTTTAACACATTTGTGATGCTTTTATATGTCAAATCTTTTTTTTCCAAATTTTGTACCATAGTAGGTGCTTTTCAACTCTACTTCTTCATGCTCAAGTGACTTTAGAATTATCCACTATATTAAATAATTGAAAATAAATCCAAATTAAAATATCAAAACTCTTTATTCTCTTTCTTTCTACTTAAATGACTTTAAGAATCTCTACTCCTTTTCTTCCTCAAGATCATTTAACATAAAAACAATGTTGAAGGTTGTATTGGTATATTTGAAAAGGGGCGCACAAGATGTAAGGAGAAGGAAATGGACTTTAGTTAAGTCCATAACGCCTTTTCGGTCACCCGTTTTCTTGTCCAGGCTCCCATTTACTAGATGTGTAGCCCTTTTATTGAATATGTCGCCTCCCTCTAGGAATGGTAGTCTGATCTAGGAGAGTGACAAAATGACGTGTCCCTTTTCCATAAATGTGCAAACTGGGTCATTTGACCATTTTTCTGAAATAGCAAAGGATTAACCTTCCACTGCTACATCCTTTTTCTGGTAGTTAGTATTCCTATAGGGCATAGGATCTAGACTCAAGATCACTATAAATACCTCAACATTAAAGTTGAGAATGGGATCTAACTTTCATAGAGAAAACCATATATACATAGCTTTTCACCCCCTATGTGAGCTAGCTCTCAACCATACAAAATACCTTAAAACCTCTAACAACCCTTAATCACTAGGGGTTGTTATGTATTTTACTTTTTAGCAAGTGTACAATGGGTGCCCACCTTAGGGCCCGAAAAAATTGGCTTGGCCACATTCATCATTACTCACTATTGCTTTCATCATCCTGTCACGAGGAAGCTTAAGCAAAGCTTTAGTATCACCGTCAACACCATTGTTGGATATTTAATTAGGAGAGGAAAATCTAGTTGCTCCATGAGAATTTACTCCTAACACATTTTTACAGCAAACATAATATCTGCTAATGTCTTTCGAATCTCAGGGAAAAAAGGAGAATCCAGAATTAACTTCTCGAATGAAGAAGTTGTTAGTATTCTTCCTTACAACAATGAACCCATGGTCTTCACAGTTCAATATGATAATTGTGATGTGAAGCGGGTGTCTCGCTCTAGAGTGATTCTAGAGGCTCCAGCTCGACCCCAATAGCATCACCATATTCAAAAGGTCTTTGGTTGGCCTTTTATTAACAACATGTTCAAGTAAAAGATAGGCCACATAACACTTAAAACAATGTTCAGCTCAGGACCAGGAACCAAGATGATGGAAGTGAAATATCTCATGGCAGATGCCTTGTCCCCTTACAATGTTGTAGTGTTATATTTATAAAGGACCCTACTAAAGAGATGACCATAAGTTGGCCCTGTAGAAAAGGATTTGATCATATGTTGCCCTCAGAGAGGTGTCGTATCGCGCCTCAATACTTACCTATTGCCTAGCCATTGGAAATGTGGGATAAGAAGTTTCTTGGGCAATGAGAAGTACGGGTCAGTAACCGACCCACATCCCCTTGGAAATAAGGATTTAATAGTCCACCATTGACTAGGTGGGGGATGATCTCTCCCAAGGAAACCCTGGGACCAAAGCCTCTATAAATACCTCTCCCCAATGAGGAAAAGATAAATTCTAACTCATACGCTTATACCTAAGCCCTCAACACATATATAGAGCATCTCACCTCATGTGACAAGGTTCTCTAAACCCCCATAAACACCATCGTACATGGCTTCTTGCCTCAGTGGGAAAACCCTAACCACCATTTTTTTATAGACCTACTAAAGTCTCTGAGTGCTCATGCCCTTGTAGGGGTAACATACACACATCTACTTTCTGACCAGTATAATGGCGCACGCCGTGGGGATCTAGTAAAACTAACCTGTGTCACACCTCTTTCATATTAACTCCTTCCATCTTCCCTCCAAATATAGGTGACAAAACTCTACATTCTAACACAAACATCATATCTAGTGGTTTCTCTGGTGGAGGTAGCTGTTGCTCCTCCTGAAGGAAATATGCAAGGAGGGTACTTACAATAAATGTAATATCTCCTGGTTCCCATAGGGGCGCACGACAGAAAATAGAGGTTAACATCACCTTTTTTAAGGAGAACGCCGTCATAGTTATTCCTCACGATAATGATCCCCTAGTCATCACTAAGCAACATGGAAAATGGAATATAAAGCAAGCCTTTATACCCGGTCACCACCTATATCGATGTCCTATTTTGGGACACCTTCCAAAACCTGCAACTCAACCCCAATGATGTCAAAGTGTTCAATGGCTCCTTAACAGGATTGTCAGATGAACAAGTACAAGTAAAGGGCCATGTGGCCCTGAACACTACATGTGGTGAGAGTGCAAACTAAAAGACGATTAATGTCACCTAACTTATTGTAGACGCCTTGTCACCATATAACAACATCCTTGGGCAACTCACCATTAATGCACTAGGGGCGATCATTTCAACCATGTACCTAATATTGAAGTATTCATTTCTTGGAGGGAAAATTAATACAATCTAAGGAGACCAACAGATCGCTCAAGAGCGTTTCCAAATACTAACCTCGAGTGTTGGGATCCCAGATTGGGCATGAAAGCTAAAAGGACCACGCCCACAAAGGACTTGAAGGGTGTTCATATAGGTCTTTCACCCATAAAGTCACAAATATATGCATTTCATTTTCTGAGGAGGAAGAATGAGAGGTAGTCGACCAACTCATCAAGAATGTTGAATTGTTCACTTGGTCTCCCTCATATAAACTTGGGATAGACACCAAAGTTTTGAGCCTTCACCTTGCTATCCATCCGTTTGCCAAACTAGTGGCATAGAGGAAGTTAAAATTTGGTGAAGAGAAGAGGGATTCCATTGGTGAAGAGGTGGAGAAACTATCCAGAGTTGGGTTCATCATAAAAACTTAATACCCCACCTGGATAGACAACATGGATCTTGTACATAAAGCTAATAATAGATGGTATAGGCATATAGACTTTACTGATCTAAACACCACCTGTCTTAATTACATGTACCACTGTTAGACATCGACCACCTTATTGATGCATCCTTAGGCTGCCATGTGTTAAGCTTCATAGATGCACACTCAGGGTATAACCATATTCGGATGGACCCCTTGGATGCTCCTAAAATAGCATTTATGTTGGATTGAGGAAACTACTAATACAATGTCATGCCCTTCGGCCTAAAGAACACAGACACCACCTATAAGTGATTCATGGATGATATGTTCTCCTAATAGATAGGGAAAAACTTGGAGGTATACGTTGAGTACGTGATCGTAAAAAATATTGAAGGGCATAGCCATGAAGAATATTTAGAGGATGTTCTGCAGTCAGTCAGGAAGTACAATATGTGCTTGAATCCCGCTAAGTGCTCTTTCGGGGTTTGGGTTGGGAAATTCCTATAGTTCATGCTAACTAAAAGAGACATTTAAGACAATCTAGATAAATTCCAAACAATCATCACCATGAGAAGCACCACCAATATTAAGGAAGTGTAACAACTTACAAGTCGCCTTATCGCCCTATCTCACTTCCTCTTGTGCGCAGGCGACAAGGTTTTCCTTTTATTTACCGCCTTAAAATAATATATATATATATATATATATATATATATATATATATATATATATATATATATATATATATATATTTGAATGTACTTCCATGTTTAAAGAGGAACTTTCTAAGTTAAATTCCTTTCTCGCTTTGCCCCCCATTCTCACTCTCCTGAAGGAAGAGTCACTCCTACTCCTCTATCTCTTGGTCACCTATTAGGAAATAAGCTTAGTCTTTGTCCAGGAAGCAAACAAGAAAAAAAAACACGCATGTATTTCATAAGAAAGGTGTTTAGAGGTTCTAAAGAAGGTTACATGAAGAATAAGAAGCTAGCGGTATCCGTCTTCGTCGTGGCGAGGAAGTTGAGACCTTATTTTTTAGGGTCAAAAGATCTTTTTGAAAACTAACTATCCAGTTTGGAAATTCTTGGAGAAGCCATATTTTGCAGGAAGAATGATATCTTCGGTGGTGGAACTCTTAGAATATGAAATCCAATATGTCTCTAGGGGAAGCATGAAATCACAAGCTCTAGCACATTTTGTAGCAAAAATTAGCCCGTCTGTAGACGAGGAGACTCTCCCTGAATGGGCACTATCTATAGATGGTGCCTCTAACATGAAAGGAAGCGGTATTAGGATAGTCTTGGAAGGACCTGGGATATACTTAACGAGCAGGAATTAAAGTTCGAGTTCATTTCCAACAACATTCAGGCAAAATATGGGGCCCTTATTGTCAGTATGTTTCTCTCCTAAGAGATGAAAGCCTCTAGACTGAAGGCAAAAAATGACTCCCAATTGGTCACCAAACAAGTCTCTAGACAATACTAGACAAAGGAACCCTAAATGATAAAAAAAAAATTCTAAAAGGTATGAAGTTTATCCTCTCGTTTTACTTCTTTTGAAATAGAACATGATCCTCATAAATAGAACTTCATAACAAACCTCCTACCCAAACTTGTGACATCAAATACAGTAGGATTTAACAAAACAATTTTCCAAGAGACTCTTGCCTTCCCTGAAATTGAGTCGGGCAAGGTATACTCTCTAGAAGTTGTCCTTGAGTCTAGCTGGATATTGCCCATACTGCGTTACCTATAAATGGAAGAACTTCCAATAGACGATGGGGAAGTGAGGAGAATTCGAGAGTATGATTCCAAGTACATCCTCCTCCATAGAAAAATTTATAAAATAGATAGGGCTTCTCCCATTCTGCGGTTCCTAGGTGAGCATGAAACTGCCTCAGTGTTGGTATTAGTGCACCTATAATATTTTAAGAGCGGGATATTACTATCAAGAAGTGTGAACAATGCTAGAGGAATGCTCACCTTCACCATGCCCCGACTGAATTTATTTAGTCAATGACTTCACCCTAGCCTTTTTATTGGAGGGGCATGAACATTCGGGGTTTTTTCCCCGAGGCACCATGCGAACTGAAATTCTTGATGATGGGAGTTTATTATTTCACCAAATGGATATAGGTGGAAATTGTTGCTAAAATCACAACTGAGAGAGTTCGCTATTTTTATTGGCAGAAAATTATGTGTTGGTATGGACTTCTTAGAGCTATCATCTCTGACATTGGAACCTAGTTCACCAGTGCTATGGTTACTGTTTTTGCAGAGATTTGGGAGTGCAAGAAGGTTGTATCCATCGTACACCTGCAGACCAATGAACAGGTAGAATCAGCAAACACAGTAATTTTGAAGGGACCAAGATACCTACTTCATATACAATCAGATTATGATGGATAGCACAGATGCAACCAAGATAGAATTTATGTCCAATCATGGAAAATATTATTA
Organism: Lathyrus sativus; assembly: GCA_963859935.3. Classification (NCBI taxonomy): domain Eukaryota; kingdom Viridiplantae; phylum Streptophyta; class Magnoliopsida; order Fabales; family Fabaceae; genus Lathyrus; species Lathyrus sativus. The sequence goes on along the minus strand of OZ012741.1, from coordinate 438,924,853 downwards.
CAACTTCATGCCTTTTAGAATAAAAAATGCAAGAGTCACCTATCAGAGACTCATGGATGGGGTGTTTTCAAAATTGATAGGGCATAAATTAGAGGTTTAAATTAACAATATGATAGTGAAGACATCGGGAGGGGAGAGTCATGTGATAGATTTGAGAGATATCCTATGGTCAATCAGGAATTACAACATGCTCTTGAATCCTGCCATGTGCTCATTTGGCATGCAAGCAAGAAAATTCCTTAGTTTTATGTCAACCAAGAGAGGCATAGAGGAAAACCCCTAACAAGTGTTAAGCCATCATTTATATGATGAGTCCTTCTGACGTTAAAAAATTTCAACAACTAATTGGGTGCCTAGAAATCATATCTTATTTTATTTCCTATGCAGGTGACAGGGCTTTCCACTTCTTTGACACGCTAAAGAAAAAGGAGAGGTTCAAATGGATGAGCGAATTCGGGAAGGCGTTCTCAAAATTAAAGGAATTCCTAGTGTCATTATCCATCTTGATATGCTTGATAATAAGTTTTACCTTGAACCTTTATTTCTTTGTTAAGAATTAACACGAGAATAAAGTAATTATAGTAGAGATGGGGATGTTCTGTTAGATGCATGGTAAGACTAGACATGATAGGATTAGAAATGAAAATATTAGAAAGAGTGTCGGTGTAGCGTCTATAATAGAGAAGATGGGTAAAAAAGACTTAGGTGGTTTGGACATGTAAAGATAAGACGTGTAAATTTTGTGGTAAGGAGTGTAAATCAGATGAAGTTAAGTTAGTGATAAAACTAGACATGATAGGATTAAAAATGAAAATATTAGAAAGAGTGTTGGGGTAGTGTCTATAGTAGAGAAGATGGGTAAAAAATACATAGGTGGTTTGGACATGTAAAGATATTACGTGTAAATTTTGTGGTAAGGAGTGTAGATCATATGAAGTTAAGTTAGACAGCTAGAGGAAAAGGAAGAACTAGAAAGACTATGAGAGAGGTTATTAAAAAAATGTCAAGATTAAAAATTTGGATAGAAGCATGGTCCTGGATAGAACATTATGGCAGAATTTAATCCATGTAGCCGATCCAATTAGTGAGATAAAGTTTGATGTTTTTTGTTGACCACTCGATAAGCTTAGGTCTCGTCCAAGAAATAGATAGAGTGGAGAGTCCTGCCTATTTCATGAGAAAAATATCAAGGGTGTTGAGGTTCGATATTAGGAGATTGAAAGGCTTGCATTGGAATTTATGTTAATCACAAGAAAGCTCAAGCTTTATTTTTAAAGAGATAAGGTAATGGTATAGATAAATTATCCCATTTTCCATGTCCTCGAGAAACCAGATCTAGCAAGAAGAAAGGTGTTTTGGGTTGACGAGTTGTTTGAGTATGACATCTAATATATACCCAAAGGAAACATCAAATCACAAGTACTAGCAGATTTTATGGTAGAGATCAGATTGTCAATGGGCAATGCGACTTCACCCACCTAGACGATGTTGATATATGGCGCTTCTAACGTGAAGGGAAGCGACATAGGGATAGTTCTAAAAGGATTAGATAATCTGTTGATTGAGAAATCTTTGAAATTTCAGTTCAAAGTTAGCAACAATCAAATTGAATACGAAGCCCTTATCATCGAGTGATTCCCAATTGGTGGACAATAGGTTCTTAGGGAATATTCGAAGAAAGAATCCCAAATCATCAAGTATCTAGAAAAGGTATATGACTTGACTGAGGTTTCAAAACTTTTGAGATAACACATGTGCCTAGGGAGTAAAATTTCAAGGCAGACCTTATGTCTAAGCTTTCCAGCTAAAAAAAGGGGTACAACTGCACGGTTGTCGCAACTGCAAAAAAGGGCCGGCGAAAACAAACAGAAGAGTTGCCACCTAACATTATTTATCCCAAAGAGAGGGAAAGGAAACGATCGAAGAAACCCTAAGAGAACGGGAAAAGACAAGGTCATCGCAACCAAATATTGGGTTCAGGAGTTGGTTACGCAAGGGGAAGGTATGAGCATCCCCTCACATTTGTTGTACTCAACGGGATTCACGCTTGTTGTCTAATCTATAGGTGAAAGCTATCTAAAGGTTACTACTAAACGGGGGTGAAGAGAAAGAACAGACTCGATAGGACATCGCCGCTCTATGCCTGCATATTCCCTCGTAAAATGGGAATGTCAGAGTCAACGCACTTCGGGAAACTACGGGTGATGGGGGAAAGGTTTCTCGCCAAGACATCACTGTCTTGTGCCTACATATCCTCATATGGTATGAGAAATCAAAGCAAATGTAGTTCGGGTAACTACGGGACAACGTTGGTTAAGTGTTTTTGCAAGTGACGTTAAATCTCCATTCCAGCAGTTAGGGACGATGCCTGTTTGCGATAGAACAAGAAGAGTAACGTACTCTTTTTGAAAGGTGAAGTTTGAAACACTGGTTGGTCTCAATTGCACTGGGGTCAAGAGAAAGGGGAAGTTAGTTCTTAGTGTGCTCATCAAGGATAGAGATCCTCGTGCCTACGTATCCTCATTAGGGAATGAGGAATCAGAGTGGTCGTAGTTTGGAAACTACGGAAAAAGGGTCTCGATCACACGAGGGCGAGAGGAAAAGGTTTTAGGCCTGGAACGTCTTAACAAAAGTGAATTGAATGGTTTGGGACGCGTACTGCACTAAATTCTAAGACATAGGAGCGAATGCGTCGCATATCGCTCAAAGGGCATATGCTAAACACTCTAGACAAGTGAAGAGACACCTCCCCACTCATCATTTCCTATGCACCTAACGCTTGCGACTCACAACACTCATCGTGGTTTATCAGGGTTTGAAATTAATGTCCAACAGTGTTAGTGAATCGAATCGGGACAAAATGTGACGCTAAACTGTCGTAGTTCGACTTATGAGGGAATTCGAACTCTAGGAGGCCGCATAAATTGATTTTCGTGCTAGGGACAAGATAGAGAAATGATATTGAGGATCATTCTTCGATTGAATCGTGTCGCACTGACCAAAAAGTGGGATCTCGTCTTAATCGCAAACATTATGTCGATTAATCAAAGGTATCCTATCATGATCCCAAAGTAAAGAAAATGACCCAAATGGTCATTTTCCGTGGATTTGAAATCGAGAAGGCTATCGACTTCGATAAAACGACGCTTGTGAATGAAAGACTTCATAGATCGAAAGAATTTAAATAAAATCGAAAAGAAGAAGAAATGAGGAGAGAAAGAAAGTGGTCTCGGATCCAACATTATTTATCAATAATTTGACTAATATCGGTTTACGGAAGTCTCGTCATCGACCCAAAAAACGACGAAAATAAATAAAGATGAATAAAAGTCGAAAATGAAAAGAAATGAAAACTTGGTCTCGAATGTGTCGTTTCCATCAATAATTTGACGTATAACAACTTAGAGGTCTCTTCATCGACCGAAACGAGGAAATATGAAAATAAATCCTCAATAAAAAATAGAAACATTAAAATCTAACTTCTAAGAAAAAAACTAATTATGAAACTATTATAAAAACTCTAGAAATCTTATATATGTAAATATTATGAAAACTAAATTTTAAAAAAATTTTGAAAATCTAGAATAATATATTAACAATTTAAATAAAACTAGAATTAGAGAAATATTATAAATCTAAGAAAAAAACTAATTTATATATAAAAAGATATATTATATTTTTTTTAAAAAGAAGGGGGGTACACAATGAAAATGGGGGTCTGATTATGTAAGAGAGGATCATTTGGGCCTTGTGCCCATCACCTCTCAAATATCCAAACGGTAATGTTAATAGCCAAAAGAAGGAAAAAAACGGTCAAAACCCAAATGCTGAATAGGGGCACCACTACGTCAAAACAAATCCACTTTTCCTCAGGAAAACAAAACAATCAAACTCCTTCCATGGTTAACAGAAATCGAAAAAACAACAGCATCAACTCGCTCAACCCAATTGTTCTCTCTCGCTCTTTTTGACCTTGTCCTCTCCAGATCTGTCTTTCATAACTTCATCTAAGGTTGATATCATTAATGATTTTGTTCAGGTTCGCCTATTTCCACACATCTTCTTCTCTCAATTCTTCTTCTCATATTTGGGTTTCAATCTGTTTTGGTTGAATGTTGTAGAGGGAGAGCTGAAGGAATATGGTTTGTTGTGGTGCTTAACGGAGGAGGTTCGAGAATGGTGGTCTTGCGTCTGGGTTTCAAAGGTTTTCGTGTTTGAGTTTGTGATGGGTTATGAGTGGTTGGTGAATCGTGATGTTTGAGGGAATGAAGGTTGGGTGAGGAAGAGAGATGAGTTTCGGTGGCTGAGGGTTTTCGGTCTAGGAAGAAGAGAGAGTCTCACGGGTTGAAGAGGGGTTCTGTTGTGAGGAAACGACAGCGTGGATAGGTGAGAGGAGAAGAGGGTGAAGCTGGGTAATGGCGGCTAGGTCTGTTGGTTGAAGAAGATGAACAGTTGGGAGGCTAGGGTTTTGGACGTTGAAGAAGATAAAACAGTGGAAAAGAGGGGCGGCTGGTTTTGCGGTTAGAGATAATGAATAGTAAAAATGGGTTGGCCGCTACGGTTTCGTGAGGTGGGAGACAATGAATTGTATCATATATACTGAGAAATTGACACGTGTCATCTGCCTTGCTGTCTCTTTTTGTCTTTTCTTGCTAATGATTAATAAACTAATAATTTTGTGCTAATTAAATCTATTGTTCTAATCTAAATTAAAATCCTAATAATAATAATTCTATTCTAATGACAATTAAAAATCTATTCTAATTCTAAGTCTTAATCTATTAAATCTAAAATTCTAGTTCTAAACTAAATCCTAAACAACGCTAAATCTAGTTTTAATTAAATCTATTTTAATCCTAAATTTTAAATTCATTTGATTCTAAATTAAAATTCTATATTAAAAACTAATTTCTAATAAAACTACATAATTCCTAAGTTCTAATTAAGAAAACTAGTCTGTTCTATTAAAAATTCTAATTAAATCTATTCCTAATTCAAATTCTATTTTTAAAAACTAATTAAGATTCTATTTTCTAAAATCTAATCCAAAATCTATTTAATAAACTAATTCTAAAACTATTTCTAAAAAATCTAATTTCTAATTCTAATTAAAAACTATATTAAATAAAATCCTAAGTAATTTCTAAACAAGTAAAAATAAACCTAAATAATAAATAACTATTAAATGAAATGAAACAAATCACGAAAACCACGAAATAAAACGGAAAAAATGGACGAACACCGAAACACACCTAAAATTATCAGTACGGACCAAACCAAAAGGAAGAGAATAACTTTCGCTCGATTTCGACCTAGAACTTATCATTTGAACTGGTTTAAATTGTCTAAAATGCGAACAAAGCGGTTGTAATCCCGATAAATCCATTCCGGCTGATAATATAGACAGTGTGTGAGAAATCATCGACCTAGATGATATACAGATGAATGTGAAGCAAAAGCCGATCAAAGTTAGAAAACGCAGGGGAAAATTTTAGGGTGCAATAACGGTAATTTAGGTGATGCTCTCCATCCCTAGGATCAAAGTGGGAAACACCAACAGTGTCAAAGTCTCTCAGACATCTAGTTAGATGACACCCATAATACATTATCTACAATTATACGAATTACCACAATACGAATTAGAGGTGAAGAAAATCCACAGACGCGCAACAAAATAAATTTTGATGTTAGGAAGGCTATAAAAATATGAATAGTCTATCTAATGTTAAGGTGCTTTGGGGAAAAAATAATTGCTTTAGTCCTCACTGAAGTGTATCAAAAGGCTTGTGGTTTTCACTTTGGTGGACGAACCATGGCCTATAAGCTATTGAGGGCAGATTATTATTAGCATACCTTAATGAAGGTTTGTATGGAATTCATCAAGAAATGAGACGAATTCTAGATACATGCCAATCTCTGTCAAGCACCAGCTAAACTCCCTCACGACACCATGTCCATTTTACTAGTGGGGCATGGATATTCTAGGTCATTTTCTTATGGCTTTCAGTTAGTTAAAGTTCCTAATTGTTGGAGTAGATTACTTTAGAATACGGATAGAGGATGAAGCCTTATCCAAGATCATAACAAAAAGGGTTCTCAACTTTTATTGGAAAGTAATTGTGTGTAAGCTTGGGTTGCCAGGGGTTGTCGTTTTTGAAAATGGAACCCAATTTACCGAAACTTTCGTTGTTGATTTATGTCACGACCTGGGTGTGAAAAAATTGTATGTATGCTTTCCATCTATAAGCGAATGGGCAAGCATAATCGACAAACAAAGTAATATGGAAAGGGATCAAAAAAAAGTTGGATGATGCAAATGACTATGAGCGGAGCAGCTGAAGTGTAATGGTCATATCACACCACTCCCCATTTAACCAACAAGGAGACTCCATTTACACAGGTATATGAGGAAGGTTCCATGTTTCCTGTCAAAATGAACATGGCTTCCTAACAATGCTTTTAGTTCAATGTAGACGAAAATGAAGTAAGGTAAAGATGTTTCGCCTATCTAGTTAACGAAACAAGAGATATTTCCCAAGTTCGAGAATTTTCCACTAAGAAAAGGATGGCCAAAATATATAACTGCAAAGTGGTTTAAAGCTAAATGTAGAAGGGAAGTCTAGTGTTGAGACAAGTCATCGTACCCGTTCAATAGGGGAAAATACAACCCAATTGAGAAGACCATATCAAATATACCAAAAGCTGCCTCATGGAGCCTATGAGCTCATAGAGTTAGATGGATAACTCATTCCTAGGACTTGAAAATTAGTAAATTTAAGATATTATTATAGTAGATTTTTAGAAGATATAAATGCATAAATATCTTTAAACAAAAACTTTTATCATTTGCAACATGTTATTTAGCCTTTGTGGAAAATATAAAAGATGAAATTTAACAAGAAGATCCTTGCTGCCTTAAAAAGGG